>VWYH01003030.1:333445-465442 GCA_013399365.1 Pampusana beccarii
CAATCACTTCCCTGGTCCTGCTGGCCACACTATTCCTGATACAAGCCAGGATGCTGTTGGCCTTTTTGGCCACCTGGGCACACTGCTGGCTCATGTTCAGCTGCTGTCAATCAACACCCCCAGATCCTTTTCCTCCAGGCACTTTCCAGCCACTCTTCCCCAAGCCCGTAGCGCTGTCTGGAGTTGTTGTGACCCAAGCACAAGACCCAGCACTTGGCTTTGTTAAACCTCATGCAATTGGCCTCAGCCCAACGATCCAGCTGGTCCAGATCCCTCTGTATGGCCTTCCTACCCTCCAGCAGATCAACACTCCCACCCAACTTGGTGTCATCTGCAAACTCATTAAGGGTGCATTTGATCACCAATAAATATAGGAAACAGAACCAGCCCCAATACTGAGCCCCGGGGAACACCACTGTGACTGGCAGCTAACAGGGTTTAACTCCGTTCACCGCATCTTTTGTAGACAGTTGCCACATTTGCTAGTATTTGAACAGCTTGAAAGTCTAACATGGACACAAAGCTTCTGCTCCTCTGGATACCCAGTACTGTTCAACCTGGTCACCCAACTGGGCTTCTCAAGCCAGAGGGATGTATCCTGTTCTGGAGGGCATGGGAAGATAGAGGCACCAAGCCCTGAGACATTGGGAGAGAGTACCTATCTAAGGAACAATGACATTCTTGCTTTGCAGTAAAGGACGCAGGATGGAATCGAAGCTGGGAACACCTACAGCAGAGTTTGGCATGCATTCAGTATCACAAAGACAAAGATTCGATGTGCTTTGTGAGAGAAAAATACAATTTCACTGCAGTAGTTGGGCAAGGAGGTAAAGTCAGGAAAGACCGGAAACTCTAAGATCACCACGGGCCAGAAAGGTTGTACAATTACCTTAGGGAAATGGACACTACAGGTCAGAGAAATATTATTTTGGAGTAGAATTCTTCATAGAACATCCTCCGTCTCTCCAGCCCGAGCCCTTGTGTTGGAGGCTTTTGTCTGTGTGATGAGCGGTGCCAAAACAGCTGCTGCAGGAATTGCCACCTCTGGGACTGGATGCAGCCTCCGTCAGCCCTCCTTGCTCCAGGATTAAAAGTACTGCGAGCAGAGCACTTAACATAAATCGCCCATCTCTAAGACATCAAACACAAAGAGGTTGTACAGGGGTGGATAAGCGAAATTTGGAAGGAACACAGGAAAAGACGACCTTTGAAGAAGCTGGAGCAAAAGTATTATTAAAATCTTAGAGTCACCAAGTGCCTCATTCCAAAAAGCAGCAAAGAAAAACTGAAAAGGCAGTGGGCAAACTGTATGTGCACCCACGTGCTGAGCACAGGGGACAATGGTACACTACTCATTATTAGCATTGCAAGAGGGGGAAGAAAGATCTCCAGTCTTAAATAAAGACGTGTGTGTTCACACTATGGGACTGTTTGTGGAGCACCAGTCAGTGGAAAAGGATAATGATACTCAGGCAGAAACAAAGCATTACCATGAAAAAAAAAAAAATAAAAACCACCTTTATACACAGATCAGTAGGAAACACAAGAAAAAAACAATAAATCGTTGTGTTTTGCTGGGTTCATCAAGTGTTAAGTCGGGTGAACTGAAAAACTAGTCTAAATTCAAATACTTTTTTTTCTTCTATTCACTCCACTTAAATTGGAATCAGTGATACTAGCTTGTACACAACTGAAATACAGGTCAAAGTAAATTACCAGTGTTAATTATTTAGTTCTGTCCCTCAATACTGCTTTTCTGCCCGCAAGAACTGTTAGGCTCTCCCTTGAACAAACATTCTCCTTTTACCATGCTCTTGACACTACTCTTCACACAGCACTGCTGGTGAACACAGGCCTTTCCAGGTCTTTAAGCAACTTTTCTCTCCTCAGAGGGCTTTACAGTAGTAAGAAATCTATTACATGAGCCACAGGTGAACTGTTCTCAGTATCGATCTCTCTCTACTTTCATTATTATCTGTGTTGGGAGAGCACTTCGGAGCTTTGGTCATGGACCAGCATCTCACTGCTCTAAGCACTGCATAAATACAAAAGGAAAAAGGCTGCTTGGAAGCTCCCAGAGCTAAACTCTGTCTGAATGCAAGTAAGCATAAAGACAAAGGGAAAAAATGGGTAAGAAAGCCCACAGGCCTTCCCAGCTTGGAATTCAGAGGCTTTGCAAGAAGCTTCTGCACTTCAGTGGATTTCAGAATGGTTTTATTTCCATACCAAATATTTCTTTTTGCACAATAGAACTTCTCACATTTGTAGGCAGTGAACTACAGCGTAGTCCTAAAAACCGTTGCTTTATGGTAGACTGAAGCATTTCTCATCAAATCTGGGTCCTCATAAATGATACACTAGGTCTGATTTTTTTTTTTAGAAGGTAAATAAGTGACAAACAATAGAGCCATTGTCCACTAAGTACCATTCTTACACCAAGAGCCTTTCACAATGACAGAAGCATCATAAAAGTGCTTTGATCTACGAAGGATCAAATGTCTTTGCTTCCTATTAACATAACTTTCTTTCCCAATGGAGCACAGAGCATTTCTGATAATGGCACTCTATTAGGATAATTAGAAAAAGATTGTTCAGCTCCATTTCCCCCTTAGAGCTCCCTGGCAAATTTCTCCTTTCGTGTCATTCAGATTTTCTACCCCAAATACCTCTGTCATAAGGAAAAAATTTAAAAGTTTCACATTTTATTGGCTCAGAAGTTTAAGCTGCCAATGTGATGTTAACCAGCCATTAAAAGATTCTGAAGAAGGACCCAGACTGAAAATTAAGCCATCACCTTTTAAAAAGTAATAGGTTTTTTTAGTCTGAGAAAGATTTTTGATGACTATGTCATAGATTATATAATAAGGTAACAGGAATGTGACCTGGGTTTGTTTGCAAGGCAGGCATGAGAAAGTGTTACAGGAAAAGCTTGTCCCAAAGGGTTGGAGGGTGTGATACGACCAGAAGCAGAATTCGTACAACAGACGACAGACAAAGGAAGACACTTCCTAAGAGAGTATTCCCAGACATCCGATTGGAAACCTAGATCTCTTACTTTGTCTTGCCGTGCGATACTCGGGCTTTTGCCTGTTCCATCCGGGATGTAGATCTGCGGTTGTAGGCGGTCAGGGCCAACTGGAGAAAGTCGGTCTTTTTTCACCAGGCACCTAGTGCCACCAAGCGTGCCTCACTGCCCTTGTGAAACACGTGTTGCCCTTCTCAGTTTCTGGTTCAGTGAGTCGTCCCTTTTCCAGAAAGCTCATAACAAGAAGTTGAGGAAATTCCCGGTGCGGGTTTTGGTAATTCTGGAGGAAGGGATGTTCTCTCCCACATTGGTGGTGGTGGAGATGGGCACTAGGCTGGCAGTGGGAGCCCTTAAGCTTCAATGGTTTTCCACCCAAAACACAGTATCCTTGGTCAGCAAACGGTTGCCAGTCATGGCAAAACACTCTGAACTGCGCAAGGGAAATAATCAAGGGAGAAATCAACTGATAAAACTGATGAAAGGGCTCCAGCATTACAGAAGAAAAGAATCTCATCAACCACACTGAGGAAAACGATGGCAGGAATGCCAAAGTCATAAAAAACAGACCCCAACCAAGCTGGGGAAACAAGGACTAGGGAATCATGGACAGAAGGCTCTCACCTGTACCAACGAGTGGTCAGGAAATCAAGGAAACTAAGTGCATTGCGACTTACTTTTGTTCTTATCTATGCATTTATTACTATATAAAAAGCACGTGTTCCTGTTTGCTTCAGCTGTCTAAAAAGGTAAGCTTTAAACCCAGAGTATTTGGAAGACTGGAGATAGGACAGGGACGTCCTGAACCTGCTGAAGTGTTACAGTTTCCAATTCCAAAATCTTAAGGCAGGTGGGACATTAGAAAGTGTGCGAGAGAAGCCAATAAAATGGTCAGTGCTGCAGCCCACTTTGACAGCAGCCTTCCAACCCACATGTGTAACCTAAATATGGCAACCCAACGAGTGTACAGGTGGACAAATTACATCAGAAAAAAGTGAAATGTCCTAGAATGCACCAAAATCTGCACACATTCAACTGCTCAGTAAAACTGGGATCTTCATCGCCGCCACCACCACCATAATTTCTATAAGCCATATGGAGAAATAATCACTTTATTAGGAAAGCATCCCCTCTTTCACCCTGCACAACTGTTTACGTACTTGTTCTTTAATCACTACAGTCCTAAGAAGGATGACATTTCATGCTGGCTCACGGGACCTGAAGGAAAAGAGATGTGAGCTGACTGGAGGGCTTCAGCTGAAGGGCACGTAGGCAGTGCCAGCAGCTCAGCTTCGACATCTTGCTGCCTACATGAAAAGCTGTCAGGATCCCATTGCCAGCAGTTTGGGCACTCAGGACTTCCAGGATCACAGCTCCATACAGAAAAAGCCAGGAGGTTCCCATCGGTGCGCTTGGCTCTGTGAGCTCCTCTTGCTGTAGAGCACCAGCACACGACCTGACTTGTGCCTCTAGATGAAGTGGCTACATCTGTGATGTGAATGAAGCAGTCTGGGGCTATTCTCTGCCTCAGGGCATAATCCAGATATAACACACGCTTAGACTCCCTCCAGTCCCCTTTCCCTCAAAACAGAGCAGTCTTGTCCATAAACCGTATCGGGAATAGTGTCTGGTCCATGTTAATTTACCAAATGATACCTGCAACAGATGTTGCATGGGCCAAAACTGTGCCAGGGAGCCTGCTAACAGCGCGTTGAATGCCAGCCTGCGCTCGAGACTGTATCTTGCCCAAACACACTAACTAATATAACATAACTAAACATAAACGTAACCAAACATAACTAATGTTTCTGGAGTTTCTGGTACAAACCAGATGGGTCCGAGGTTTAGGCTTGCCATCCCATCAGTGTGTCCAGCAGACCTGGACACACTATATCCCAGGCAACCAGGTCCATTTCTGACTTTGCTCAGAGACTTCCCAGTCCACCCCATTGTCTCATTGCCTGTGATCTAGCAAATGCAAGAAACAATTTTGGACAAGGCCCAGTAGCCCATCAGTGGGTGCTTTGTGACTGGATCAAGGCTTCTTGACTGTAGGTTTCTACAGATGGTTCTCTATGCAGTCATTTGTCCTAGTTATGATTTTAGAACTTCTATCACATCAGAAATCAGTGTGTGAACAGGGAGTGAGGTCAGGTCCCAGCATTGTACCTCCATGTTCTCTACCCACCTACATGTTGGGTGAGAGAAGGCCAGGCTGAAACAGTTTTCTTTGCTCATTTCGACAAATGCTTTTCACAATTTAAAGCTTCTGGACTACTTAGTAGAATTAGACAGAAAAAAAAGTAGAAAGATACACAAATATAGTAATCAAGTATAACCTTTGATCTAGGTTGATCTGATAAGGTCCTGGCACAGGGCCTTCAAAAACAACTCAACATAATGCTCTGGAAGGATTATGCTGAACAAGTGATAAAACCACAGAGCTTGTGTTCAATGACACTTCACAGACACTGACCCACTCACGTGCTCATTTCAGACAAAAACATTGACTATTTGCCTCACAGATGAATTCCAATAGTCATTTTCCTATCTCCCATCACACAATTCTAAATCCACTTACATTATTTATGGTGCGATATCTCCACACTATTCTCCTGACAATCTATCAGATTGTACTGGGGCTTTACAACTAAGAAAATACGTGGAAGCAGGAGTCCCTACTTACCGAGTCAGAACCATTCCAGTCGGAGTTGGTACACAAGTGCCACGTGCCAGTCCTCCTGGATACTGCTGAGCTGGAGCAAACAGACCCGCTATAAAAAAAACGGAGCAGGAATTCTTTGCAGACTAAACAAGACTCTTGCCCATCATTCGCTCTTAGGCTTTATCCAAGTCTCCCACGTTTGGTTTCCGACAGTTTAGCAGAAAACAGGCCACGAGTTGCTGGCTGAAAAATGTTTTAAGGGCAAACCAGTCTTGCCTCTTTTTTCTGTATCCAGGGACAGAGGGAAAAAAAATAAAAAATAAAAAATTGCCTTACCCTTTCTCTGAAGGAATTACTGTCACCAACCCATGCTTGCTTTTATGATGGTGTCCAACTTCTGCTTAAACACATGTCTACACCATATTCTTCCAGTTAGTGCTTTGTGTTGTCCACAGTGATTTTATCAAACATTCGTGCTGTAGGGAGCACAGTAACACACCACAAAAACCTTTGGTTTCAGACCTACATGGAACGAATGCACTGCGAAGACCAATAAAATCCTCTGGATAGTAAAAAGCACATTATCTTCTGCAAATAGGCTGAGGCCTCGTTGGTGGACAGGGAACGCCGAATGCTGCTGTGAACGACTGTTCCCAGCATAGCACGTGTACCCCAAAGCTCCTGTCTATATACTCTGAAGTTTGTCGTGGGTTTCTTAGTCCATACAGAGTGCTCCTGCCAAAAGCATCTCCTGCGTTCACCACCAAACCTTCAGCATACCCTGCGCTGGTGCCTTTAGGCACAGTCTCAACCATCGTAAGACTTTTGTGAATATGATTTTTTCACACCACCGAGTTTGCCCTCTGTGCAGGCAGATCTTTCATCGATCCCCACCCAACGACTTCACAGGAATGATGGTGTCATACCTGTAACTGCACTGCCCTTCTGAAAGTACGTGTCGGTCTTGTTGGTCTATCTAGGCCCATGTAAGGAGAGCACTGCCACTCCTTCCTGCCGTCTCAACAAGAAATTAGAGAGGTTTGTCTTTTCTTGACTGTACGGAGATCTGAACAGCACAGGTCTTGGTGGTGGCCTTCCTAACACAATGCATCCGACCACTCCCAGCAGAAAAAGGTGCCTTAACATCTCTTCTAGAAGAGAAAGGAAGCTCATAGAAGGTTTCAGAGGGAGTAGGAAGCCTCAGGAGGGAAAGGTGAAAGCTGATGGGAAAGGCAGACATGATTGCAGGGGGCAGGGACTGAAAAATACGGGCTATTCCCACATCACATCATCATAACTAAAACTTCCTCATGCAAGCTTGTAGAACAGTTCTTCTGCATTCCTACTCATGCTAACTCTGGTCAATAGACGAGAAAATACCATTGCCCTCAAGACCCATACTTAGAAGTTCCCCAACCACCTCTCCTCAGCCACAGAGTTTTCTCAGACTGACCAGAAAAGGGACTGACCTAACTACAAGGGTCACAGATGAGAGCCAGAACGACAGCTGTCATGAAAATAAAAACCAATTATAGGCATGAGCGAGGATTATCATCTCAAAGAACAAATGCTCCTCACAGATCACCTGTGACCATCACACACTGCGGTAGCAGTGAGAAATCGCTTCAAAATCATTCCCTTTTTCAAAGATGCTGAGTTTTCCTCAGCTCAGACTCTACGAAGGAAATAACTTATATGACAGCAACGCTGTATTTTCTGTGCTGTTTTCTGCTACACCAGGCCCTGCCATCTGCACTGAAAAGCTTCTTCTCATTTACTCTTTGTCAACACTTTACTGAGCCGTGATACGGTCACTTGTGCCAGTACCCCAGGTGCAGCACTGCAAACTTATGATTGGATTTTATGCTCCCATTAACAGAGAGCAAACAGACTCGTAGATAATTCACTGCCAAGAATTCTACAAGGTTAAGTTTCAGTTACAAGCCATACTCGGCTTTATTATCTGCTACTCAGGACAACAACAAATAGTAGTACGCAATAAAAAAAGAAAAGTAGCAGTTAACGTCTATATGCTCTTTTAAGCCAAATTTTGATCTTGGGTTCCTAGCAAACATTAAGCTACCTTACAGATAAGGATTAACTAACACCCCTGGCTCTGTTCTTCAGGGCAAGATATCCCCTGGCACGAAACACACACTGACTCTGAAAAACAAACCTTTTCTGCTCTCATCTCATTCCCGACCGCTCCCTAAAACCAGCAGCAGGATGACCCCAGTCTCGGGTGAAACGGCAGGACGTGTAAGGCCATCTGCTGGCTTCACTCTACATCTCTCAGGTGAGATACAGCTCCACCTATTCCTATGCACTATAACTGCCTCAGTAACCCACCTGGAATTTCTAAAGGATTTGAAAGATGCTGAAGAATTTTAAAGTCAGTGCTGCTACATCTTCCTTGGTGCTCTATCTAAGCTAGTTAGGGGCATCGCCACATCTGCAACAACACACCTGTTAAAGGACAGAGGTATAACTAGTACATCTTATATGTTGGATGAAGTAGGCAGACATAGTCAACAGTCTTTTCATATAACTCACAACTTTATTAGCTTGTAACTTAATACCACCAAGACATAGATGCTTACATTACACTTAGAAACTCTCTTTGAAATTTTTTGGTTGCAAAGATGTGACGCGGCATCTAGCAAAACTATTCAAATTATTTCCTTTCGAGATTCTCAGCACCAAGGAATTAAATTACTTTATTAGGCAGATGCTGAAAAGCAAACTAGGCTTTAAGAAACAACTGACAAGGAAACGGGCTTGATTACATGTAGTTCGTTAAAAATTCTGTATTCCTAAAACAATGTAAATACTGCACATTCTCCCTAACCCACCAAAATCAGTGTCAGTGAAACAGCCTGTAATTTTCTGGGGATATAGAAATGGTGCCCTTCAAACCAAGAGGATGCAGTTCAGTTTGTTCCATAACAGTTCAGGAAGCTACTGACCATCCGGAAAACAAACAAACAAAAACCCCACACCACCAAAGCACAGAAAACTAACAGAGATGTGACCAGAGTCAGTCAACATAACACCTGCAAAGGGAAATGGGACTGCAAGTGGTTTGACCAGCTGACCATTGCTTGGGAACCTTATATCTGAAATCCAAAGAAATATTTCCAGTGGGGAGAAATTACATTATTGATCAGATTGTGTTTCCATGTTCACATGGAAGAAGTCTGCTCAGCATCCTAAAAACCTGAGCAGATGACTGATGCACTCATCTCTCAGCTGAATTGTTCCATGACATAAATTTGGGTGATGTGACTTCTGATTTACTCACACAAAACAGAAACATTGTTGCCCTGTAATTCTGAATGACATTTCTTGGGACGTGAACTCAAATTACTCGTGAGGAGGAAGGGGCTTAGTCAAGTCTGACCAGCCTAAGGAGAGATGCGGGTCCATGAGAGCTCTGGGGCCCCAGGGACACAAGCCCATCCCACAGATCTACTGCTGGGCAAGTCAAGAATTAGGATTTTTTTCTTCCATAAAAAAATTCATTCAAATCTATCCTATTAAATACAGTATTTGATAAATAAAATCTATTTTGATGATCTGCAAAATCTTCTTTCACTGACGATTCACCTGCTTCCAAGAGGCAACTTTCTGTGATTGCTGCCCATCTATGGTGCGTTTCCTATTGCTCCTCCTCCCTAGAGGCCAGAATCTCTGATATTCCTCTCTGATTGAAGGGTCCTCTGTTTTAATCATTGTGTGAACGAGTATCTTGGACAGCAGAATTTCCCTAGAGACTTGCAGCTTCCAGATTTTGATGAGTGTAACTGTGACAGCAACTGCAGTGACAATGAAGACTTCATCTTACGGCCACATCAGGACCACCAATTGCTTCCTCAAACACGTTACAAGTGAATTTTCCTTCAGCAAGGAACTTTCAGCTCATCCATAGATTGCTATGGTCATTAATCCTACTGGGATAATTGCACCCCTGTGACACTCATCATGGTTTGCAACTTTAAAACATCCCACCCTCAAGGGTGCTCCAAGTCCGATCACTTCTGCTTGTCTCAGAAAGGCTTCCTTCGACACTTGCTACATACCTGCTCAAGCAGGGCCACCTGGGACCTGATTGCCAGGGCCATGTCCAGATGGATTTTGAATGTCTTCAAGGATGGGGATCCCACCACCTCTCTGGCCAACCTGTGCCAGTGCTCAGTCATTTTCATAGTAAAAAAGTGTTTCCTGACGTTTAGCCAAAACCTCCTACATTTCAATTTCTGCCCATTGCTTCTAGACCTCACTGGGCACCAAGAACTTGGCTCCATACTCTTTACACTCTACTTTTATACACATAGATACGATCCCCCACCCCGAGCTTTCTTTAGGCTGAAGAGTCCCGGCTCTCACAGCCTTTCCTTTATACATGAGGTGCTCCAGTCCCTTAATTATCTTCGCAGCCCTCCAGTGGGCTCTCTCCAGTATCTGCATCCCTCTCTTGTACTGAGGAGCCAGAACTAGACACTTCACTCCAGGTGTGGTCTCACCAGTGCAGAGGGATCACTTACCTTGACTTACTGGCAATGCTCTTCCTAATGGAGTCCAGGAGGCTACTGGCCACCTTTGCCACAGGGGCACAGCTTGCTGGCTCACATTCAACTTGGTGTCCACCAGGAACCCCAGGGCCTTTTCTACAAAGCTGATCTCCAGTCTGTGGTGGTACTGGGGCTTATTTCTCCCCAGATGCAGGACCTTGCAGTTCCCTTTGTTGAACATCTCAAGGTTCCTGTCAGCCCATTTCTACAGCCTGTCGAGGTCTGTCAGGATGGCAGCACAACCCCCTGGCATGTCATTCCTCACAATTCCTTGTCACCAGCAAATGTGCCGTGCGTACAACCCGCCCCATCATCCAAATGATTAATGAAGACAGAACTGGACCCCGTGTTGACCCCTGGGCTACACCACTAGTGCCTGACCTCTGACTAGGTTTTGTAGCACTGTTGAGCCAGTTTTCAGTCTACCTCACCAGCTTCTCTGTGAGGATGCCATACCCACTTCCCACAGGTATTGTCCATGGAAGAACCCTGCATTTTCCCCCCACGTAATTCTGCGAGACTAGTGTCCTTACAGACACCTAACTTGGTATGAGTGACAGCACCACAGTGGTTGTTAAGTGGGCTGTCAGATACGAGAGACATTGCTTATTGAATCTTCAATATCAAATACCAGCATCCGCACATGCTTACAAGCACTGGTTAGGTTCTGAGGCACAGCTCTAACTCCTCTTGTAGGATCAAGATAAATCAGTGCTCCAAAAAATGAAGGCACCAGGATATTAATTGTGAGCATGGGTGAACAGGAGGAAGCATGCTTTAATTGGGTAAAAAGACCTATTCTTTATGTAACTACATTTTTGGTATCTTTGCAGTTTTATATAACCCAACCAGGAAAAAACACCCGTAATGAGTTAAGCCAAGGCTTTGTTTTCCTTCTCTTCACTCCTCACTCAAGCCTGGTAATCTGGATAGAACATATAGAAAAGCTTGTTCTTGTCTTCACAGTATATCCTAGGAACATGGAGGACAAGCAGCTTGAGAATCTACCATCAAAGCACAGAATGCAATTCATGTGGGAACAGCATTAACTTAGCACTATCAGCAGAAATGAAAATCAACCAGGTGGCCTTGCATGACCAACGACTGCAATTCAAAAGCCTGGGTGCTGCTGCAAAACAACTTGCTAGATGTGGAGGCCAACAGGTTTAGCTCGTAGCATCCAAAACTTCTGAGATAATGAGCCTGATGATCACTCATAATCCAACACATCTTACTGACATCTGATATGCAGTAGGGCTTAATAACTAGGTAGTGTATGGAAGATGGAGACTTTTTACCAAGGCCTGTAGTGGCAGAAGTGGCAACAGTTTTAAACTGAAAGAGGGTAGGTTTAGATTGGACCTAAGGAATAATTTTTTTTAGGATGAGGGTGGTGAGGCACTGGAACAGGTTGCCCAGGGAAGTTCTAAAACAAGTTCTATAAAACCTCATTGAGATGTAGTTATTCCATATCCACATAAGGAGCTCAACCACATTCACTTGACCTTTTGATCAAAATAACAAAAGACAACATTTTTTTTAAAAAGGTCAGTTTGTATTGAAAATATCTCTGTAAAAACACCTGTAATGCTACAAGGTAGTACCAACACAAACCAGATCAATATCAGCTTTCTTTAAAGTGTTAAACTTTATTATAAATTAAAATTTCTTTACAAAAAATTGCACATAATTGACCACTCTTAGGTTCTGATGCACTGGCATTTGCAATAGTTTCTTTAATCTTCAAGTTTAATAGTCTCTGCCGTGAGTCCAATGCAGAAAGGGGCAGTAAGCAACCCTCTTAGAGCCTTCAAGTGCAAGAAGCATACTTGTGGCCACGGCAGTTACACTTTCCTTAAGAGCGGCTGCTTTTGTTTTAAATCCTGTAATGAAAAAGTCTCAAAAAAGGTTTAAAAAAGGAAAAACCCAAAATGGACTACTTGCTTTTTTACTGTAAACACAGCCCAGTAAATTAATCCGAAACACAGATCTCTCAGGCATCAGCGAGAGTGTCAAGTGAATCAGGAACAGCAAAACAAAGAAAACAGAAAATAAAAAGAAAAACATAAAAAAATAATGTCTGTCATTTTGATTAACTATACTTACGTACATGACGCTATGAGAATCTGGCAGGGCCCAGAAGCAAGGCCAGACAGGGAGTTCATTTTTCCACAGGAGGGTCATGTTAATTGTTTCCAGGTTGAAGGAGAGCGGACTGGAGACTCGATATGCTCAGCAATACTCATCTGCCTTACACAGATCTTAGGCATGGATCAGCCTGAAGAATCATTCAACTGATTTTGGCATTTAATAGGACTTATGGCTGACCGTACCCAGCGTTCAGCGATTCTTGCTTTCTGTTCTGTAAGTGTTTAAATTTAAAAGCTCATCTAGGCTGACTCCAACCTCTTGGCACTTGGAAACTAGTTTTCTCAGGTTATCAGTTTTACCTCCTCCTGATGCTTCAAACAAGAGTTGCTGTAAGAGATGGGGAAGCAGATATAAGATTTAGCCAGAGCTTGAGCATCACCACATCTATGGATATGGGATATGCAGAAAATTTATATGAAACCTCAAACTGAATCATAAGGAGAAAACATTACATCTTTCCACAGTGTTGCACATAGAGGTAACTTCTGAAGGGCTCTCTGATATAAGTGATGGACCTGTAAAATAAAAATGAGTATTAAAAGTCAGCACAATTTTGTGCATTTAAAATGAGTGACTTGAAACACAAAAATCTCTTGCAATAATTTTAAAAATCTGTTTTTAAAAAAGTTTCAAACATTAAATTGCTACTAAAGGCAAAGGCACGTTTATGTCTGAGGTTAGTCTGATCCCTGTATGCACACGATTGACTACATGACATCCCATTTTTCTTCCCAACACTCTTGCCTCATTCATTGCACAGGATGGAACACACTCAGGGAATGAAGCACCTTACTGAATATTTCTCTTTTACTACTCAATATGTAGTCTCAAGTTCTTGCTTATTGCATGTCACTTCAACCCTGCAATGAAAATAACTGTTTCAAAGTCTGTTTTACTTCAGCATCTATCTAGTGCTTTAACAACTGCTATGTGTCTTTGCAACTGTCTAAAAAAAAAAAAAAAACAACACGAAACAGTTTTACCATTTTATGCTCAGAAACAGAGGACCAAAATGATTAGTCCAAGTATTTACTCAAGTCTTCTTCAACTACTGGTATCTGAAGTACCAATTCTAATCAGAGTCATTAGAGGAGGTATTTGTTGGCATTTTAAATACTCATACCCATTTTTACGTTCTTTTAAAAAAACCTTTACATGACCTGCTGAAGGGAACAAATGATGGGTTTTCCAGGAACAGGAAATCTAGAATCTGAATCACTATTCAATTTTAAAACAATATCCTACCTGTTTACTAGAAAATCCAGTTATCTGGAACAGCCACTGATCTGCATAAACAGTTGTGAGTGCTCACTACATCCCAAACTAATTACTCCCCAAAAAACACAGCTGCACTGTGTGCGCCTGCCTAAGTGATTTTACTCCGCACTGTAGAGTTAGTCAGGTGGTTACAGAAGAAAACCACAAGATTTTGTCTGGGTATAATCCAGTTTCAGTGTTTTACATATACCTTTCACTCTAACTGGTTCATTTTCTTTAAGGACCTCTCTTTTTGATTAATTTGAAATGTATTTTTCTAAATTTCTAACCAAACATAGCAGGCATCTTCTAAGTCAGTGGCCTCACTATAGGCAGCAGTGCCTTCAAATGTAGCCCATCTAATCCAATGACTGAAGCAGGGATCTGTAACTAATTACAGATTACACCAAACCAACACGGAGACAGAACTGAGGCTAAATAGGCAACCATGCCTTTGATATCTCCTGACTTTGAACTATTTAATCTTACGAGCCAAATAACTGTCTGCTTGTGGGGTGTTCTTTTTAAACATTCTAGGAGACAGTAAAAAAAGGAAGGAAGATTTCATATGTCAGTTTAACAATAGCCATGCTACCCAGTATGGATCAGTTAAAGCTTGAATACTGTTTCAAAGGCAGACTATAGAATGAAAAGAAGGATGCTGAGAAGAATCAGCCACTACAAGAATACAAAATAATATACAGCAGAGGTGTAGCTCAGAAACACCACAAACAAGTGGTGAGCCACAAATCCAGGGCCTTCTGTACCCCCCAGTACAAAGCATCTTTCCACAGGCAGAAGAATATTTTGAAGGTGGTAGCAACAATACCAGGAATATAGAACCATTCTGTTTGAACTGAAAAACAACTCAGTTGTAGTGCCAAAAATCTCTTGAATTTGTATATAGAGTGATAAAAATATTTCCCTCCCCAAGGTACCAGTGAGTAAACTTGCTATTTTTGGAGAAAAAACGTAATGTCTTTGGTGTGGTTGGGAACTACTCAAACTCTTTACATGGATTGGTTTGGCAGACCCACCCTTCCAACTACTTGTAAATATAGTCAAGACAGTCACTAGTATCTTCCAGCACAGCAGTCCTTCCTTCCCTTTACTGTATTTTAAGTGGCAGAAAGAATACAGCCCCCTGAGCAAGGAAAATATGCACACGAAGAGCTTGCACAAGCACTCATGATGAAATCCATTCTACCTTGATCACCAAAGGTATTTCTCACACATGAAGCAAATGCTTCGGTATTTACACATAGAGTATTTCAACTATCTAGAAATCTTGAGTTTGAGAGATGATTGTTGCTTTGGATAAAGCCAAGGTATGAAACATTTTACAGAATTTTATAATTACTCATTTTAGTAATCTGTGTTGACTTACTTCTCTTTGTCCCCTTAGAAAGCATTCGGCAGCAATGGCTCTGAGGAAAAGAAATATACAAAAATACTTATTCTTGCACGATTTTAAATGCCATTAGTGGCAGAATACTGACTGTGGAATTACAAATTCCTTGAGAAGAAACTAACTTCCAATGATGTTAATCTACAGTGAAAAGACAAAAATAGCCATTTTTTAAAAACAACCTTACATGAGCAAGACATTTCAGTGGTTCCCCATTATGAACAAACACTGAAGAAAAAGATCAGTTCAGCATCACTGGATAATGGAGATTACTGCTATTGTGATATATAAAGGGGGGGGTAGAGAGGGGGAGACAGAAGTCAATAGTTGAATTAAAAAGGCAACTTGTAAATACATCATTCATATTTATCTGCATAATATCCATTCACATAAGTTTCCCCAAGGGGGAAATTCCATTTCTCATTTTAAAGAAGTGACAGTACCTCTGTCTGTTGTAACAGTTACTGTTTAAATGCTAAGATAATGAAAGAGAAACTTCCAGTACAAGCCCAATTGGAAGGACGTTTCAGATTTACCTTTGTGATGTAAACCTTATAAACAAAAGCAATATCTATGAAAACAGATGTATGACTGTTGCATTACATTTTCCAGATGGCCAGGCATGTTGGGATATTATACGTAAACATCTTGGCTTGCAGTTTCAGAATCTGAACATTGCTCTCCTCCCAGTATCGCAGCAGCAGTCTGTAAAAGGCATTCATGAAAAGGAACACTGCTCTAATCACCAGGAACACAAAAGCAATCTAAAGATACAAACACAGTACACAAAATACAGTACATCTCATCTGAGCCTAGAGTTGCAAATAGGAAAAAAAAAACAAGCCACCATATACAATATTGACCGAACATGCTCTCAGAACAAAACAAAGAAGGCACACGTTCAGAGAACGACTGAGAACTGTGAAAGCAGAGAGAACATATGATCTCAGCACTAACAAGATCCACTGTTAGCATGCACAAGGTAACTCTCTGAAAGGAGGCTAATTAGTTTTATAGTTGTGCTGGCTTTGGCTGGGATACAGTTAATTTTCCTCATAGCAGCTGGTATGGGGCTGTGTTCCAGAATTGTCCTGGAAACAGTGTTGATAATACAGGGGTGTTTCAGTTACTGCTCAGCAGTGCTCACACAGAGCCAAGGCCTTTTCTGCCTCTCACACCACCCCACCAGCAAGTGGGCTGGGGGTGCACAAGAAGCTGGGAGAGGACACAGCTGGGACAGCTGAGCCAACTGACCAAAGGGATATTCCACACCATATGACATCATGCTCAGTATATATCTGGGTGGACGAAGGAGGGAGGGGGGCACATTTGGAGTGATGGTGTCTGTCTTCCCAAGTAACCATTACGGGTGATGAAGCCCTGCTGTCCTGGAGGTAGCTGAACATCTGCTGCCCATGTGAAGTGGTGCATGAATTCTTTGTTTTCCTTTGCTGGCGCATGTGCAGATTTTGCTTTACCTATTAAACTGTCTTTATCTCAACTCATGAGTTTTCTGACTTTTACTCTTCCAATTATCTTCCCCATTCCACTAGGAGGAGTGAGCGAGTAGCTGCGTGGTGCTTAGGTGCTCACTGTAGCAGTCGGGTGGCAAGAGGACACTGTTCAGTCAGTGCTGCTCACCCATTTGACATAGTATCAACATTGTCTAAGGAAGCTTCAAGTTCCTCTAGACAGAATCACAACTTGATTTAAAATGCAGCCATTCAACCTCATGTGCCAAAGGCAGGTGTGTCATACTCTCTCTCTACAGTCCCAACCACACACACTTATTTCAGAACTTTTCAAAATTATTCAATTAAATGTTCATTAATTCACTGCAGCCGAATGCAGTAAAACATGGACTCTCTAATCCTGGAATAGTACATTTCGAAATGCTGTTTAAGTAAGAAACAGTATGAATCAGTACGATGCTTTTTGCTTACTAAGAGATTTTTTTCCAAAGAATAGTTATCTTTGCTAAATAAATGCCAAGCTAAGCCTTAAGGTAGGACTGTTATACACTAGTATATCCATTTTTGTCTTATGTTGGAATTATACTTTTAATAGATCGTTAAGTAACAACACTATTTTAATATATATCTGACATTTCTCTACACACTTGAAATTTTGACCATTTGTACTCATCAGGTACAATGCGGAGTTAATTCCAGTGTAATTATAACCTTTCCGTGGACAGAACTCTGTCAAATACAAGTTAGATTGAGATGATGTCAGAAGGCACAACATGCCTCAAGCAACATGCAATAACAGAGGAAGAGTTTCACTTTCATAGTAGAAAGCAAATCATGCATGTGTTGCACAAACAACAGTAGTTATGTTAACCAGCTGTTTGTCTTGATTACAAGTATTTTTACATACCTCAGTGCAAGTCCAGGATTAGCAGGCATGGTAGAACAAAACCGTTCCAAGGTTTTGGAATGTTGAGATTTTGGAATGCAGCTCAAATAAAAAAGAATAACCTGTAGAATTTGAGTTATAACATTAATCCACTTTATAGCTGTCTAATTTTGCTAAGAACAATGGAATGACAAACTAGGAACATGACTTATGTGAGTTACCACCTACAAACCTTATTCCTCAAGGGCACAAATCAATTTGTGTAATAAGAAGTTAGTGTCACATTGCTAACACCATGTATTTTAGTCCTTCTAGCCTGCATTTAGTGAGTAAAGAGAAATGCACTGGATGTTTGCAAAATGGGACCCAGGATTTCTAGAAATTTTATTCTGTCTATATGTGCTCAACTCACTTTTATACCTACTTCTACTTTACTGCTTCTGTCTCTTAACCACTGTAATTTCTATCATCAAAACTGACAGCCTAAATACTGTTTCTATCTCCAAGCGTTACAGCTCTGCAGACCCTTCTTGCTCAATCACCTCTTCCCTCCCTTATACATTTTCTCTTTTGTCTAGGAAATAACAGTTTGTCATTAATGGCTGCATTCACAGTACTACAGCACGTCGTAATAAAGTTTCTATTTACCTTACATGCCCTTTATTCAAAAGGTCACTGCCAGACAGTCTTCTGCTCAGAACACCACTCTCATCAGATACTTGTTTCTTTTTCTACTAATTCCTAGCTCTCAGTGTTGTGCTGTGTTTGAACAAGTAAATTACAGGTACCTGCTAAAAGGTCATCAGTCTTTGTTTAATTTAAACTTTCCACAGACACATTTTTACCTTATTATGAAACTCATAATTGGTCCAATAATCAGCAGTACTAAAAGGAATTGGGTATCGTGTGGGGACTGTAACCAGACATCTGTTCACTAGGTCGGTAAAAAGCTTGAATTCTTGGACTTTGTTGTTGGATCCAACAACTTTGCTATTGATAAAAACAAGGTAACTGGAAGGAGAAAAAAAAATGAAAATAAAAAAGATGGTTCTGGTAGCCTTCACTTAATAGTTTTGAGATTAACTTACTTCCCTCCCTTAAAAACTTACTCCAGCCAGATGTTCTGAACAGTTTCCTGCTGCATCACTGCCCCCAGAGCTGCTTCATAAGCATCCAGTGCTTCACCAAAACTTGCATGAAGAGACTGGCATAAACTGTTGTTATGGAAAGTTAAAAAGTGTCATATGTCATAAATGATACATGTTCTTACATATTAACAGTAAGAAACAACCAAGAACCTCCAATTCTGAGATACAAGAAAAAACAGATTTCAGTTTAGCAGCATTATGGACTAATTTATCAGTTCACTTATTAAAATGGGTAAGTCTCAACTGCAGATAATAAAGAACAATACAGAAACCATGCAACTTAAAATGCAACTCTTAAATAGAAATGAAATATTATGAATTGTCTTCTATTCTTGTAAAGTACCATTTTACTAATCCTTGTAATAGGGATGCTCTGACTGCTACAGAATGGAGACAATTATTGGGTTTCTGTTTGGAAAGCTCCAGACGATAAATTTCAGTCAGATTAAAACCACTTGAGAAACGGTATCAGACTAGGACAAGAAATAGTTCTGAAACAAATACTACTGGGGATCTGGGGTAGAAATATAGTCTCATTAAAAAAAAAAAAAAAACAAAAAACAAAACAACAAACCTGACAAGAATGTTCAAAACCTCCCTTTTCTTCCAGAGCTCCTCAAAGAAACATACAGTCAGACCAACATATAAAACCTCACAAAGGACAGCAGAAGACTTTTTTTTTTTTAACAAGATTCAGTGAACAATCCTTAAAGCGTAAAGCTAACAGTGAAAATAAGGTAAGGCAGTAAGTCACAAGAGGGGAGGAAGAAACAAATCCTACAGACCAACAAACAACACACCTCTCACGAAGAAGACGACTACAGAAATGCAAAACCAAAATCTGTATATATGACAAAGATCTGCCACCTTTGCAATCTCTTGCAGAGGAAATGGTCACTTTGCTATGGAGGGGCATCTGTGGCTAGTTCCAGCTTTTATAGCCTGTTGAGAACCAGCTGAAACAGTGAGTCAAGGTAGGTGGAGAGACCGGGGCTAAACAAAGTTAAACAGAATAGGGGAATGTTTGTAAAATAAAAGGGAGACAACTGAAAGCCAGAAGCAAGAAGAACACTACTAGTAGTAGCAACATAAAAGAAAAGTAAAACAAAAAATCATTTTGTGAGATGAACACACCTGTTACTGTTCCCATAGGGAAGAATTTCTGAAAGATTTCTCAAGTGGAGAATTTAAGTTGACACACAATTCACAGTTCCACAAAATTGTCTCTGTTGTGCAGCAGGCAGGCAGGTTCTCTAAGGACCGGCAGATCATTTATTGAAAGAACCTTAAGCCATACACCCTTAGGCAAATGTTCTGCTTTTGAAAATGCAGTTTACTCAGACCCAACAGCTGTTTCTCAGAAACACTTTAGAAAGTCTCACCAGTAGATCTGCCACAGATATGGGATTTGCTGGTTTACAACATCATCGGTAAGATGTTCTTTATAGAGAGGCGATGTAAATTCAATTGGCATTGGAAAATTCAAGAGATATCTACAAGAGAAAAAAACAGTAGCAGATGACAATATGGAAGAGTCCTATATGGACATAACATTTACTTCTGAAATCCAGTTCATGGCACATATGAAAAAGATGCACTTTTCCTAGATTTTAGTTTAACTCCAGACAATTTATACAGAAAAGCATTATATGGAAATATAGAAATAGCTTATGTAGAAAGCATTTACTCCCTTATTATGTACACATCAAATGTTCCTGTCTCTGACCTCTCCCCTCACATCATAAAATTTAATCAAGTAAGGTACAATCACCTACCCACAGTCAGCTAAGTAGCATTGCAAGTACTAAATTTAATGCAAACAAATGTAAGCAGGAATAAAAACTAACACCTAACTTGGAGACAAAAAAAAACCCAACCAAACCCCAAAACATTTCAAAGCTTCATCTGCATAATCTTTGGCACAGAAGGTCTCCCTTTGAAGGCCTTCAGAAGCATCTGTTTTGACTATAGGGAACTTGCATATTTCAAAACTTCAGTAAGTCTCTCAATTAGGTGCTAAAATTCAAATAGAAAATCAGCAGGCTAGATATGAACCTGTGCCTTTAAATAATTATCTGCTGATTAATAGCATGCTGGATATCTGCACTGAGGTCTTTTACAAGTGCCTAAATATAGTACTTTAGGATGCAATTTTAGGCTTCTAGCTTTGCACAAACCAAATCAACTTTGGCATACATATGACCAATTTCCATTCCCCAAATCTAGACATTAAACTTGCTGGCTGTTTCATCTTTAAATACTTGTGGTTCTACAATTCAGTGTATTTGCACAAATGACAAGCACAAACCTTATAAACTACCAAATCATAACTCATTGAAGTTTTAGCAAAATGTGCCAAGCTAACAATAGTGGAGTTTAAAAGTTCTAGACTGTCTTGTTTTTCAAGAAAATGCCAATATTACCTAAATTTAAATAGAAAAAATATTCTAAGTGTACCTTAAGAGATCCATGGGACTGTGCTGTTGGCATATATTCTCAAAGAAAGCTGCCACAAATTCTTGCAACAATGGAGGAATACTGCTTGACCTTTCCTGTTTCAAGGTTTTGTTATTTTAAAATAAAAACAAATAAAATCAGATATCAACCTGAAAATGACAGGAACAATTTAAGCACAATAAATAACCAGTGGTGTCTCTGTCTCTGCAATGCTCCATTGTCTTCATTCCCTCAAGAATGAAATCTAACTGGGTCACTGTGCAGGTAGCAGAAAAAAGCTGAAAACAAGTTACAGGATTTCCTGTTAACATCTGTTCTTGTATAAGGATATTAATGCTGGATTAGAACAATCCAAACTATAAATTTATGACTGCAGGTAATTCCTTTGTTTATCTTTAGACATGTCACTAATCTTGCCAATGCTGTTTTTCCCATCTATATAAAAGAGAACTAAACATTACAAAAAAATAATGAAGATCAATTGATTTGAAAAGTGTTTAAAATAACACATAAAATCCAAACTTTACAAAGCCAGCAGACCAACAAAATGATTTTTGGAGTGGAGTATTACCTGTGAAACAAGGAATTTACACAATTGATAAAAAATTTCTGCATTCTGAGGATTCTTCTCAAACGCTCCAATCCACACTTCGTAGGCATTGTCACTCTGTCCCATCTGCACACACAAGGTGGCCAAACTCTCCAAGAGCTGACAGTTGTTAGGACAGAGCTCCAATAAAGATCTACAAAGTTCTGCAGCAGACTCCCACCTTAAAGAAAATTAAAGGTAAGTCTTCAAAAAAGAAGAGTTGAGTAGTCCAATTAAAAATGTCTTGAAACAACTTACCTTTCAAGAAGTTTCAGCAAAGCTATCATGTTTTTGTAGAGAGGAAAACAGATAGCTATTCTTTTGTCAGCCTCAAGGCTTTCATCAGTACATGTTTTGACTGCATCTTCAAAACAAAAGTACAAAATCAAGCCTTTAGACCTCAAGCAATGTCAAAGTTATTTGAAGTCTTAACATCATAAAAAGTCTCATTTAACATAATGAAAACACCGAAGTGTGGAAAAGTATTTCTGAGAGTGCTGCTTTTATAAAGTATTTAAAAAAAACCCCAAAAATAAAGAACACCACCTTTGGGAAAGCTCTCAACACTTATCATCACAGTGCAAAGACAGAAGTCTTTCAGAAGATTCATCCCTCGTTCATTTCAAAAACAGAAAACATCCTACCAACTAAGCCTTAAAGCCACATTACAGACAGCAGTGCATCACTATATTTAAAACTTCACTCCAGGATTTCCAGCATAGCTGCTGAAAGCTATTGAAACAAAAGCTAATATATTATTTTTCTTCTCAGCACAATAAAAAGTTACCCAACAATGACCACCCAGCTATCACAGCTAGACTGCCTCCACTCCCACAGCTGGGCTACTCAACCTGTCCTTGAGTACTTCCACACTGCATCACCATCTGCAGCATAAATATATTTTCAGTGGCAATTCAATATTTCTGGTAGCTAACATGCTAAGTACTGATATTTACACAACCCTATTATAAAGTCTACCTCTGGCAGCACCACAAGTCAAGAATTCAACTTCTTCTAGTATCTTCACTTTACATTTTTAAGAATTACTCAGTTTACTTAATCTCTGAATGAAACAAACACATACATTGCTCTGACTCTAAGGAAACACACTAATCTTCCAGGGAAGTAACTTTCCAATAGACACATCCTACTGAGGGGAGGGAGGGTGGGAGAGAGAAAAACAGAAGCTTGGCTTTATGCTTGCATAAGCCCAAGAAAACTAGCAATGTCATACTGGTCTTTATATTGACAGAATATCATCGTTCAAAGAAAGAATTATGGCTTTGAACCATAGATTAAAAACCCAGCGTGCACGTGTGTTAAGCACCTGAGAACATGGACTTTCCCCACTGCTCTGCTTAAAATCAAGGAAACATGAATACCAATGGCTTAACATGGTCATCAGCAATATTGCACTGCCTTGAAATTCCAAAAGTTGGATAGTATTTCTTGATTTATAACAAGTGAGCGATGTATTAGGTAGTTTACCTCTTTAATCTTACCTTCAAACATAGCTAATAGCGTATCAGGATCAGTCTTCACATCTTCAGCTGTTTGCCATGGCATTAAAAATGGCTCTTTGTTCATCATCCTTGAAGGACCAACGTTGGCTGGATCATAGAACTTGCCCGGGAGACAGCCAAATTCAGTCAGATGTATGTAAGCCAGCCAAGCCAAGCAACGGTCACTTACAACAAGGTGTTTTGATATTGTCTTTTCATTTGCTGATTTTAAAGCATTCTGTAAGTGTTAAAAGCAATACAGATTTTATGGTTTAAATATAACGTAAGATCTAATAATGAGAAAAGGCAACAGGAAGAGTAATTTTTAATATTCTCAAATCTTTTCCATAGAAAACACAGGAACTAATACTTAACGTCCAACATGATTCTATTTGGCTTAAGTTAATATGTGACTAGATTCAAACGATATGCATAATTTCTAGTAACAAGTTCAGAAAAACTGCAGAAGATTATTCTTTTGAAAAGTCAACAGAGCTTAAAAACATCCATCTTCCAACATGTATTCAGTCTTTCTGCTTAATTCTTGGACAATTATTTCCAGTTACATAGAAATAATACATGAGCTCTAGAGACAACTCATGCAAGTTGGACTCATCTTGCTACATCCTACTGATTTTGTGGTTTGGGGGTGGTTTGTTGTTTTGGGGTTTTTTATCAATTTCTAGTTATACAGCTATTAAGTCACAGCTATCCAAGCCTACTGAAAGCACCACCATGTCTACAGATACCGTTTAAAAAATAAAGTGTTGGAAACATTACTGAGACCAAGGATACTGCTTCAAATTTTCCTCCCAGTCATATGCAAAACTAGAATAGCCCAGTTAAATTGGCAGATCCCAAAGAAAATCATTAGAGCATGCAATTAGACAAAGTCTAAATACAATTGCTCCTAAAACATAACAGAATCTCATGGCTGGTGATGTGCCAACAACTTTTTCTGGATAAATGCAGTACAATCCAACAATGCACTTTCAAGGGAATGAAAATACTTGCAAATTTATGCAAAATTCAGAAGGAGGACACTTGTCCCACAAAAACGGTAGTTTCAAAAACATTTCACTTATTCGCCCTTCCAAATACTTCAGCAAATTTGATTTCAAGTTTATAAAAAGACACATTGCTACTCACTCTGGAGTAGCATTTACTTAGAGATTATCTTCTCTTAAATATAGTTGAAAAGAATGTTTTGCGGAAACCACACATTTCAGATTAACATTAAAAAAATGGAGAAAAGTAAAGGAAACTAACCCATGTTACTCCCCCATATATAGTGGATTTCCATATCAATTTGACACAAATTTTTTTCTCCCTCTGTTCTTTTGGTTCATTCAGTCAAACATACAGAGTTATATTTATCAGTACTGCTGTGTTTAGAATAGTTTTTGGAGGAAGTCAACACAGCATTACACTTGGCTATTTAAACTGGACCTAGAAAAAAACATTATGGTTTCAAACAACAACTGAGAAAAATGTTTCAGGGTGTAGCAAGCAGCCGGTGCCACCTGCTGGGAGGAACGAAACACTTGCCATTGAAAATACAGCAGCTCCCACTTTTAGGAGGAGCCAACATCAGCATTTGATTTCTCACCTTCATCCACCACTTCTGACTACAGAACAGTGACCGAAGTTCTTTCTACAGTCACAATAAAAGCCTGAGATAACTAATTTTGGAGCAGGGCAATGCTGGTAAATACCATATTATATTCTTCCCAAGAACTACTGGTTTGATAATTGTGTGTATCAATAAACATGTGAGTACCTGAGGCAAGATACTACTCAAAAGCCCTTCTCTGCAGAAATGTGTTCTACCGCTTACCAGAAATCAAGAAGTAAAGCAATTCCTGGGAATTATTTTGACCTGTAGTGGTCTAGACTATTAGCTACACAAGCAAAGCAAAATAAGAACAAAAACCCCGAAGGTATATCCAAATTTTACAATGGCATCATATCTCAAAACAGGAGTCTCTAGGAGAATTTCTCTGGCAAATAAAGGAAGGAACAATTCTTCTAAAGCTGACACTATCAGAGTCACAGGCATTAGAAAGGTGAAGGTGTGAAGACAATTCCTGGGGTGGTAACCTGGAAGTTACCTGCAGCAGAACAAGAGCATTCTGATGTCTTCCTGTAAACAAGCTTAAGTGAACCCTGTATAGGAGGGTCTCCAGCAGCTGAAAGGACACAAGATTTGGATTTTCTTCTCTCACTTCCATTAGGAACTGTAGCATCCTCCCACATACATAGTCTTTTCCATCAAAGGAATTCTCCAAATTCAAAAACTAGAAAGAAATAATTCATATTTGTAATGAATTACTATAGTCAGAATACTAGTAAATCTTCCAGGTTTAAGTTTAAAAACCATATGAATCACAAACTTCAGATAAGGCCTTTCACCACCTTATAAACCATATTTCCCTCCCTCATACCGAATTTTCACATGAAATATCAAAAAATACTGCTTAAAAATTAAAGATTAAATAGTCAAAGATAATTTTTTCAAGCTTAAGTAACAAAAAGTAAGAAATGTAACATTTTGATTTTAAATAACTCTTAATATCTGAGGAAAAGTGATGATTTCTACAAATATCCTGCAAACAGAGCTTTGAATTGCTTAATTTTCTGAGCAACTTCCGAGTTTTCAAAAAGCTGTAGTGTTTTTTCATTTCACACTTTCCCTGTCACACATACTGGTTTTCTACAGTAGAAGACACACACTTAAGTGAATATTTCACATATACTTTTTTTTTTAACTTACAGTCCACCAGATTTGGTAAGAGGCAGCATATTCCACTGCCGTTTCACACATTTCCTGTATCTCCTCCTTGGTTCCTCTTTTTGAGAAGAGTCTGAGGTAATGACACCAAATTTCAGGATTTTCTTTGTTGTTCTCAAGGGCTCGAGCCAAAACATTTAAAGTAGAATCTAAACACTCAGACGATGACCTGTAAAAAATTAAAAAAGCATTCACATCAACTGTGTTAGTATCACAAGTTAGACAATATCAAATATTCAAATGGATGCTTATAATCCAAATGGAAGTGACACACATCAGCCATCTTTTTTTTTTCTTTTTAAACATGTTGTCCTTTACTATGAGACTTTCAAAGTTTGAGTAAGTTTCTGTCCTTCAAAGGTTATTATTAGGTGCAATTATCATAGTGGATAGAAAAATACATTTTCTAGGAAAAGAATGCCGATTCAAATGAGGGTCCAATTTAATTGAAAATGGGTAAGATTCATCTGTAAAGAGAAGTCTCAAGCTGCAATCATATAAAGGCATTTACAACATACAGACTTAATGCAAGTAGAAATTTCAAAGGCTGAGCAAGTTAAAGCCGAAATTTTGTTACATATTTAATTTACTTTCTACAATCAAATATATGCCTTTATTTCGGGTTGCCATGCATGTCATGCAGGTTTTTTCTGCCTCTAAACCATTAAATAAAGGAGATCTTAATTTTTTGAGATAATGATTACAAGATGATACAAGATTAGTTCAAATAACTGCATTGCAAACCACAGAGCTGAGCTTTAACGCATAAACAAACTTCCATAAAACCACAGAAAGCTTCTGAGGTCACGTTTATCTTAAAATCATCTTTAAAAATTACTTTGCATTGCCATTTATGAGAGGAAAAGCACATGTCCCAAAATAAAACTAATACAGTCAACTGTGTGTAAGTCTCAAGCCTTCCTCACCCCTCATATCACCATTGCCACCTACTAAACCACTCAGTTTCTTCAGACTATTGGGAGGGTGGTAGGAAAGGGAGGAGGTGGCTGTTTTAACCTAATGGGAGACAATGCATCCTTGTCTTTTCTCCCTTCTTTTCTTTGTCTTTTTCCAAGTACACTTAGATTTAGAAAGTGTGCTCTTCTCACCCTGCCAGTTGCTGGTAGTATTTTCATTGAGTACTGACCTTTCCAGTTCTATCCAATGCAGTGTTCAGGCACCGACTGAAACAGCTAAACTGATCTTTTGCTACACTTTCCATTACCCACAGTTTACACAAGGCTTTCGAAAGACAGATGCTCCTCTCCATTCCCTTTCTTCCTTGCTGTAGCTGCTTAAGCTAGTACCTCACTATTAAAATCAAAGTCCATGTTTAGAATGAAATCATCATGACAGAACTCCTACTGAAATTATCTGATTGCCAATAAAAACATGATACCCTGCAGAATAACTTAAATAAACAGAAACTAGAAAAACTTAGAAATCCAGAAGTTAAAAAACTACAAAATAAGACGACGAGTGCTCAGCTGGATCATTTCTACAGAGATAAAACCACGTGGCAGAACTGTTCTTATAAGAAATCTTTCTGATGAAAGTAATTTCAAACATTATTCCAACCATTCACTCAATACGGGAGAAACTGATTTGAGTTTATTGGTCTACTACTTTATCACTGAAAGTAAAACATTCCACTGTAATCTTGGGAACACAGTAGCTTGTGCACTTTTCAAACACAATCACTTCTCCCACGCTACTTTCCATCAACTTCCATCCTGAATCAGAACCTACCTAAAGATAAACCATCAGTGTAATTATTACATACTATACTGCCTACAATAGGAAATCTAATCTATTTTTTAGCCTCCTTTTAAGTAACACATTATTTATGGTATTGCTGAAGAAAGTTCTTTAACATCAGAAAGGAAACTTGCATAGCAGCACAGGTAAAGCACAAAATCAAATCCAAAATGTAGCAGACTTACCCTTCATTTTGATTCAAGTATTTGTATGCAAGTTTAATCCAAAGCTGTACATCACAGGGGTTTTCTTGGACACTTGCCTCCAAGTTGGAAATGTCATCAGTCTCACTTGTGAAATACCGGACGTCATCTGGAGTCACCACAGCATCAAGAGCTGGGATTCTTTTTTTATGTTCTGTGGGATTGGCTGCAAATGAAAAAAAAATTTCTGAAAAGATGTTTCATTTCAAAAATGAAGTGACCTACAAGATAAGAACTCATACAAGAGGTGGCATTTATATATTTCAAGCATAGCCATTGACCAGAACAAAATAGTTATTTCAACGTCCTCTAAAACTTTGAACTGTGTAGTCTGTAGAAAACTAGTTATATTTCAAATGTGAAGGCAAAAAGAAAAATAGCAGTAAAAGGCTGCTTTAACCAACAGACACTAATTAAGGCAGTTCGTTAAGCAGCATTAGGAAATGAACATCTGACAAAGAAAAATTAATATCAATTCTGAGTCTGCAAAAATCCCTTTTACAGGATTTGCTAACAAATCCTAAAGCTCCCACTTGCATGAGTCACATGTAAGACACTGTTGTGTTACTGATGCTCTAGCAAGCTTCCGAGTCCCAAATGCCATTTAACAGCAGCTTTTTTTTCATTCCTGACCTCAATACCGAGTACTAACTCTATAGAAATTTAAAATAACCCAGCACACAAAGTTTTACTACTTTTAGTTCTGGGAGGGTAAAATTAAAATTTAAAAAAATCCTAAAGGTCTGTGGGCAAAGCTGAAACATTCTAGGGAAATAGCTCCTTATGTACAAAAAATTCAGGTAAAACTTTACCCAAACAATTACGCAAAATAAAGTTTCCATGCAGGAAGTACAAAGTCAAGAGAGCTACTAAAAGCATCAGTTTTCTTAAGAACCACTTTAAAAATTATGTGATGGGAAGAGGTTGGTATGTATTTTCCCCCAGTACTCATTTTTAATGGATGCCACACATCCAGATTACCATATTTAATAGGTCCAACACACTGCTCCTCTTCACTGCTGCTACTATCTAACAGAGGTTTTCTCCAGTACTTTGGTCTCCATTTCCTTTTATCTTTCCACGTTGTAAATGGAGGTGCTGTAAACAAGCAAAGTAGAAGATACTCTTGCTTTTCTGTATCAAGATTAAAACCTTTTTGCTAATAAAGATTTTAGATAAAAACATCCTGTGAGTGAAACACAAGTAAGTTTCAGCACTACTTATTTAAAAGCTATTGTGCTTAAGTGCATAAATCACTTAACCAAATTGAGACTCTAAAACTATTATCGCCTTAAAACAGACTCTGCTGCCTTTCATTTACGATAATCAGAGTCCATAATACTGAGATAAACTAATAAAAAATTATTCTTGGTTCACAAAATCATCAAAGTATTATATAATTTTTAAAAACCTTCATATTGTATTTAATCTACAAAGTTACTTACTGTGACTTTTACTCTCATTGATGTTGCTAGCCAGAAGAACAGCCATCTGATCCACTGACATACGGTCTCTGTTTATACCAAAAAGTTTTTCAACATATTTTTCTGAAACAAGAATATTTTTATCTTAGGTAAGCACATATATGAAAATGAATAGGTAACAACAGCAATTTAGCACAAGCTATGCTAAATTCATTAAATGTGACTGCTTCAAGAGGTATCGTAATTTAACATATTAGAAAAAAGGCAAAACTGAAAAAGTTTTGTTCTGCAATTTGCCTAAATGGCAACAGGATTATTATAAAATTCCAGATCCACTGAAGCATACCAGTCCAGTAGTTACAAAAAGAAGCGAGGGAGAGCAAAAGATACCATGCCTATTGCTCCCCAATCCCCTCAATACTTTATTTTTTTAAAATGAAACGTTCCACAGATCATTTATTTTTTTTTCTTTCTGTAAAGACACCAAGGTAACTATCACTACAAAAGACTGAACTGCACAACTGCAGAAACCTATTTTTTCATATAGCTGTATCTTATGCACTGCTTTACATCAAACTACTTGCACCTAGAGCTTTTTATGAAAGCCATTTCCTTCAGAAATGAATCTTTGTAAACAAAAGTGAACAAAAGATTCTTAAAAACCTGTGGCGGTGCTGATTTCCTCATCAGTGCTTTTTTCTGAACAGCCAATCAGTTCTAAATTGTAAGACAGAATATCTTGAAACAGTTGCGTACGGCTTAGAGTGCAGTCCTTCATGTGCTGCCTAAAACAAGAAATAAGCAATTAATATATTTATCACAGCAAAAATTTTATAAGGCTTGTAACTAGAAAGCTGGTTTTAGTACATGCTAGTGTGAGGTATAAAGTAAATGATACCCATAGAAAACACTACAGCCTGCTTCGAAACTTCTCTTAAATATGTCAGAGTCCTCTCTAAACTTAAGCCTGCATCAGTAACTTAGTCTTTATTATTTCACTACAGGCTTACTCTTTAAAATAAACGTCCACATGCTCGTTTCGCACTAACACAAACACAGTATTTAGAACTTCCCATGTCAAACAAGGTAGTTATAAATAAAAAGTGATATCTAATTCTTGTAAGATCGAAACTATGGTTTGATGGTAATAGCTAAAAGCTAATCCAAAAAGGTGTCTGCCTCCGAAAAGGACAAAAAAGAGCTGAAGTCCACTCCTATTACATATTTCCAGTAGTGAGAAGCTTCCAAACTGCATTTATTCCTGACTAATTCATATCCATTTGCTCTTGTTCCAACTTTTTAAATACACTATGCAACATTGTTTAACAAACTATTTCTAACATAATTTAACACCAAGCTTCAAAGAAACAAACTTAACAAGTATTTGCCCAGAAAATTAGAATTCTACTACAATAGTATTTTTTTACATAATCATATAATATTTTGTATATGCTTTTGTTTTGTTAGCCTCATGATACCTCTTTAGTGTGCTTAACAGTATCAACCACTAGCTGAGGTTCCATGATGGTCTGAAGTTATGCTGAAGCTATAAACCAAGAGGAATCCCATCTGAATTACAAGGCAACCAAAAAGGTGAAATATTCTCTAACAGTCCATACTGCTTTTCTAAATTTACATCTAAATAGCCTCCTTTCTTCATGGTTTAGATGAAGGAGCTTTTCTCCTGCCAACCAAGTATCTGCAATAGCATATTAAAAATAACCTTCTCTTCTAGAACTTGTGCATAGGATCATTAATCTAGACCTTCTAAATGAATGAAAAACATTGCTATTTTGGTCTTGAAGTCAGACATCTAGAAGAAAGGTTTAGTCCAAATAAAAAAATGAAAAAGAACTCACCACTGGCAGTCATCATCATTACATGTGCCTGTTAAATCAAAACGGCAGAAACACTGTTTTGGCTCAATCATATTGCTATATGTTACTGAACTGAGGTACAGTTTTTCCTTCGTTCGAAAATACGGACTAAACCTAAAATGAAACAGTGGATTATTATGACACACTTTACAAGGCAAGACATCAGTTTTACTAAAAAAAAAAAAGTTTTTAAATAATCACTTCTTCTACATTAAACCTCTTATTTCCAAAACCCTATTACTAACAAAAAGCACCACTGACCTATGAGTTAAGAGGAAAGTGAAAACAGTGGGAAAGAGAGAGAACAAAACAATATTTCTCAACCTAAACAGATTCTGCTCTAACATTCTCTTCTCCCTTAGGTGCAGAACTTAATATAAAAACAGGAAGGGTAGTATATCTAGTAGTAAAACTACTGAAACTGAATTTTAGTTAAGTTCTTAAAAAAATTGTCAAACAGAAGTATAAAGAAAACCATTAAAGATTAATCTGAAAACAGTGAAAAAATCCACATCAGATTTTAGAACATGTAAACAAACAAAACAAAAAGTCTGAGATAAGCAGACTAATGCTTTTTTAAAGTCTTTACCTAAAGTTTGACTATGTCAATTCAGGGACTTCTAGCTCCTTAAGTAATTGAAGCCATAACCTACAAGTTAAAATGAATACTCCTTTATGATGCATCCTCAATCTTTTGCTGCTTAGGAATACAGAAATCAAAAACCTGAAGTATATGGTAGGATTTAGCTGCTCTACTTTAAATTCCAAATTTTGTTTTCTAAAAGTTCATGTGTAGGAACAAAGCCCTCTTTAGTCAAAAGACAGCTGTGGTCTCACATTGATTGTATTTGCAGGTGCCTACTTTAAGTCAAGATGAATCACTGTGCTCATGCCTCTTTCCACTGAGCAGGAATCCAAAAGTAGGTGATTTGCTCGATCTTGACTCAGACAATGTAAATCCTAGCGAAGCTTAAAGACTGCATAATTGAAATACATTTCTGTTAATTATTTCCTGGATTTTAGATTGCTTCATAATGGCTATGAAAATCTTAACTCTTATTTTTTAATTCAGTTATACCAAACAACAACCCAGTTACAGGGAACAGTACACAATACAACATAAAAGCAGCATACTACACTGAAACGAGCAACTCCTGCATACCAGAAAAAGTAATTAAAGTCTAGTTTAGGGAACATAATGATAAGATTTTTTCAGGATAGTCAAGTTTCTCATTGCAACTTGTCTTTCTGTACATGTCTGGCTATCAAGGAAGAGCACTGAAGAATACTTCAACAAGAACACATATAGACAGAATTCAAACAGCTGCTACGGTCTTCATACCTGTAGGATTTAAATACTAGAAGAGGACTATGATACGGTCCAAATGGAAATGGTTTCACTTCAGTTTGTTTATTTTGCGATGTCACAAAATCCATATCCACTGAAATTTCCTAGGAAACAGATAAGCAGATATATAGCAACTGCAATACCACTTAATAAAGACAACCTTCATGTTTAGTTTTAAAGCATTTACCTGACCACATAACAGATCTTCCTTGGGTACTACAGAGGCACTACTTTTCTGTAGCAGCTCTTTCAAGCTGTCAGCTTCAGCATAAAGTTTTTTCAGTTCATCAACATTTAACCCAAGGAACAACTCAGGCTCCTCTGATGCCTTTTTAGAAAGTTTGTTTATAGTTTCTTGTTTTGGAGTGTCCATATGTTTAAGATTCGGTTTAGTAAAAGAATTAGATTCTCTGAAAGACCTCCTTCGTTCTCGGTTTGAATTAGACAGAACTTCATCATCAAAGTAGTTTTCCTCACTGTCCAAAGACAATTTATCTTGTGTAAGATCATGAAGTGATGGCTGAGGTAATGCAAAGTCAGATTCCTCTTCAGCATGAGGTGCAATATTTGATTGTTCCTTGGTTTGAAGCGCACGGGCCTCTTTCAGTTTCTGAATCTTCAGAGCATATTCATACTCCAGTTGCTGTAGCCGCTTTTTCTCTAGTGCAATCAATTCTGCCGAATGCTTTTTTGGACTTGTTGCAGGCGAGGTCTCCAATTTCAACATTTTGCTTGGCTAAAACGAAAAAAATTTCCTTTATTTCATTTTCACATTTACTGATCTATTGAGAGGAGGTAAATGAAACATGAGCAAGATATTTAATTCAGAGTTTATAAAAACATATTTTAAACTCCTGCCAGAAAAATTCAACAAACAGCAGGAAAACCACAAAAGGGTTTGCCATGATTGAACTTGCATGTTTGCAGGTTTTTCAATAAAAATTACTATACATCACGTACAGGGTTTCAACAGAAGTTCTAACTGCATTTATAAGGTGAGCCATAAAACAAGTATGCAGAGAGTGTTGGGGGGAAACACACAAAAAAATTAGTCTTGTTTTTCTATATTTTGGTCTTCAAAATATCAGAATATCAGATCTCCACTTCAGCATCTTTGCTAGATAGTTTTAACAAGATCATTGATGTCTACAGGCACTAAATATTTCCTTCTCAGGCATATAGCTCCTGTTATTACTTAGCTATGAATGACATTCCCCTGGCACAGAAATGCAGGTTTTGAACAGGTTTTTTTTAAATGTTTAATGCTTTTTCTGTTGAACTCTCAAAAATACAGGAATCCAATAGAAAGATTCTTACAGTGCTTTTGAAATGTCTACCTATTTTCCTGAAATCCCATTTGAATTAAGTTTCCTAATCAAAATTGCTACTGCTTTTCAAGTACAGCATGGTTTAAAAGCATGCAGACTTACTCCAAGATGATGTTGCTCCAGTTTTCTTTTCCCAATTTCCTTACTTGCTACTGCTTTTGCTCGAGCAAGTTCTTCCCCGTATTTTAATGCCAGAGCTTTTTTTACCGTAACTCGTTGTTGAACTTTATGAATCTGGAAGAAGAAAATAAAGAAATACTACAGTAAGATGCACATTTTCAGATATGACCAGATAATAAAATATAATCAGAAAAGATAGGGGAATTAATGATTAATTCGAAGAAAGACTACTGCCTCCAAAAATCAGGCTTCCCATTTCAAGATTTCAAGCTCTAGAAAACAGAAAAGTTTCAAAATTAAAGTTACTTGTTCCTGAAGCTTCTTGAGAAACATCTTGTTAGCATTCAAAATCTTCTCTGTTGCTTGCAGCTGTTCAGCCAGCTTGTTAATCTTATTTTCAGCAATTCGGACGTTCTCTCTCTTCTTGGCCTCTTGTTGCAACAAATGTTTCAGGACAGATTCATCTTTCATCAATAGAAGTCTAGAAGTAGAAAAGCAAAATTTCCAAGAATTTCCAAAGGGAATTTTCTCAGAGCTATTGCTGCTCCTCTGAAATGCTAGTTATTTAAGAACCCAGCCCTTCTTCACTTATCAACAAACAACATTCTAAGTTTTTCCAGAAAGTCTTAACATCCATGACATATCAAATACTGGTAGTACACGTAACAGATTTCCATATCCCAAGTTCACCATGTCAGTGTAAAGGAGACGAAAACATTCTAGTTACGAGGATAAGGGAAGGCAAGCAAATGATGTATCTTTGATAATGTTCTTAAAATTAAGACATCCGAGACACAGACATTCTAGCTTTCTGGTAAGAAACAACCCAACTCTTAACTTAGGGCACATACACACATTAGCAGATTACATGCCATAGTCTTACGGCACAGTAGCGGAGTAATCAAATATAAAAAGTTATGCACGAAAGGAAGCAAGATAAAGACTTAGACAGACGGGCGTGAATAAAAGCAGGGTGGAAGAATGTCTTTCAATTTATGTCTGACCAGGAACCAGTCTGCTCACAAGACCGCACAGAAATAATCAAGTGGCGACAGAAGCAGAGGATGCAAAGCACTTGTATTTCCCAAGGTAACTTGGAAGAAGGGTGAGAAACATGGAAGAGGCATGCTAAAAGAGAAAATGTGTACAGGAAACACTTCAAACAGCACACCTGTTTTGCAAAAACATACATTTCTATGTATTAGTCACACCACCCTCAAAGGTAGGACTTATGGCAGTGAAATACGTACCTGTTTTTCTTAAGCTTGGCTTCTGCTTCTGTAACTTGTTTTGTCACTACTGCTATTCTCCCAATTCCATCAACTTCACCATCAGAATTTGCAGGGGAAGAATTGTTCTTCAATGGATCAGATTTAATTAAGCGTTGCTTCTCACGACTAAAACAGATGTTAAAAGCAAATATGTTCAGTATCTTCAATGTTCATTTCATTGTATACTCCCAACACTTTTAAAATCTTCAAAAAAGTAGCAGGACAAGATTTCAGGTTAAAATAAAAAGAACTTTCCACAACTGCAATCAACTACTGTAAGACAGTACAAATCCAAATACTTTCTTTAGACTACTATGTTTTCTTACTAAAAACTGAGTGGGGGAAAAGCCTCAAGGTAATGGCAAAGTTTTCAAACTCTGATCTTCCTTCCAGTTACAAAATAGACTAGTGTGAAGGTCTACAAAGACCATACATTTTACTTTAACAATTCAACTCTGTCGTACCTGGCAATCTCTTCTTTCAAGAGTCTGTATTCTATCTTCTTGTCTTCTGGTAAAGCTTCTGGAGTTCTCATTGGATCATTTTCTTTTTCTGATTTTGGAGGGGCTTTGATTTTTGAGGCCTGTTACAACAAGGTTCATGTCAATACTAGTCACACAGCTAGTTACTCCTATTTTTAAGAAGAATTTCAGCACAAAATTAAAGCTGTCCAAGGCTAATCAGATCTTTTAAGCCAACATTTTTTTGCTAGTAATGAAATATGTATTGACTTTTAGTTGAAAAATTAAATGAAAATACATTAAAAGTTCTATCTTCAAGATACCATCTTAACCAAAAAAATCATTTTAATTACCTTCTGTAATCCAAATTACAATGTAATGGCCCAGACAGGAGTAATGTACTCACTCTTGCCCATTTCTGATATAATCCAGTATGTCTTGATCAAATTCTGAAGTTTAAACTCCACATACAAAGTAAAACCATTACAAAATAAACCTATTAAATGCTGATAATGTTTACCTCAACATTTCTCCTTGCTTCTTTTATCATAGATTCCAGACCTCCGAATACACTGTTAGTGGAGTTAGACGGCTCTCCATCAGACTCACTATCATCTGAATCATTTAATGTAACCACAACAGACTTGTGTTTTGGAAGCTGTGGGGAGAAAGAAAAAAGTTTTATAGCAAGAAGAAAAAGCTACAGAGACAAATACAACTAAGCACATGTTTACTAGAAGACCAAAAGGAGGTTAACTCCTTTTGTTCGCATGGCACACCAATTCCACATCATGAGAAAAAAAAACTAAGTATTCGTGCATCTCTACTACAAGCCAGAGATACTGTACCTATTTTTGATACTGTAACATGAAAAGCACTTCAACATTTTCAACCTGTTCCCAAGCATCCGCAGCATATTCACAACTCCATGGTCATAACAGACAAATCTCAAAACCTTGGACTCCTATATTTCATAAATTATTTCAAGGGTAATGAAAATTATCTGCCATTTGCAAGCAATTTTTTTAAGTAGTAAGAGGTAACACTCAATCAAGCATGCGTTAGAAATGGTGTGGCAGACACACCAGAACCTCCCCGTCTTTCAGCCACACAGTTGCGATGCCTCTTGTCCCGCAGTTATACTTTAGCTGAGCTTACAGTGAGCTGCTTGGGCAGTTAAATTGGCAGAACACTAACAGTACGTAAAGACCATATGAAAAATGATTAATCACCTTTTGCCAACATCACTAACTGAAACAGCTCACTGAGGATCAGATGACTGCCAGTTCCAGCACAAAGATGCAGAAACAAGCAGACAATTTAGATTAACCTCAAATGCTCTGGAGTTACAGCTTGAAAAGAAGCAACATAGTTCACATTTCCAGGACTGCTCTTCCCATCTCCCAGTGTAATTCTGGGCAACCAGAGTTATACAATTAACCTCTACCTCAGGACAGGATCTCTTCAAAGCTCTCAAGTCTCTTAAAGCACACGCCTCACAAAACTTCCTACTTTTTCAAGTGAAAAATACACTATTTTTTATATTCTCTTTCTGGACAGTTCTTCGAATAAGGACTGTAGCTACTGCTCCTGAATGTACTACAGCTCCATTTTTACACCACCATAGCACAGGTAGGTGAAATTCCAGTTTGCATTAGTGCAAGAAAAAAGAACAAGGCACTGGTCCTCTCCTCTTAAATATTCTCTGGCTGCAGCTCCATGGAAACCTAAATTAATCAGGCAGGGCACCCCCCCTTCTCATCTTCGGATGCCAGATACACCCCTTTCCCTATCATTGGCTCTTGGTATTAAATGACCAAAGCTGCCAAGCTGCTTTAGGCACAGGTGTGTAGGTTAAACCGTCCCTAACTGCCTTCCTCCTTTTCCTTCTAGGGGAAAAGCTGATAGCGGAGAGAGTCAAAGTCAGCTTTTCTCCAAGGGTTTTTTTTTTCTCAGGTGTTACTTTTTGATTTGGTTCAGCAAAATGTTTAACAATCAGTAAAGTAATCCCAGGCAACTCCCACCACACTGCCTTCAGTAAGACTAGCTTCTAGTGCAGGGGAACCACGGCCTCAACTGTAATGCAAGGATCTCTCCCCATGACGTTCTCAGACATACTGTCAATCTGTGGTAAACAGATCCCTGACTGTCCACGACTACTTTGGAAAACTGTTACAAGAAGCCATTGAAAAAGTAAACCAGTATCTGTAGACGCAGAAGTCCTCAAATCCACTGAAGAAATCCCAAGATTTGTAAATTTAGAACCTCTTCTAAAATAACGCACAGTATACTCAAACATTCGTAAGCTACCAAGACTCTAAAACTATAAAGTTAGATCTCAAAAACCTGAAGAATCTGTATTTTCTATATCTTTGTGATTTTTAAATTTCTGGATATATCCAACAATGCTTCCAGGAAAACTATCAGTTTTTAATTTCAAACTTAAATTCTCATGAGTTCACTTTTTTTAGGCTCTACACTACTAAAGGTAAAAAAATCATAAGCATTCATTCACTGCAAATTTTTTCTAAAAGCTTAATCTAACACAAGTAATTGATATTATTTTCACATCCAATTGTTTTCACAGAGGATGAAGTTGTGACCATTCTTCTGTGACCGCTATTTGGCCATAAGTTCTTAAAACACCTCTTTTATATATAAATATTCTATATCCCAAGCTACTTAAAGAAAATTATTAACAAATGCAAAATGCTTTGTTTCTATAATTATTTTTTTGTAAAAAAGACACTAGCCAAGCTAGCTAATTCAAATGCAAGGTATTTACTTGTCGGCTTTAACTAAGCTAACCATCATTAGCAACAGGCACTAAATTTCAGCTGCAGGTTTTTTACCACTTACATAATGCCCTTCAGTAGCACAGCTGATAAAAGACACTTATTATGTTACTAAAATAAGCCAACAACTCCCTGGTAACATGTGTTCTCCCTCATTTATGCAGCAGCAGTTCATGAAGTCTCAGGACAACAGAATATGTGGTAATTCAGAACACTTACAAATATGTAAGTAAACGTGAAATTATTACAAAAAGGATTTAAGCATGCCCACATTGAACAATTACTCTAATCATATCTAGAATTTAAAGTAGCTTGTGCAGATGGGTATAGACAAAAAAAAAATACATCCACTTTAAGCTTAAGAGCAGAGTTTTCCTACAGAAAGGAAAGTAGGCCTTAGAATGCCCAAAAAGGAACATTCAGGTCTCAACCGTGTTAAACTTTTTTTTTTTCCTATTATGGAATCAGGTGACCAAGTGATCATACAGTCTGTATTTATAAGCAAGAAAGCTGCTGGCCAGCTACAGCTAGATTTGATAGTGATATTATAGTATTTAAGATATTATACAGGATGTTTGGACCAAATTTCAAAGATACAGTGATTCCATATTGGGTCCATCTTTTAGAAATACCCTGTATATTCCTCCAAATTTAGTAAAACAAATAGTTTATTAGAAACACCATCCACTGAGAGAAAGGCAAAGGTATGGACTCAATCATACTATTCATTACAGAATCTGCATGGAGAAGAGCTACAAAATCAAGCTTTGTATGATGTGTTGTTAAAATAGTTGCAAGCTATCCACTATGTATGATTCAGTGCCACAAATAGGACAGAAGAGTATACGGGCTTCCAGTCTGGCATAACACAGGCAAATATGTTTTTACAGCACAACTCCAACAATCCCTGAAGATTGTAGGCATCACAAATCAAGTGCTAGCTGCACATACCTCCCATGACCATTCAAATGAAGGTCAGGTTACAGAATATGGCTTGAGCTAATGTAACGAAGACTGCTGCTGCATGAAGAGAATACTCTCTTCTATGTCTTCCAGCCGCACTCACAGACATGCCATCTGCCACCACTTCTGTGCTAGCTCTGATGCTCACACACAGTTCACTGAAAAAATTCAACTCCCCCTAGAAGAAAAAGTCCTTTTTCCCATCCCCAAGGTTAGCTTTCTAATTAGTTCAGTATGCTGAATAACTTAAGCAACAAGACTGATGCTCCAGACCCCAGTTTAAAAGAACAAAGACAGTTCTGGTCAGGAGCAGGACAAAGAGCAAGATCACCTCTTTTTTTGGCAACAAATAGTGACTAGATTGGCTCAGCTACCATTGAACAGCACCCTTTAGGCTGTGCTAATCTGGCAAAGAAATGAACTGAGCTACGTATATGTACAGTCTCTTTTAGTTCACATAAGTGCTAGCATGTTTTGATGCTCTCTTAAGCTGTAAATTCTTATTTCAGTGTCAAATTCTTTTCTAGAAGAGCATAGTGATTATCAAAGTTACTGGTAATTCAAATGTTTAATTGAAGCTCCACCATTCTGTGCTATACCACTAGAAAACCTTAAGTCTATTTGCTGTTCATTTGACCCAAGGACAACTTCAACTCATTGTCTTATCAATAAAAAGCATCAATATTTCCTTACTGTGATCACTGCTCGTGGAGGCCTGGGTACTCTAACAAACTTTGTATTTTGTACCCGTGGATGAGACACAGTGTTAATACTGACAGCGGAAAGATTACTTCTTGGCACAGACTGCAAATTATCTGGAACAGGAGGGGAAGGTGGACCACTGTTACTTGAGGTTTCCTAAGAAAATCAAACAAAAATACGGTCATAAAATAGACACTACACACATCTGTTTTAAAAGACAAGCGTAAATGAGGTTGTTCCATATGCGCCTTGGAGCGTGGAATTTTGATTTAAGCAAACTATGTAAACATATTGGACAAATCTTGCAATCCTGCAATAATATCCAAAAAGACACACAAGAATATGGCAGTTATTCACAGGTCAACTGAAAAACATCTGTGACCTTTTAATGAAGTCAAAACCAACCTAAGTTTTGCTTCTTACTCAAAAGAAACCAACAAAAAAAAAACCCCACCCAAAAAAAAGCCACAGAGATAACAAACAAAACACAAAAACCAGAACAGTTAACCTCTAACTCCTTTTGCTAGAAGGTTGAAACAAAGTTAAGCATCTTGTTTTCTAACTAACAGCTGATAAACCATAAACTTTTTTTTCAGAAAATAAAATCCCCATTCCCCTGAACATACTCAATTTTCAGTACCTTGAAGTTTCATAATTCCTTCAGAAATAAAAGACAAGATGCAATTTACAATTCAAAGGGTGTTCCAGGGTGGTTTTTGTTTCGGTTTCTTTTGGAGGCCAAAGGGTGATGGAAACTCAGTTTGGTTTTTTTTTAAGTTGTAAGAAAGGCAACAAAAAAAACCCTGGAATCCTCACTTAGCAGGCTGCATTTAAGTTTTGGTCAAGATTGCCATCTAGAGGTTTACATTCAAAAACCAATAGAGTACCTCAGATCTGAAAGCTCGTTTGTTGGCTAGAGACTTGAGTAATTCTTCTCTTAAGAGCATCTCCTCTTCCTCTTCCTCATCTGCAAATGGAGGTTTTGGTGGCTGTTCGGGTTCTTCAGGGGGAAGAGGTGGAAGAGGTGGAGGTGGCTCGAGAGAAAGACAAGAAATACCCTCCACATAAAGTTGGCTCAAAGATGGTACAGGCTGAGATAAAAAGGAAAAAAAGGGTTTGAAACTTCAAAATTACAACTATTTACTGATTATTTAGCAGAGGCTGAGACCTAAATTATTTCATGGTTTAAAACTAACTCAAACTGCTGTGTATTTAGACCACTGTCAAAGGCTGCTGCTAAACAGTACATAATTATTCAAATAAGATAAACAAAACAACAAGGTTACATTGGATAATACAGTAGTGTAAATGTACAAACTAAACATAAATGAGAACTCAGAACCAGAGATAGTCTAGCCACACAAATATGGGTGACCAGATATGTTCAGACTGCTTGAAAAACAGTCCTAAATCAGTTTTATGAATATGTCTAAGCTAAAAAAATTTACAATTTCCCTTAGTTAAAAATTCAGAAGCTGTCATGGCAGGGAAATGCAACTTTCTACTGCTTTACTAAGAAGGGTAAGAATCATTCAGTGAAGAAAAGTGGTTGGAAAAAAAACACACCAATTTCCACATGGACTCTTAGGTGAGAAGATAAACAGCATATAGACAAAGTGCATGAAGTTTGAAAGAAGGATTGTGATGAGCTACATTTTTGCTTATTTCCAGCCCCCAGGTAACAAGTCAGAGAATAAGCACATCCACATATATGGCCTATAGATAAGAGGCAAAGTTGCCTTGCACTAACAATTCCAATTCATTAATTCTCCTTACGTGCTTCAGGCAATTTTTCCTTTCTGTTATGAAACAGCATAGCTCTAACAATAAGGAGGAAAATTTTAGTTCAAATAGGGAGAACTTCCATTACACATGAATTTGATCAGCCAAAAGACAGCTAAAATAAGTTTTTAGAAAGCAAACAAGTCTATCAGATAGTTCGAGGGAATCACCACAGAACTGTATTAAAAACATAATGTAAATTTAATCCTAATTTAAGTATTAGAAATAAGATAGAAATTAAGAATTGTCAACATTTTAAAAAATACACGCCCTTCAAGGTTACTTACTAGAATTGGAGGTGGCAGTGGCAAGGAAATTGGTGGTACTGGAGGTGGAAAATACCCTACTGGACACTCATAGAAAGGAGGCTGTACTGGAGAAGACGCTGTAATTAAAAAAAAATATTGAGTGTAAAAAAATATGGTAGGTAATTACTAAATATCAACTCATGCTTATACTTCAACTGATTTAATGCAGCAGGAGAAAATGTTTTTACTATGCACCAGTTTGAAAGGTAACACCAGACAAAATAAAGTGCATTCATTTCTTACATATATGCATATAAAAGAGTAGTTACCTGTCCTTTTTCTGTTTTATATATGAAATGCAAGTACAGGCAAAGAGCACTACTAGGCTGAGGAGGAACAGATGAGGAGGAACACCCCAGCACCTCTTTGCAAAAACTCCTGTCCATCTAGTCAACACACTGGGACTCTTAATTTCTACACAGCTGTTTGGGAATTTAGAAGAATAAACTCTACAGTACTGCATTGAAAACGGTATAACCTTGAAGACCTTGAAAATACCACTACAGTAGAGACAGAGAGGAAAGAGCATTAAAACAAGACAGAATTAGCTCACCTTAAAATGGTAGTTCTGTAACTGTCACATCTCAAAATGAACTATCATTTTACAAGGAAAATCTTTATTTCCTGCTTTTTAACTATTTTTACCAATCACCATATAAGAAAACTGTAACTCTTACCTGGAGAGTTAGTTTCACTATCTGTATCCATAGCAACTTCATCATAATTATCATACTGATACATGCCTCCTGCCCTATCTGTAGACTGCTTATCCAAAGACCATCTCAAGTCCGTATCTGAAGACTAAACACAAAGAAAAGTGTATTTCATTTAGCTGGTCTTATGTTATTCTGTTAGAGCAAACCAATTAAATGTAAATTTTAGAAAAGAGCTCTTATAATTGACTTCTAATTGCTTTATAAATATCATTTACTTGGATTGTAGAAAAACAGCGAAACGAGAATCACCATTTAACCAAATCTATTGCAGGTACTGACTTGACAAATTAACAGGCAGTTTTAAAACAGGATATCTTTGGGGAGAGCTAGGGAGGCATCACGATCCACAGAAGCAATTTTTAAACACCTATTAGGTCATTATGTATCTGGTAAATTGCCATGGTTATTTATTTCTGAAAGACTGAAAGAGAAATGCTTTATTGTTTCTGTTAATCTGTCATGGCAATTACCAAGAGTGCTTAAGCTAGCCTTGTTAGACACAATACATAATCGCACAAGGATCATCTTCACTATGACAAAGGCTGTGTGTTCAGGTGAAACATGTTGTGATTGCTCTAAAACTGATGTCTCAGCAAAGAATCTTTCTGTTGTCCCAGATGGAGCCACACATCACACTGAAACATGTCCAGAGACTGTCAACTAATAAAGCAGATTTTCCAAAGAAGGCCTAACACTATATGGGTGCCAATCAGTGTTCAGTGAACAACGAAAACACGCAGAACAGGGAAGTGTGACTTCTTACACTCCTCAATTTCTATCTTTCAGAGGCAGACAGACATTTTGGTAGCTTTCAGAATTTCTGCTGTTTACAGTTAAAAATGTTTCGCTTCAATCTTCCACTCATCATTATCATAAATGTGATTCTTCTATAACATGACCTCAAATAGGGAGGTCCATTTCCCTTACGAGTTTCACTTCTCATTCCAGCATCAGTAATTCCAAACACTAGAAGCATGCAGCTGCAGCAGCTGTACTGCTTCTATGATGAAAGAATGATCAAGAAACATTCTAATTTTTTTCTGTAATGTTTTAGAGACAGAACATTAGTGATTCGAGTGTCTTTTGCTAATCTCAAGATGAGAGAATGAAGACAGCCTGTAAGTGCAGCATGATGACCACAGCAGCAACTCTATTCCTTCATAAATTTGACAATTCTGTCATCCCATAATGAAGCTGAGGTAATTCATCATCTTTTATGTCTGGGCATATTTTGTAACTTAAATTAAAAAATACTACAAAGAAACCAAACCTCCGAGGACAATTCGAAAGAAGCAGGCCACTGAAGTTGTATAAACACAAAAACTGAAAATGTGGAGACAAAACTGCAATCTGACAGAAGAAAGCCAAGAAAGTTTAGTTGGTTTGTTTGTGTTAAAATACAGACTGATCACAACGTTCAAAATATCTTTAGGCAGAAAATGTTTCACCACTGACTTGCAAAATCATACAAAACTGATTTTACCAAACCCAAAGGGAATGTCTGTCTAGCTTGACATTAAAACACTGTAAACACTGAAATATTTTGAGCTTTTCTTCCTTTTCTTTTAAGGCGGGCAAGGGTAGGAGGGACATAAAACCAAGAGTGGCATAAAAACAGAAATCACTCCTGAATCACAAATATAACACCTGAAAAACATATAATAAATTTGTTACCCTGCTTCTCGATCTCCTCTTTCCTCCAACTAGCTTCATAAAACGATTGTACTGCTCTTCTTGGTTTGAGAGGTCCCTAATTTTTCTGATTTCTTCTTCTCTCTTTCTTCTCTCCTCTTCCTCTTCTTGTTTCCTCTGATCTTCCTCCTTCTGACGCCTGTCTAGCTCCTTTTGCTGTTGCATCTTCTTTGATGTCTTTGTCTGTTGCTTCCTCAAAGTTTGCTTGCCTTTAAAGAAAAAGATACATGACTAACTCCACCTTATCCAAAAGGTTCCCCCTAATCCTAGATTCTTCACAAGCTTTGAGTAGATGTATGGGCTTTTAGAACGATTAGAGGCTCACTGCCCAATGTTTCACATAACATTCTATGTTTTTAATTTCAGAGGTCATGACATCGGTAGCCATTTCAGTAACATTAAATTTATTACCTGTAGCACTAGGTTTTTTTGTTGAATGTGCTTTTGTACTGGCTTTGACTTTCGGGGTTACACTTTTCGTTTTTGTTAATTTTTCCTTGCTCTCCTTCATCACCTGTTGTTCTTTTTGCTGCCATTTTTTACTAGCAGATTGAAGTGCAAGAAGCCTAAGTTGCAATTCAGACATCTCCTCCTCATCATCAAGCAGCTTCTTGAGAAGAAAAAATAAGACAAGTCAAGAAACATCACTGAATAACTAAACCTTTCTCAAAAAAGTCTTTTGAAGTCTGCCCCCAAATTTTTACCAGGAGAAAGCTTAAAAATCTTAATGTAGTGGTATCATTCCTTAAGAATGGACTGTTTCTATTACTGAAACACTTCTGGACTGTAATATGGAAAAAGCCATCAGAGTATCATAATGTAATTATGCTTCATCTACAGATAAATACTTTCTTACCTTTTCAGATGTAACATCTGAACTGCTAAGCTTTCGCACTGATGTTTGTTCCTTGTCTTCTGCACCTTCCGAAAGAAAAACACCGTACTTTTGAATAAGCTGTTTCTCATGAGGCAAAGCTACATTAAAATTATGTGCAGGATTTAATCCATACAAACTTATTTTATCAGTATCACTGGTACATACTGTAAAACAGAATAGCAGTTATACATATAAAAGCACATTAGCAAACAAGAATAAAACTTGGCATGTCTGATGAAATCCACATCATAGTGATGCCATAAGCCTAAGGTAAGATTTGTCATTTTTTAATAATTCTGTCTTAAGGTCGACACGGACTTCCCCAAGCAGAAAAAACCCACAGATTTGGAGACAAGAGGAAGAGATGACTTCTTGCCATCTGTTTTATGCTACCATCTCGTATTGGCTGCTGTCCTGAGCATCTCATATTACACTGGCAGCTATTCTGAGTAACTGGTCAGCCTTTAGCAGAATTAAATATAAAGGCACAAAGCTGCAGTAAGAACACACTTGCTCAATTTCATGCCAAAGGACAATAGAAAAGAGTTATCCTATGGAAGTTAATACTAAATAGTAATGCTTTCCTGCTAAACATTAAGATGTTGACATATTAATTTGTTAGACTGGCCAAATGCCATATATCCATATATATATATACACACTAGTATATTTTATATATAATATACATAACACTGTATATTTACACTATTATATAAATTTATTATAGCTAGTAATCATTGAAATAATTGCTATTAAAATTATAATTGTATTGACATAATTTATATATAATCACATATATAGGCATATGTGCATCAGAGAACAGAAAACAAACAAATAGAGACAAGGTTGGAGATCTTTTGCTATATTAGCCTTTCCTCAAAGAGATTCATTCCCACACACAATTCGAATTGTTAGAAAGTAAGTTTGCACTCTGTAGAGTTTTTACTCTTCTTAGCATTTTACAAAAGGTCACATTCACAAGGGCACTATTTAAAATACACCAAGACCTTATATCTAAAGAAAAATTATATGTAGCAAATGCTCAGTGCCTTCCTGCTTACATATGCACACATTTCCTAAAAGCACACATACAAGAGGAAGGAAAATAGTATCTAATACCTGTATGTGTAAGAAAATTCAAAACAGTTATCACACTAAGCAAAGATCCTAGCCAGACCACAGGATGGAAGTAGGGAGACACAGACGGTACACTAGTTTCTGTGATGCAGACAGACATATGCAGGGACATAGTACACAAACTAAAACGCTTTTTCAAACCAGGAGGAGACAACACAGGCAGAACAGACTAATGGGTAACAAGGGAAGAAAAGCGAAAAAGACAGTAAAGCCTCTGTCAGAGCAGTTGAACCACAGAGAACAAATTCTAGAGGCACCAACTTCCCTGAGTTTCAAGACAAGTTTTTCATCATTTAAAAATAAATATAACGGGAAAACCAAATGCCACCTATTTCCTAATACACGCATAATCAAGTAGTGTACATTCCTTTGAGGTACATGAATCTGTAATAACTGATATCAGCTGAGCTGTTCTACTTTCGAAACCTGTATTACATTGTCATAAATGGTCACTCATGCATAATCTGCTTTCAGATCATTTTCATGTCATACATTTGAGTGGTGTGCAAAAATTAAGATGCTCTTAATGTGTAGGCTATAGTGGCTATTTTCACCATCATATGAACTATATTTTCAACTTCAGTGTTTCTCAGTTTTGAAATTGGATTTTTCTGAGCCTGTTTTGCTTTTTAAATAGCTCTTTTACTTCTGCCTTGCTAAGTTCTCTTCCTGCAGGCTACTGTCTTTTCTTCTATGGCCAAAATCTGTTGGTTTGGTTTATGTCTCTCATTAAAAAACTACATCACCTCTTAAAGACTAATAGAACCTATATTTTTTCCTTTTTTTTTTTTTTAATAGGAAAGACATAAGTGGAAAAATGCCTATGATGAGGTGGGGTTTGACTACTAATTATCAGTCTTCTCTTTTGGTTTCTTTACAGTGTTTGTCTTCTAAACTCTCGTTCTCAAGTTACATATAAATCATTCTGACTTTGTGTTCTAGACCTACCCTCCTTCATATTCCTACCAGTTACTTACCTGTGTTCTTAATCCATCCATTTACTACTTTGCCTCTTCCCACTCAAATTGATGGTTTACACACATTAACAAATTAGCTAACACAAGATGACAAGTGATATCCATGAGCACACCCTCAACCACAGCAAACACTTATTAGAACTAGATGACGCCTCAGAACAGGAACTTTAAGTTAGCTGCCCTATTTTGCTGCAGATCTAAACATAAGCTCAAGCACTTTTATGGCAGGTCAGCTGGACACGGTAACTTGTTTCTCACTAACTGGTTGATGCATCTGAGCAATTACCCACTTTGGGCTGCCGTCCAGAATCACCTGGACAAGATCCTTATTCTGCCCTTTGGCTACATTTCTTCTACTAATCCTTTCTATTTCTGGCCCATGATTTCTTCTCTATTTGTGAATATCATTTATGACCAAAATAATTCTGGTGAAAATATCTCATACAGGCTTGTTACACTGAAGAAAACACAGAACAAAGATGAAATACAGAAAAAAAATGTCTATAAATGTCATCTTTTCAGCTTAAACAAACAAAAAAAATTTGCTTCTGTAAAAAAAAGAACACATGGAAAAAACAGAAAGAAAACCTGAAGCCAATGATTTCTGCTATGAACAGCACTTAAAACCTTCAAGTCTTGTCCTCATGCTTTTTGCCAAACTATCCATTAGTCTAATAAAACATATTAGTTAAAAAATAAAAAAAGAACACACACAAAAACATGCATCCAAGCGTGTTTATGTAATTCAAGGAATTACATTTAATATACTTAATTCCTGTTTTATGTAATGCAGTTACATAAAACAGGAATTAAGTACATTAAATCTATAACTTAAATATTTAACATTTTAATTTAAATTAGTATTTCAATTAAAGTAAAATTTTCCCCAACACTTAAAAAATATGACAGATAATGGCAAGTAAAAACAAATTCACAAGCTAAACCAACTTTACAAGTATTTACCTTGGCCAGACTCTGTGACTTCAGATTTTTGTGATGATTGTTTTGTTCCTTCTCTGCCTTTTTTTAATCTGCTCCTCTCAGCTGGAGTAGGCAGTTTTTGTCTGAGAGGTTTCAGTTCAAACGCCTGAAAGGCTATAACCGGATTTTTCTCCTCAGGAGATACTTCTTTTATAGCATCCGTTGTAATACTGTTATTTTCTACAGTTATTTGGTCCTCAGTGTCCACTTTTTTATCATCATCTTGTTGTTCACTTTCTTCTTTGTTGCTCAAAGCCAGTCTTTCATCTTTATTAATGCATTCGAGCTCTAATTGTATCTGCTTATACTTCAAAAGCAGATCCTCAAAACTTTCTTCCACAGAGTTTTCATTTTTAGAAGAGTAGTTCTGCTTTCTAGAGGGTGACCTTCCAAAAGTTTTGGCTGAATTACTGGTCAAGAAAACTACAACAAAAACATGTATAACCTTAAAACAGTAGTGATAATACCACTGAACGCTAAATCATGACAAACAGAAGATCTTCCTCATATACTTCAATTTTACCTTAAGGCTAGCTTGAAAAATATCCCTTATAAATATGAGCAGCATGCAAAAGATGTATCCCTTACTATCTTTTGACAGCTTAAAAGAACATTTTCTCAAACTAACAATTTGAAATATCCTACTTATGACAAGAATTTCTTGAGTTGCTGAGAAATCTTGCCTCTTGCTCACACCACCCTCTCAGAAACAACAGCTTTAACACTGAGAAGGTTCCCTATCACAAAGGGTAAGTCAGACTTTTGGCGTTTGCAACTCAAGTATTGACTCCCCGCGTGACATTCTGAAAAAGACAGGTTAAATTCATACTCACTCATTTTATCCTTTCATAAAATGGCAAGTCTAGCCACAGCACAATTATACACTGCAGTAACTGCAGCTCAACAAAAAAAAAAAAAATCACAGAATAATCAACAACTGAAGGGAATAAAAACAGGTGGTTAAAGACTTGCAATCAAAACGTTTTAAAAATGCTAAAAGAGGATTGGGAATTACTAATTACTCAGAAAAAGTTGTCTATCCATGCCCAAGGGATAGATTTGCTTGAAAACATGTTGACCAAGGCAGGTAATGGTTACATTACAGAGGTAAAGTTCTCACTATTAGAGGTTCACTTTCTCTTACCTTAACCTGACACCTGAAAGGCTAAACTATCCTGTAAAATAATCATGCTTCAGGGGAAATCTTTTAGGATTCCAAGTCAGGTTTGACTCGTTTGACTTTCAGTATCAACCCTACTGTGATAACAGCTGACTCACTCCCAGCTATGTGAAATGCTTTTTCATCAATGTCATCTCTTAAACCAATACATGGAGCAAAACTAAATGCTAAAATAAGTGTCCTCTGATTGCAGATATACTGAATCCACAGGAAGATAACTTCGTATGCTGCTCACAACATCCATCAACATCTTGGATGTCCTGCTATGCTAACTTCTAACATAAGAATAAAGAATCTTGATATGTATCCTACAAAAATAACTTCTGGAATGTTTTGCTAAACAACGCTTTCTTAAACATCAACACAAAAAGCAGAAACTAGTAAACTACATAAAATCCAGAAGGCAATCAAAGAATCTATAAATATGCTGAACATACTAAGAGCTGTGTGCAGTATAACAGCAAATTGTGTAATAAGCATATTTGCCAAATTCACTTCCAACACATTTCTACTTCCAAAAAGACAACTATAATAGTGATTTTGTGAGTCACAGCAAACTCTGAAGCTAATTAAATGATTTAACATCATTTATAAAAATAAGCCTATTATTTGATATATAAATACTTCAAAAGCTTCTGGAGTCACCTGGAGTTGGGTAACAAGACAAAGCTTTGAAATGCTTTTTGTACTCAGGATGCTAAAATTTCTAGAGCTCCCACAATCAGAATTACTCAGAAATTCTGTGCTTCACGTATGTAGAAATGGTTTTTATGTGGTTGTACACACAGCATGCAAGACTACATGGAGTGTTATGAAAGGCAGACAGGCACTTATGCATTAAAACAACAGTTATTCTTCAAGTTCCAAGGATAAAGAAAAAAAGTCATATCTCACTCTTAGCAGACACTTAAAAATTTCAGTTTCCAGGAGGAATTCCAAATACCACGCCAGGCCACAAGCCTCCTTGTACCAGTTGATGTGAAGGTCTCGTCTGAAGCCACATGCTCATGAGCTATGCCCCTACTCCACTAACATTAGCAATACGGAGGCACCTAAATATTTAGGAATCCTGTAACATCAACTCCTGTAGGTAGCAAGGATATGAAAATTACAGACCAGAACTTACTTTGAGAGAAAATCAGGGGCCTTCCTTAACTATATGATCCATAAACAACTGAATGTCAGTTGTTAAACAGCAAAAGTATTAGAACCTTCTCTATCATGTTTACACAGAAAAGCGATCTTAAGTATCAGGGGGAAAAAAGATTTCATCATGTTCTGGTTTTGGGTTGAAAATGGAATTATCAGTTTCTGAATGTTCTTCTAATTACAAGGGAGAAGGAGACTCTATATCAGTATTAACAAGCATTGCAAGGTCTGTTTAGGATGATCAATACATTTGCCCTGCAAATTACTCATTACACAGAAAGGAATCATTTCCTGGTACTTAGAGCAACACTGCACATTAAGAGACTTAAAATCTGTTTTCAGCACTAGAACTGTCTTACTGTGAGACTTCAGGCAAATAATATCTTCATTTGCTGCCTCTTGAGATAACATCCTTGAACAAAGAGCTCTTACAAAGATTTCAGTAATGCTGTCACTTTACCAGATGAGATTAAGTAAAAACATCCCTTTATCACTAGTTTACATATCCCACCCACATAACAAAAAAATAAAAAAAAAAAAATTACACAGACAAATCACCTTGTATCTAAAACAACATAAAGATCCCATAAGTAGTTCTCAAAGCTCTTAAGTGCTGGGTCAAGTAGGAAAAACACCAGTTCCTTGGATCAACCAGCACAGTCAGCAAACAGTGCACATCCTTTGACTACTGGTACAGAGAACAATAAAACACTGCAAGATTCTGAAGAATAGGTTTTAACCACCAGTTCTCTTGCTCAGTGCTTTTTACACTTGTCTACATTTTCAGTTAAGCAACAATGCAGTTACATCAAGTTTCAGTACCAGCCTGCCCCTGAGTTACACTTGCAGTCAATTCTTCACGTTTTTTCTATAGCAAACCGGGAAAATTAGAGGAGTTTCTTCCATTACTTCTGTAGTTCCTACTACTAAAAGGAAGAAGTATTAGAGCTCTACTCTAAGGCACCTAACCAACCCTAAGGGCAACCAGTGGAGAACATCCTACAAGGAATGCCTGGTATGGCTTTTTAGAGAAATAGAGCTTTCTCATGTTATGCAAACTCCCATATAAGCCACATTCTGTGCATACAGTCCCAGTTTAACTCAGGTTTAGCTCTAAAGTTAACTTTAGAGATGTGTAACAGCCTCTGAAGGGCTGGAAGCAAAAATGAAAAAAACAGTGGATCCCTTATTGCCCAATAAGGCAAATTAACAAGCTTCAGGTTTTAGCTTTACAACTGTGACACTTTAATTATATACCTTAAAACTGCCGCACCAAAGGCTGACCCTGCTTCACAAAAGTCGCACTTGGGGCTAGAAAAGCAGTCACCTGGGATCCAACCGACTAAGGCTTTGTTTCAGGCTATGCTTTTTCTTTTTTCCCCTACACGGGACCGATCAGCCAGGGTACAAGCCAGGTCATGGCAGTAATCCGGCTTCCCAGCAGCCCCTCCTTGAGAAGCAGCGCCTGCTGCCCCAGCCAGCCCCCGGGACTGGAAGGGGAGCGTCCCCTTGCTTTAGCGCTACGGGACCCCTAGCGCCAGGGCGGGAGGGAAGCGCGTCCCTTCCCAGGGCTTTCGGCCACGTCCCGCGGCACTGACACACCCCGGCCCACCCGCCTCCGCTCCCTCTCACGTCTCAAGGATACATTTCCGAGGCGAGGGCTCCCTCCAGCCCTGGCTGCTACTGAATCCGGCACCGCCTCCCCCTCCGGGCGGCCTTCCCGGAGGGTTGCCTCCCCGATCACCGCCGCCTCGGCTCCTACCCCACCACCCTCCTCCCCCGTAGGGCCGGCCTCGGAAACGGAATCGGTCCAAGGCATTGTGGCTGCGCTCCCAGAAGGAGAGCCGGGGGCCCGTCTCGGAGTGCGAGCCCGACTGCATCCGCGGCGCCGGCATGGGGGGCGGGTGGGAGCGGAACGAGTCCTTGGGCCGGTACCCGCCGTGGCCGTGCAGGTGCCCCATCTCCGGCGGGGGCTGGTGCCGCGAGCGGGGGAAGCGCTGGCCGGAGGAGCAGAGGGAGGCGCCCCCGCGGAGGCCGGCAGGCGGCCTGCGCCTCGAGTAGGGCCTGCTGCTGACGAGGCTGCCGCCGGGCTCGGAGCCACCGCCGCCGCCGGGCCTGAAGCCGCTGTTGTCATCGTCGCTGATTTCGCCGTCTTCCAGCTCCCCTTCTTCCTTCGGGGAGAGCCCGCTAGGATCCAGCGCCGCCTCCGCAGGCGCAGCCTCCGCGGCCGCCATGGGGCCCAGGCCAACGGTCTCTGCTCAGCCCGCCCCGGCCGCTCGGGCGCTTTCGTTTCCTGCGCAGGGCGGCCCCGCGCCGCGCCCCCTCCCCGCGCTATCCCGGCCCCCGCGCGCTCTCGCGAGACCACGCCCCGTCCCCCCCTGCCCGGGAGGGGAAGGGCGGAGCGATACGTCAGAAATAAAAGAGAGGGGTGGGGCAACTCCCCGAGCGCGGGGTGTCCTGGGTAATGGAGTTCGCAGCGAGCCCGTGTGAAGCAGGGGGCGGGGAAAGCCGCTGGCTCAGCCTATAGCGAGGCTGCGGTGGGGGGCGGAGGCCAATGTGCGTTCGACCCGCCATGTTGGTAGAGGAGGCCGAGCGGGAAGGCGGCCATCTTGTTGAAGGGAAGTGAGCGGTCTGGAGAAAGCGAGTGGAGAAACGGTGCTGACCGGCTGTGCTGCTCCCTACTGCAGGAGCGTCAATGGCAACTTCCCTTAGCGCCGTTCGGGTCAGCGCCAACGACAGCGCTTATGAGGCAGGAGTACTTATGGGTGCTCATTCCCATGAGCCACAGACTCCTTGAGACCGCATCCGGAATATTGTGTCCAGTTCTGGGCCCCTCAGTTCAAGAAGGACAGGGAACTGCTGGAGAGAGTCCAGTGCAGGGCAACAAAGATGAATAAGGGAGTTGAACATCTCTCTTATGAGGAAAGGCTGAGGGAGCTGGGTCTCTTTAGTTTGGAGGAGACTGAGGGGTGACCTCATTAATGTTTATAAATATATAAAGGGTGAATGTCACAAGGATGGAGCCAGGCTCTTCTCAGTGACAACCAACAGTAAGACAAGGGGTAATGGATACAAACTGGAACACAGAAGGTTCCACTTAAATATGAGAAGGAGCTTCTTCATAGGGTGACAGAACACTGGAACAGGCTGCCCTGGGAGGTTGTGGAGTCACCTTCCCTGGAGACATTCAAAACCCACCTGGATGCCTTTATGTGTAACCTCATCTAGGTGTTCCTGCTGCGGCAGGGGGATTGGACTAGGCAATCTTTTGAGGTCCCTTCCAGTCCCTCACATCCTGTGATTCTATGATTCCTTCTCCTTTGGTGGGGCCTATGTACTGCAGCCTACCAAATGGCATGCAGACTTCCTAAAGACAAAAAGCAGTGGGTGTTCTGGCACCCAGCACCCTGGGTAGGCATCGTTAACCCAGCAGCTCTGTCTCAGTAGCTAAAGTGCTGTTAAAATGTTTAAGATTGCGGTTTCTGGGAAGCCCTCCTGACCTGTAATTGCTTTGAAGTTCAGATTGGCCCTAATGGCTTCTGTGACAGGAGTAAAAAGTAAGCATCAGAGAGGGTAAAGCAATTACATAAATAATTTGTTCTAATTTCACTTAGTTTAGAGTATTCTGGTGCTACCTTGTTTGTTTCAGGGACTTGGCTTTCCTACCAGCGTGTTGTCAGAAGAGCAGTGGTGGCTTACTTGGGTAGGAGAAACTTTTTAAATAAAGCCTTTCAGCCTTCTAAGTCAAATGGTTGTACCTGGAAAACTCCCAAAACTTGACTTTCAGAACTTCTAGCACAGTCCCTGAGCATTTATTTGCAATGATTATGCATGCTAAATATCTTTGCAGACTTTCCATGGTTTTAAAACTTGGAGAAAGACCGCTGCCTTTTTGTGTTTTTCCTGGAGGTGAATTATGAAGGGGTTTTATTTCAGTGAATAATGTACTACAAAAGCATAAGTACCAAAAATAAAATTCAAAATAATGTTACTATTTATTATTATTCTTTCTTTCTAGGTTTTCTTTAGATCCAACAAGAATAGGAGAGTGGATAATGTGTATGCTTTGTAAAGCCCAAAATATTGTGCCAAATAAACTTTTCTTTGCTCAAAACACTTTGGATCCTCTTGTTTTAACCTAACTGGACAAACTACATGACTTAGAATAGATATATTTCCAATGAATTGGCTTCATACAAAACTCAGGGTAGACTAATGGAATGTGTATATCATGTCCTTCATTTCTCCTATTTAAAACAGTGTGGATTCTATTAAAATATTTACAAGAAACAATAAAGCAAGTTAAAAGTTTGCCTTTTTATTTTTTTAAAGGTATTCATCATGCTACAGTAATGTGTTATTTGGGTCAGTTTTTCTATTCAAATAGATGTTACCTCTAGAAATGATGCTTCCTTGATGGCTTATACTGTTTTATATATCCCACAGTACTAAAAACATCCACAAAAGGCCCACAGATGTGACACAGCACCTACGGAAAACTCTGAAGTAGCAGCTGGAGGTTGGTCTAGTTTATTAAACAGTGCTTGGTGCCTGTGCTCATGTCTGAAATCTGATCTCCTGTAGTTACAAAGAAGTTTCAATATCACTACGTCTAAGCTGCAGAAAGTTCCCTCCCAGCAGACGTTTGCTTACTTGGGCATCTGAGAGCATTGTATATATCTGGTTCCAGTTTTTAATCTTTGCATGATTAGCTTTACTAGTATCAGCATCTTTTAGAGTGGGAAGGAAGATGTTTATAGAACTGTAAGGTATTGGCAAAGCAGCAGCAGCTTTATGGGAAATTAACCTTATGTGGATATTCCTGCTCTATTGATTGTTACTGTATGTTTGCCTTGAGTTAATTCAACAAACATGCTGAATTTATGGTATGGTACTGTATGGTCTGTATTATAAATTTCTAGCTGAGATACTCAACCATCTGCAAAAGAAGGTCCTGAGAATCTTCCAGTGGTTTTGTGTATCCTATGGTATCATATATCCCTTCTTTTATTTCAGTCATCTGATACTGCCTGCTTTTTTCTCACATCCAGGGTTATCAGGCAAATAATTTTACGTCTAAATTTTCAGGAAGAAGTGGATTCATCAACTGTATTCAGCACTGTTAATAAACAGGGAAATTTATAGTGTTAAACTCTCTTCTGTAAAGGGAAGAAAACGGCATGTGTAAATAGAATGAGTTGATCTGGTGGTTTTGCTATCTACACATTTGAACAAGAAGTCATAAATGTTTGAAAACTGCAAGAGAGCTGCCATTCAAAGAGAAAATGTTAAGAAACTTCCCTGCTTATGGCATGGGTAAGAGATGAAGGATTTTTTTGTGAGGTTTCATTGCAATTTATAAATTTAAGACAAAATCCAAAGTAAAGAGATTTTATCTTAGCTGCATTTTACTTCATTTCACTTTGAAAGAGATCTGATATGGCTGCTGGAGCACAAATTTTTGTGTTAAATACTGAGTATGTTTTCAGTAAAATACAAATGTAATAATTTAAAATATAGGAAAGCATATGTCTTAATACTGGAGCACAGAATTTGATTTATTCTTTATCGCATTCCCTGAATATTATCTGCATCTCTAGCCATGGGCAAAAAAGCGCTGGAGAAATAACAAGTTTGTGAAGATGTACTTGAATTACTGAAATTTGTCTACATAAGCAGCTAAGACTTACTGAATTAAAGGTATCTTCAAGATCTTTTCCTGTGGCTCTGCTCATGCAGTTGGTAACAAGTTCTGTGTTTAAAGGTAAATAGCAAAGGTCACAGGATGATTACGCATCTTTAATGCAACTAAGGCTAATATGCATACTTTACAAATTTGAACCATGACTATTAGTGCAACTATCCTAATCCTAGAAGCATTGTTTCTATTAAAGTTTTAAATATCCCTGATATAAAAAATTACCATATTCTCATTTTCTCATGATGCGTGTCTCAAGCTCTTTATCCAGAGCTGAAAAACAATACTGGAGTTAGTGGTCTCAGTGATGGTTTTGCTTTTAGTGACCTTTTTTCTGGTCCACAAAACATTAAAAAATCAGATTTTCAAAGTCTGAGGCAGAAAATTAGTAACACATTTACCACATAAATTAAATGGTTACAAGTAAAGTGGAATCCCGTTTTTCAGAAGCACAATATGAGCTTTAAGGACTGGGCCACATTTCAGAATATAAAAGATGCTCAGTATCTTGTGGTTCTATAATGTTTGGCTGAGGCTAATTACATTATTTTTGTTATTTTTCTTCTGTTCCTGCTTTTTAAGTGTCAGTTACAATTGTCTGATACCAAGACAATCTAGCCAAGTTTAAGCTTAATTTGCTTTACCTTAAATTGAAACTTGCATTGGTGTATTTGGTCTGGCTGGGATGGAGTTTCTTCATCGCAGCCCATATGGTGCTGTGTTTGGGCTGTGTGGTAAAGCAGCGCAGATCCCACACCTGTGTTTCGGTTGTTGCTGAGCCCTCCCTGCACAGCCCCAAGGCTCCCTCTTTTTTCCACTCTGCCCATGCCCCCATGAGCAGGAGAGATGGGGAGGGGATGCAGCCAGGACAGCTGACCCAAACCGGCCAAAGAGACATTCCACACCACAGAACCTGGCGCTCAGCAAGAAAAAACAGTAGGGGAAGAAGAAGAAGAAGGATAGTGGGGGTGTTGTCTTCCAAGCTGACCATTGCTCAAAGACTGGCTGGGCATCAGGCTGCTTGTGGGAGATAGCAAGTGATTCCCTTTGTGACGCTTGTTTTTTTATCCTTACCTCACCTATTAACCTATTTTTTATCCCAATCCAAGATTCTTCTGACTTTTGTGCTTCCTGCTAACCCCCAGCCCCCCTGGTGGGGGGAAGTGAGTGAGCAAGTGGCTGTGTGGCTCTTTAGCTGCTGGCAAGGGTCAGCCAGCACAGCTGGATACATAACCTATACTCACAGCATATACACATGCTACTAGCTAGTGCTTATTCATACTCACTTTTGTTTCCTCCCCAAACTTCTGACAGGCTGAACTGTAATAACTTTTATACAATTCTACAATATTTTTTCTGGAACTAAGAGACTTCAAGGCCTTTTGTTTGCTGGTATGTTTATTTTCTTCTTGGTATTCAAACAATTTTAATTTTAAATACAATGGATTCTAAATAATTAGGATTATTACATTTTTTTTTCTAATCAAGAAAATGAGGTGGTTAAATATTGAATTTGGGGAAATGGTGAGGATAAAGAAGCAAAATGCTTCTTCATAGGTTCTGAAGGGGTCAAATTTTATGATGAAGGCATCCTACAGAAATAGTTCAACACTGTATAGATTGTATTTGAATTTCAGAGAATTATGTTCAGTTAATCCCTAATTTGACATTATGCGAGTTGCACAATTTCACATCACTTTTTCTCTGTTTCCTACATGATTTCTTCTTGTGATTTTCCTCTTTAAAGCAAACAGACACCAAACAAACAAAAAAACCACCACACCTATGTGAAATCTTCCTAAGAAGAAAGAGGTTTATATCCCAGGAGGAATATCCAACTTCAAAATAAGCATTAGGTGCAAACAAGTACTTCCCGAACACATTGAATACCTTCAAAAGATATGTGAAATTAAAAAGAAGTAAATATTAGAGGAGACAGTAAGATTGAAAAAAAGAATGAAGAATCACATTCAAACAGCAGGCAGAGCTTCACAATGATATATGAAAATACTTGTCTAATCAGCAGTTCAAAATCAAATAATATTTCACCAAGAGCAAATTATATTGAATACTTTAAGGAATCTTCCCTTGGATTAGCTAAAAATACAAGATAAAAATGTGAAATATTTATATGAGATAGGAGATTAAAATGAGATATTTTGCTGAAGACTATTTATAAAAGCTTTTCAAATCAAAAAGTAGTCTGTAATCTTTACTTTGGTACTTATGCTGAGTTAATGCTAAAATATGAATCAGCCCCATTGATATGCTCTCAGACATCCACTCAGTGACGACAAAAATCTCCATTTTATGACCACTCAGTTATTCAGTACCTATCAGTTGCTAATTAAGACCTTTAAAATCTGGAAGATGTTAAAATGGGATTTTAAGTTTTCAGCCCAGATGGTTGTGTGAATATCACGGAAGACTGGCGAGGAGGATTGTAAACGCGCTGTAGCGAGTTGCAGCTGGCGTGTCAAATAACACATGTATCACACTAATTGTTGTTTGGCCTTGTGTGTCGGACAAGTAGAACATCTGTGTTTAGATAACAGGCCTGTGAAAGACTTAGAGGCACCTTATTGAACATGCTTGAGATTCCTGCCGTGGAAAGATGAAAGCACGGGGGTGAACTGTGCCTGCGTGAATCCCTGAACTCACAGGCGAAAACAGCAGGTCTGGTGATCCTCTGGAAAGGACCAAGCTTGGCGGTGCCCGTGTCCCCACTCCTCTGCCTCTGCCCAGGTGCTGCTTTGGGGATCCCCTGGTTCACAAGGCAATGACAAGAAATTTGCTCTTTGAATTCCACCCATGGTTCTGTGGTTGTTCCTGCCCCCTGTCTGTGTCAGCTCACACAGTAGTAACGGTGTCTGATAGAAGAGCTGGTTCTGTGAGTTCAGTCTTCCCCGAAGTGCATACAAGAAGCCTTTTTCTTTTGGAAGAGGCTTTATTTTTAGGAACATAAAATAATCGCTGCAAATAACGTTAGATGGAACACATTCAACTCGAGTAGCAGTTAACTTCCTCCTGTTAGATGTTGCTAAAAAGAACTGGAGTTTCCTCTAGAGAACCTCAGTGCCCTCTCCTTTATCCACAGATTTACAACTGAGGATCCTGTGTTGGCACTAGACTCTACACAAGCCTCTCTCTAAGGACTCATAGACATAATGGCATGTTGAGAAGTAAGCAAGCAAGGTCAGAAATTGAACCATAGAACTTATGCCCTCTTTTAGTCAAAGAAGACTGCAGGCTTTTTCTGTTGAGTTTGTATTGTACTTGAAGCTTATTCTTCTATTGTACATTTAGCCCAGAGTTAACTCCAAAGACATTGGTGAGTGAGTGATGCATATTTTTGCCCTTTGGCCCTTTAGTGGCATGACTGGTGTTCCTTAATTAGAATAAGAGAATCGTAGACTGTCCTGAGTTGGAAGGACCCACAAGGATCATTGGGTCCAACTCCTGTCCCTGCATATGACAACCCCACAGTTCACACCATGTGTCTGAGGGCTTGTCCAGTCTCTTCTTGAACACTGTCAGGCTTGGGGCCGTGACACCTCCCTGGGGAGCCTGTTCCAGTGTCCACCACCCTCTGGGGGAAGAACCTTTTCCTAATGTCCAACCTAAACCTCCCCTGGCACATCTTCCTGCCATTCCCTTGGGTTCTGTCATTGATTGCCAGAGAGAAGAGATCAGCACCTGCCCTTCCTCCTCCCCTTGTGAGGAAGCTGTAGCCACCATGAGGTCTCCCCTCAGTCTCCTTCAGGCTGGACAAACCCAGTGACTTTAGCTGCTCCTCATACGGCTTCCTCTCCAAACCCTTCACCAACTTCATGGCCCTCTTCTGGACACTCTCTTTATATCCTTTTTACACTGTGGCATCCAAAAATGCACACACTATGATCAAAATAAAGAACTAGAAAGATGTGGTTGTGTTTTCCTTTCATTTCCCATTCTACCATGTGGATCTATTTTTACTAACCTAAAATATCATAGGGTTTAATTTCTCTTCAGATGAAAGATCAAGACAATTGTTATTCATAGTATGTGGATGGCACAGGCTACTTCATGTTAGAGATATTTAACAGATCAAATGTCTGTGGTCACCTTTTACACTTTAATAGCTATGCAAGTGTATATGTAGACGGTTAAGTGCAACAATTTCCATTATTTTGGTATTTTCATGTTTTTCCTAAATGCTTTTTAAATACTTCAAATATTACTTAAAACAGAAAATCTGAAAATAAGGGCTCAAATTAACATGACTTAATGTAAGCAATTGTACCTTTTCTATGGTAATACTGCCATGGGTTGGGTTGCACACAGAATGTTGGAAGGAGAAAGAAGTGAAAAAAAAACCAATTTTACATTAACGTCACATGAGACTTTTTTTCTGATGACATGCGTGAAACTGTACTATAGCATTTTAATCTATATCAAGGTGCGGTATCTTTCTTTTTGTTAAAAACACTTTAGAAACATATCGTAGCAATACCCTGTTATGTCCTGCAGTTTTTCTCAGTTCTTAAAATTCCTCAATATAAACGTTTTTAAAGTAGTATTTCCTACAGCATATACTCAGAGCAGAGGATAATAAAATTGGTCTTGGACACAAGTCACGTGTTAGTTGTTGCAATAATAAAAGGAGCCTTGATTAAACATCTTTTTGGATGGAGAGAACAAAGGGTCAAAAGATGGTACTCATTTATTTGTATTGGTGACAAGTGAAGATTTGAGCTGTTGGAAACACAGGGGATAAGAATAGTAACTCCTCCTTTTTGACCAGGAAATAGTTTTCTTCATCTTAACCTGTCCTTCAGAATTGTGGTGTTTCTGGATGACTGAGACTGCATTTTTTATCTAGGAAACAAATTACTTATGTCACTTTACGTGTATTACTCAAATAGTAATTTCTCAAGTGCAAATACTGCAGAATGTATTAACCCTCTTCTTGTGTATTTTGACAAAATGCTTTTCAAGTAAACCAGTTTAACTGCTGTTGCATTGCATTGGGTTACATGGCAAGGTTTTGGTAGTGGGAGGGGAGCTGCAGGGGTGGCTTTTGTGAGAAGACACCAGCAGCTGTCCCCATGTCAGACAGAGTCAGTTCCAGCCGGCTCCACGACGGACCTGCGCTGGCCAAAACATTTGGCTGTTGGTAGGACCTCTATGATAATGTATTTAAGAAATACGTTATTGCAGAGGTGTCAAACATTTACACAGTCCTAAAATTACATTTGGCCCTCTGAAGGCAACCACGAGGCTGATGCGGCCCCTGGTGAAAATGAGTTTGACACCACTGCATTATTGGTTTGTTTGGCTTTGGCTGCCTCTTTTTTAATGTGTTCACTCAAATCACGAATGGCTTCAGAATTGTCTGGGAGAGACATAAAACATTATTTTCCAATGAAGGTAGATATTTTACCCTTATGAGCCAGCATAGAGTGAAGTGTTAACCTGTTTTGAAAGGGCGATTGTACAGATAGTGGTCATTTAATTCATTTGATAAGCAGAATGTGCAGGATTGTTAACAAATTTGCTTTAAATAGTAACTAATAAACGATTTTTTAAATGGTTCTTGCCACCTCGTGTATGGGAAGCATAATAGTCCCAAATTTTTCAGGCTCTGAGATAAGTTGCCTTTTCTGAGAATATTCAGAGGGGAGAGAGGACAAATACTGAATAGCTCGGGTTATATACCCGATATAACATGATCGAAATGAGTCCCGTGGGAGCCACAGGTATGCTAATGTATCATGAATTAGATAGGCTCCCGAGGAAGTAGCTATAGAAGACAACGTCAACTCACAGTTTCGTGAGTTATCAAATAAACATCTAGTATCATTTTGATAATTAATAGTTTCAGTACAATTACTCTGTCCCATGTAGCATGTTGCATTTGTTTTCAAGTAAGAAATGTTCCCAGGGGCAACTAATCCCAGGTCGTGGGTAGGAGTTGGAGCTTCACGCACATCTGTATTGGATCAACTTGGATTGGTTCCCCTTTATTGTCAGTGGGAATGTTCTTGGATAAGGAATTTCTGCCCCGTGGGGATTCCAGACTGATCTTTTTACTGACAAATTACATGCTATAGAAAGCATGGTGACACCTTCACTAGAGTGATAAGGGAAATGGGAAGATACCCAAGATTTTGAAACATCTAAGTCTTTAGCATAATGGCAGGCAAACTGAAGAAAGGTACTTTAATAGTGTATGTGACGATATAAAGCCTTTTGACTCTTGGAGGACAGGGCATCTTTATGGGTTCCATTTTGTTCATCGTGAGTTGTCTGTGTGTCACCTTGGTGTAGACTCAAGTCTCCAGGTTGCCAAGAGTGGCGCGTTCAGAGGGAGGTTCTAGAAGGGCTTCTTTTACCTGTGAGTGAATAGCCCTCACACATTTCAATAGAACCTTGCAATAATTCAACATTCAGCAGTGTGGATTATGGAGAGGTCAGTGCTGGAGCTGCACCCAGGTCCTATTATTTAGCAGTATAAATTTATCAGCAAAGTCTTCTCTGTTAGTTAATGGAGAAAGACAACTTTCTCTGCTGGTTGTTTCAGTTCACCTAATGTCAAGTGCCTTCAGAGGGGGACACATAGCAGAAATTGCTTTGTATTAATTAATAGGAGAGTGGCTTCCATAGGCTGAACTTAACTTTCGTATGTACAACGCCAGTGTCTTTAAGACAATGAATCTGTGAGTATCATGCCATGACGCATTTCTGCAGAAGTTTCAGTGCCTCACATCAGACAGCAGCTACTAGTGGCACAATTGTTGTATAGAGAACTTTTCATTACTAGTTACCTTTTGTATGTATCTTCTGGTGAAACTTTAAGATCAGTTTTCAGAAAAAAAAAAAGTAAATTCAGAAGCTCTTCTGTGTGGCAGTACCAACTCTGGAAGAATTCTTGAGTTCCTTGCAAGAAAGAAATCCAAAGCCTTTGACAAAAGTTATTTTAGGTTTGGATTTTTAAGCAAAAAAGCTTTTTTTAAAATGCAAGTGCTGTGCTCACAAAGACTGGAACAGCCCCAGCATGCCTTACACTTACAACTAAAACAGTGGCTGACATTAAAGAAATTAAACATGTAAGATGAATTCCAGATAGTTGCACAGACGTACAGGTGGGAGGCTGAAATAATTAACATAAATGCAGGCTGGGTGAAGTCTCAAGAGAGAAGAATGCGAAATACATCAAAAAATCATGATCTGTTCTACTAAAACAATCACGAATGTTAAAAATATTCACTTTTTTTGTGTGCCTCCAGATTTCTCCTGAGATTTTGTTTAAATCCAAGTCACTCTCCTTTCTGCATTCATATTATCCAATGCCTATGTCATCAAGAAAAAATACCAAATGTACCAAGACATGGCAGCCGTGAGATAACTTCCTGTTATAGCGATGTCTTAGACTTCCCAAAACAGAAGTATCTCAGATTTATGTAGAAAAGCAGAGCTTTGGTCATACTATGTTATGACCATAGTAGGAAATAAACACAGACTCCTTTCACAGATTAAGAATGCATCTATTTTTTTTTTCCCCACAGCTAGTCAAAAATACTATATTTTCTGAGATTAAAACAGTGGTACCTTAGGGTGTTGTATACAGTGACAGGGTGCTCTGCAACTTCAGTACCAATTTATGACACTGGGTGGATCTCTGAAGTAAGAAAAACACGAAAATAAATCTTTAACTGACACTGTCTTGGCATGAGGAGACTGAATTGGGCTCCACCCTGTTTGTCAGCATCTTAATTTCTCAATTTTTTATATACTTCATGACAGGACGATTTGCTGTGGCATCACTTTACTATGTGACTGAAAGAACAGGAATAAATTATCACAGCAAAGCAGCAGAATATACAGCTATTCTTCCTCCTGAGAAACTGCAGTTACTGAAAATGTTGGGAATCTGCCCTTCCTCTGGACTGTGTTTGCAAGTATTTTCTTTTTAAAGAACTACACTTACGCCTTCACAGATATTTGGGCACCCATTGCCAACTGAAATCAATGGGAGTTTGGCAAACCTGTACAAATCAAGGCCTAGTCACTAGTAACCTGGAGAGCAATATTTTTTATTAAGACTTTATTCCATATCTAGATTTAGCTTTGTTTCATCTCCTTGCCCCCCAGTATCTCTTACAAATTATTTTAAACAAAGTTAGTAATCATCTTAAATCTTTAGCAGTATTCACCAGAATTGTCCAATTCTGCTAAATACCCTAGGGGTAAATGTGATGTAGTTCTTCTGCTGAAAATCATAAAATCTAACTGTGATTTATGCAGAAAAAAACATATGTATATGCATACTGCCATCACTTCTGCTCAGTCTGCCTAAACAGGTCAAACTGCTGATTTGAATCATTATGTGTGACAAGTTACACCCACTTGTGTTGAGGCAGACGTGGAAGGACGTGTTTTCACTGGCTAAAAATGTATTTAACTTAATGATTCTGAATCACTCAAAAGTTATCCTGTTCCAATCCTGTTCCTTTGCATAGCTGTCATTCTGTCAACACAGACTGTGGTCTACCTAGCACAGTAATACAGAACAACGAAGCAGCTTTGATGCCAGTCCCGTGGTTGTTCTCATCCACCATATGTGTGTATTCATTTCTCAAAGCAGTTCTAGTGTACATGAGCTAGATTCCTCCTGGATGAACCAAACCTCCCATTTGCCCTCCAGACACACTCCAAGGCTTAAGGGGTCTAACCCCACATGTAGCCTATGTCATCGCAAAGTCCTGCAGCATGTACCTTACAAATGAGAATTAGAGGTTCTCTAGCATGGCAGAGCTCACACATCATGGATCTGTCTGATGCTCTCTAGAGAGCCAAATGCCATGAGAGCATTTGCCTCAGCTGCCAGCTCTCAACCCATTCATGAAACTCTGCTGATCCTTCCTCAGTCATCCACATTCCTTGTGCATAGTCCTTTCACCTCTCTACTTGCCTTTCTTCCTGTGATTCTACCCCACTATTACTTTATTTTCAGAGTCTAGTTTAATCTCTTTAACTTTCCTGCTGTGTAAAATGCCTTCCACCTCTCAGAAATCCACTAACAACATCACTTGTTCATCTGAAAGTGACAAAGGTATCATGAAAACAGTAGGATAACTCAAGGACAGTGCCAGGAGGTTGCTAACCTCAGGACTGCTACCGCACGTAAGAGGATCACTGAGCAATAATGTATTAAATTTAAAGCAAGTGGTCTTCTCAAAGAACTGAACACTCCAGGGGGATGTGTCTTGGACTGGGAATGGGATGGTAATGTAGATCCCCTCAACACTCTCTCACTTTTGGGGAGCTCAAAAGGACCAAAGGACAGAGGAAGTTCACTGGTAGAACTCTGAACCATTATTCAAAAAGGAGTGTTTCATTGATGGCCTTGAAGACTTTGATCACTGTTTTGCCCACAGTGGACTTGTCTATGCAAAGCTGGTTAGCCACTGGTGAGTAGGAGCTGGGGGTTACCAGACACCACAAGGTAGTGAGTACTCTTTTCAACCCAAGTATGGATTCCAAAATTTGTGCAAGAATGCTAAAGGAACGGAGCCAGCTCAGAGACACCTTCAAAAGGCGTCCCTCCACATCTGAAGATTTCACACGCATTGTTGCTTACCCCATGTGTTATGATTATGCAGTTCCACAAGCCTGAGGTCACCTCCCATCCCTGTGAACTTCCAGTCAACCATGGGCAAAGCAACAAGGTCTTCAGAAGCACTTTCTTCCACTGCTTCCTCAGTGAAAAGGACATGCCAGAGGACTGGAGGCCAATTTGTTCATGGCATCTTCCTAGCATTGCTGCTGCAGGTACTGGATGAAGGCTGCTGTTCTTCCCCACATCTTCCTTGCAGGGTGTGTTGCTCAAACTTGGACAGAGGAGGTAGATCAGACAGCGCAAGACCTTGTGTCACTTGGAAATGGTACAAATAATAACACCTAAAGGGCTTTCAAATGCAATTTTTTATACTACTAATAATAATATGGGCACTGGTATGCTAGTGCTGCTGTCATGAATTAAATTAAGAGGTTGATGTTTCCAGAGGGACCCACAGAAAGGTTTGTATCTTCCTTTCATATAGTTTTGAGTGTAATAGAGATGTGCAGCATTCTGCCAAATTCAATCTCATCCAAAATAAACTCCCCGGACCAAATATACTGGAGGTATCAGAAGCCTGAACACCCACTACCTTCAATATATTGATCCTTTCCTATTTCACAGAATTATATGCTAAAGTAGATAAATCCTGAGTAAAGATATAGTTTAAAAGTAGGTTATGTGTAATAAATGATTCCACCACTAGAAAAAGACAAAGCAGTTGAATATTTACTTTACCCTCTAGCATTTGTTGCTTTATAGCCCACAATCCAAATCCTGCTAAGAATGGTTTTCCTATAGTCTTGATCACTGACGTTTTTGAATGCCTCAAAAATGTTATGAGTTCACCTGTATAGCAACTCCCATGGTATGAAAATTATTTTTTGCAATTTGGTTAGTATTTTCACAGGTGACTACTAATTTGGGGTGCTCTACTTAAGAAAGGTATTTACCTGCACCATTACGCTTTTCCTGCTGTTTTCTGTAGACTATCTAATGATGCTATCAGCATATAATTTTACAGTCTTACTGTCATTTCTACAGGTGTGAATATTATTCAAGGACCTTGCAAGTAGCTATACTTAGAACAATGTTAATGATGTTTCCAGGTTTTTATTCTCATATATTTAATAGTATTTTTTCTTCAGTCAGTTTTTAGTTATTGAAAAGACAAGTTTCAAGCTATATTATTCATAACGCATTCTATCAAGCACAAAGCCTATGAAGGCAACTGAAAAAGCACCAATATTCCTTTAAGTAAATATATGTATAGATATAAATTCTTGTGGAGTGCAACAAGAAAAGTAGAGTATAAAAGTTCATGTCCAAGTATGGTGTTTTCTCCTGTAATAACTACATAAAATAAAAATCAAGATCATCAAAGGGGTTTTTCTTCTTTCATTGCCATATTAGCTATAAAGTAAACAAAACTTGTCTCCAAACATAATTTTAATAATGTGATCCATTCAGCTTTTCAAAAACAATGGCCAGCTCCCTTTATCTTTCTTCTTGCCTCTACTGTAAACAATAGTTTTTATCCTGTAAAAAAGACTACTAAGGGAGGTGAAATGGATTATTCCATGGTCAGATCAGCATTTCCTATTAATGTTATACCACTAAGAAAAAAGAATAGCATAACAAAAACAGATCCCTTTCAAACATGATTAATGTTTTAAGCAGTGAAGAGAAATGGGGAGTACTACCTCAGAGATACAAAAAAAAAAAAAAAAAAAAAAAAAAAAAAGCCAAAAAAAAAAAAAAAAAAAAAAAAACTACTTGTAAAAACATAAAGAAAAAAAACCATTAAAAAAAAAATAAAAAATAAAAAAAAAAAAAAAAAAAAAAAAAAAAAAAAAAAAAAAAAAAAAAAAAAAAAAAAAAAAAAAAGAGAGCCAGAAAAGCAAAACAGAACAGAAAGTCTACTTGTAAAATCTTCATGAAAAATTTGAAATTTTATGCTGCATTATGACAAACCTACTAAAGTCTAATATATTCCTAGGAATATATTAAATGTAAAAGAGTGATTAGGATGCTGTGTACAGCAACATGCTATAATCTTCAGTTTGTCGTGCTGCCTTTACATTCCTGTCTCCTATTAAATTATATTTATTTTTACTTCTAGACTCTGCACTGGTTGTGTTTTGCGTCGTATAGATCTAGGTGAAAGGTAAGAAGAAACTCTTCTAAATATTGGCCAGAATATAATTCTAACAGGGTTTTTTAGATCTAAACTTCTCAGATTTTTATTATTTCAAGTATTTATTTTTATAGGAAAGTACAGACAAAAGCGTTCAGGTCTACTTGTCTCAAGCAACTGTTAATTGCCATTTTTTATATTATCAAGCTTATCAACACTATGAATTTTAAGTGTGCATAAAGAATGTGTTTCTTTGTAAGCAAAAATTATTTATGAAATGAGTGTATTGAAGGTATTAAATATACATAATATTCTTCTCACTGATTCAAGGTGGCATTTTAAGTATGTGAATTCTAATTTCACAATATTGTAAACATCTAGATGGACATTTAGATTTTTTTTTCAAACTTTTGCCCACATTAAGAGTACTGGGTTTTTGTATGGTTGGTTTTTTATTGCACGACCTAGTGAAAACAAAGAGCAACATTTAGAAAAGAAGGCTTTAAATATCGTTTTTGGGTCAATGGCATCAACTGCTGTAGACTCATTACTTTAAAAAACGTAGCTGCCTCTTTTGGTTTCTAAATGTAGAAAGAAGAGAAACTGCAGGTTCCTTTCTTTTACGTGTTCTAATCTGCTTGTAACATTTAATGTCTACCAAGCAACTGCGGGAAAATACATTGGTTTCATATAATCGACAACACTGGAAGAGGGATGTACAAAGCCACATTTAACAAAAGTCTCAGACCTGAAAGAGTAGCCAAAGCCAACATTATTCATGCAATAGTTGTAACAGATTTCATTATTAGAAGCACCTTTCTTGCACCAGGCGTTGAGAACAGTACTCTCTTTTGCTTTTCTTGCTCATGTAAATTGCAACAGCAGCAGCATCTGTGGCCTTAAGCCAAGACACAAGGTCTGTTACTAAGCCAGTGCAATAGTCTGGCACATCTCTCTAAATCAATGCAAGTGCTACTTAACACAGGTATGGGATCTGTGAAGGAAGCTGAAGGGTCCTTTAGAGCTTCACAAACCTGCGCCCTCTTCACACCAGCTTGTGTGTTACCATTAATCACAGTCCCACAGTTGTACAGTCACGCAGGTATCAGCCAGGGCTGTGTGATTCCTGCAGGAACCTTTGTTTCTCCACCAGAAATTCCAGTTATCAGTCTGTTATAGTTGGGGAGGAGAGAGGGGAGTAAGTAATAAATCAAATAAAGCAATTTATTACAGTTAAGGGTGTATTTGAATGAATAAATTTATGGTTACAGCTAAGCAAGCAGCTAGTTGTTCAGCCATGAGTCTAAGTAGAGTTGATCTTGTTCTGGTGAGCAAATTCAGCTACTTAAATTTTGGCAGGAGCATCTAAACAATGTTGTATTGGTGTTATCCTTCGAAAGGTGTCCTGTTCTTACAAAGCAGCCTATCTACTGAGCCCCTGATTTTTAGATTTCAAATCCAGACCTCAGGTAGAGATTTAATGAAAATTTGAGAGGTAAGAAGGAAGACCAGATATACCCAAGTCAGTCCTGCTACATTAATGTTTTGGGGATCTCTAGTTCAGAGAAAATTTGGGTGTTCCCACTCTTTATTATCAATACATATAGCGGAAAATAAGATAAAGCCTGTCCAACCTTGTGGAAGGCACCTGGTTCAAGTTTTTCATCTAATTGCCTTGAGCCAATACATTGTAAACACCCAAGTGTTAACTTTAGCCTCTGGAATAGGCCTACTGTCTTCAGCTAAAACCAAGTATATGTAATCCTTTGCAGAATATGGTCTCTAGTTTAGACAACATCTGAAAAAGAAACCCAGAGTGATAAGTAAATATTTCTTTCAGAACAACACGAAAATATAACTAAGCTACTGTTGCAAAAGAATCCACAACCTGGACTGCATACACATCCTGTTAGAAATTTACTCCAGATACTGAATGAAAAATAACAGAACATGCCTCAAAGATGAATCAGGAGCCAATGAGCCAAAACAAGTCTTAAATTCAGTAGGGAAATCATAACTCTTACATCAAATTAACTAAAAATTTTGGGCTTAAAACTACTCCTGTTCCTCAAAGTATCATGAGGGCCCATAACTAAATGTGCCACTTGTATGTCAAAGATCTTCTTATTGTCTTTTTCCTATTACTCTGCCTCTCACTGAATACTTAAGATTCTATTGTGCTGCTGCTTCAGGTGCATTTAAACAAGCACCTGAGGTTATTGATGTTCATGAGGCCACCACTCACCTGTATCACTGTTTGTAAACTTGAAGGTTCTTGGTTTACCTTCACTGAAGAAATGTTGAGTACATAAATGCTACTTCAAAATTATCTTCTGTGATGCCTGCAGTCTTGTTTATTTCACAGGCAGCTTCTTCAAAATGAAGAGAGGGTTCCTGAAAAGTTGTGGAGCTTCATGTCTTTCTGGGCTTTGTTCATAAAGCCTCTGATGCATGGAAGTGGGAACCGTGGAGTCCCAGTAACTCATGTTTGTGTCTTTATTTATAGTGGAGTGTTTTGGGAGTAATTCTGGCATGCCCACTGAAAATCTACCAGGCAGGTTTGGCTCGTTTTCATCCCAGGTTAACTTTGGAAGAACGTTTCAAGTCTCTTTCTTCTCGTGTTAATGAGTTTCACAATGTACCATTACATTTTCATCTGAGTACTCATCAGTATCACTAATCATCAAGTGATGTCATCATCTTGACAGTGGTGTCATTCCTGTTTTCACAAACAGGCAGATTTGATTTATATTTAACCAGTGTTTATTCCTTTGGCATGCACATGAATTGCTCTTACCTGAGCTCGCCATGTAAAGCACTGAACGCTCTGGCGGACAGGCCAGACACGGGCCCAGCAGTAGGAAGATGTCTGGCTCAGGGATGACTTCTTGCCACAGAGGAGCTACACTTCAGGCTTTGAAGATGATTAGGGGCCTAGAGCACCTTTCTTTTGAAGAGAGACTGAGAGAGCTGGGTGTGTTCAGCCTGGAGAAAAGAAGGCTGAGAGGGGATCTCATCCCTGTTTATAAATATCTCAAGGGTGGGTGTCAAGAGGATGGGACCAGACTCCTTTCAGTGGTGCCCAATGACAGGATGAGGGGCAATGGGCACAGACTGGAGCACAGGAGGTTCCATCAGAGCGTGAGGAAAACTTTACTTTGAGGGTGCCAGAGCCCTGGAACAGGCTGCGCAGAGAGGTTGTGGAGTCTCCTCCTCTGGAGACATTCAAAACCCACCTGGACACATCCCTGTGTGATCTCCTCTGGTGAACCTGCTTTAGCAGGTGGGTTGGACTGGATGATCTCCAGAGGTCCCCTCCAACCCCAACCATTCTGTGATTCTGTGCGATTCTACGAGGCTTTGAGCAGGACAGACCCTGGTCGCGCTGAGCACTATGCCCGGGGAGCCCACCCGAGGCTGGGAAGAGCTCCGGGCAGGGGAATGCAGCCCGAGCTCTGTACCGGAGGCTATGGAGGGGCGATGCACTTGAACGCCCGCGTATCACCCCGGCCGTGCGGCGGGCAGGCTGCGGGGACAGGCCGGGTAGGACGGCTGGGGGCGCACGGCCCTGTCTGGCGGGAGACCGGCTGCCTCCCTTCAGCGGCAGCGCAGCAGCCGCCTCTCCCCGCGGAGGGGCACAGGACGGGGGAACCCGCGCCGTAGCGGCGGATCGCTATCCGAAGGGCGACAGCGCCTGGCGGGGGAACCCGGCCCCGTCGCAGGACCAGAGAGGCGAAGAGTCTCCGCTGAGGGGAGAACTGCGCGGGCACCGGGACGGACGGACGGGCCGCAGGAGCGTCGCTGCGGCGGGGAGGGGAAAGGAGGGGAGGGCACAGCGCGGGTGCGGCCGCAGTGGGACCAGGTCCAGCGCAGCGCACGGTGCAGGCCGCCGCCTCTCTTCCCCTCCCGCCGGCGGAGCTGCAGGCCGCAGCAGGCGCTGGCGCGGCGGCCGGGGGAGCATGCGCGGAGCGGCGGCGGGGCGGGATGGTGCCGGCGCTGGTGGGACGGGGGAGCAGGTCGGTGTCGGAGCCCGGCGGTGCGAGGGGTGGGAGGCAGGGCAGGGCAGGGGTGTCCGGAGTCCGAGTGCCGCGCAGGCCGGCTCCGAGCGGGCCGGGGTGACCGCAGCCGCCTCCCCATGAGCGGCTTGGTGCGGCCTCGCAGCGCCCCGAGGTGCCGGGGACGAGAGGCGGCTGAGGAAGCGCTGCGGGCCGGGCTGGGCCGCGGCTCGGGCCGGGCGGGAGGAAGAGGAAGAGACGGAGGAGAAGGAGGTAGCGGTGTCGCTGATGCGCTGCGCCTTGTGCTTCCCCGCCAGGTGTTGTCCCTCTGGCTTCCCGTGTTCTGTGACCAGGGGGATTTCTTCAGAGACTACCTCAAGATGATGGTGAATATCGTCGTCCTGAACTTGATCATTTGTATTTCTCTGGCTTTCTGGATCGTGTCCATAACTGCAAGTACGTACTACGGTGAGTCCAAAGGCCGAGGTTGGGGAGAGGTGAGCTGCCTGCCGCCCTCTAGCCATGGGGGGCTGATGGAGAACTGGAAAAGGGGTGTACATAGCCCCTGCCAACCTCAGGAGGGCTGGGAACCTCAGCCCTGACAGCAGCTGAAACGGGTTTAAAAGGTGTTAACAGCCACTGTGCCCTTCTGTGCAGCTCTGCCCAGAAAGGCCGTTGAATTTTAAATGTTCTTATCCTTTGTGATTTATCTCCCTAAAAGAAAGCAAGTAAGATAAAAATGAAAAAGTGAAAGGAAAGAGCGAGCTGTTAGAGGTCTTCCTCCAGTAGGGAAGGTAGTGGCAGCGTGGAGATGTGCACTGGCTTTCAAAACGGCTTTAGGAATGGACATGCGTGCTTTGAAAAGAGCATGTGAGAATTCCCCGGTCAAGGTAGAGAGAAATGAGAATAGGTACAAGAAGAGAGAGATACCTGCATGGTGTCTCTGGCATGAGTGTGCGTAGTCAGCTGTGTTCTGTTCTGGCAAGTCAGGCAGGCTGTGGGTTGGTTGTGTGTCGTTGCAGGGACGCTAGTACTTTCTGTGGTCTGGCATTTCAGATCTAGAACTGTTTTTACAGCAATGTGCTTAAGTGGCAGTACTGCCTTCAGCATCAGTTCAAGCCTACAAGTGTTTAACCACTTTCCCAGGACAGGTAAAGACCTGTCCTTAAGACCTGAGCCAACTTCATGCAGGAAGAGCTCCAGCGTCATTGCAGTGTTGCTGTAAGTGCCTGGGGATGCATTATGAACACATCCAAGTGCCTAGTGTCACCTTGGATCTAGAATAAATAGTGTAAGCTGGCTTTTGCAGTAGGAATTGGATGTCTCTGGTCAGTGTTTTTCAGTGCTTTAGATTTTATTACTCTTGATATGTCATTAAACCTGTGTTGTCTGGACACTACTAATTTGGTTTGTGGTGAGGTGCCAGACGTGTAGAAGGTATGCAGAAGCAGGCTTCACAAACAGGTTTTGTTAGTGTCATTTAGAGCTAGCCGGGTTGGATTTAAACACGCTTTCATTTGTGCATGTCTGCTCTCTATAGGTATAGCTCTATGAGTTTTCCCTCTAATTAGAGTATTCTGGTCATTGCTTTAGAATGATTTAGAATTGACAGCATAGAGTGGAGAGGCCCGATATGAGGTGAATCAGGATAGGGACTGATACAAAGGAGGAGATTGTAGACAAATCCTCCTTTTTGTGGAAAATGACTATTGAACAAGAAGGACATACAACTTTCGTTGCCTGTTTACCTGAGACTGCAGACAAACCTTGGCTTGAGGCGGTGAAGAGTGGGTTTAATGAAGTGGGAGAGAGAACTTAAATAATTCACGAAATTGAGTCCTTGACCATAAATATAAAAATACTACAAAAATGCCTTTATTAATTTATAGTATAAGTCATAGTAATGCTTAAGGACCAAACAGTGATGAAAATTTTGATGAAATGGGAGTGTTAAAGAATCCATAATAAGAGTAAGAACTTTTTTGTTTAACTACTTATATTTAGTAGTAGTTTACTTCTAATACTTACTTTTTTTTTTTTTACACCCCCAAGAGAATAAAAAAATGTTAGTTTAAAAATAACCTTAAAAAGATGAAAATTCTGTTTGTGATTGGAAATATCAGACTACAGCCCTGGAGATCTCCTCATACACAGCTGGTGGTCCTTTTCAGTTTTTGAGTCAACCCTTGGCTGCTAAACTCGCTTGCACACCATTTACAGCAATGGGGCATTTCAGTACACAGAAGAGAAGTTTTCATCTTGCGAATCTTTGTGCTATCAGTGACAAGTGTTTTATTGGGAAATATGTTTGTCCTACTTTGCATCAGGAAGCCTGGATATCTGCAAAGCTTTAGGTACTGCTGACACAAAGGTCTTGTTGAAAACTGGCATGTTTAGCTTTCTAGCAAGAGGAGCTGCTGTGCCTGTGTGAAATCTTTCTTCTGTGAGATTGAGACCCACTTTAATGTCAGACTTGTGGTGTCTTACATTTTTATAGCAGATGTGATAAATAACTTCTCATGATTTGGGGATTTTTATTAGTTCAAAAGCTACCTTAATGATGAGCTTTACTTTTTAGAGGTTTTTGGGTCTTTTAAACAAAAACTGTCACTTGAAATCTTGCTGAGATAATCATCAGCTGAAGCTGTATTTTTGAAAGCCGTACATCAAGTTTCAAAGTATTGAAAGGGTTGATGTTTCAGAAAGTGGTCACACCACTTTCACGTAGTCGACTGGCTTTCTTTGTCATTTTTCTGGTAGTGAAATTCTGTCAAAGTAGTGTAGCTCAGAATATAATCAATAGCTTTCTTCTCTCTCTGATTGCAAAGATGGAAGGCTTTTGAACTGTAGTATGAAAGAACAATTTATTCTCAGACTTTTAAATTTCAGTATTTAAGACGTACTTTTGGCATCTTTTGCAACTAAATATGTGTCTTCCAATTTAAAGTCAACGTGAGGTAATAGAATATAAAGGTTGTAAGAATCTTACTGCTAAGGCAGTAATTTATCAAGTCAGGTAATAACATACCTTTTAACTGAACAATAACAACTCCTTTAGTAAGTGCTTTTGTGTTAGTAAATGTTCTGGAATTTTAGAAGGAAACAAATATGTTTAGGACAATGTTGATAAATCGTCTCTTCAGAAAAAAGTTGCTGTGGACACTAGTGTTTCATGGAATGGTGTGGAATTTTGACAGCTGAGTGGTTTATTGTTTTCCTGTTCTGCAAGCTGGTTTAAATCCAGATCGTAGTGACTTGAATGACTAAGCAAAGCGAATGAACTGGAAACTCGGGAAAAAGCTTTTTAGAAGACACTGTAGGTATTTTAGTGAGGAAATAGCTTGATTTTTTTGTTTGGGAGTAGTTCAAATGGTCTATCTTGGCAGTTTAAATTTAAGATTATCAGTGAAGGATATAATGAAAAGCAATCCTTTTCTCCAAAAAGTTTTGGGTTTGACTAATTTCCAGTTAAATACTTCAAAACATTCTAAGTTGGGTTGATTTTCTGTGTAACAAGGAGGATAACAGATAAGCCATTTTTGCACAGATGTTAATACTAGACCTGAAATGACTTATTTCTCTTCAGTTCCCAAAAAGCAGTATGCTTTCCAAATACAGAAGCTTTGATTATGTAGAATTGTTTTTGTATGAAAGCAAGGAATTGATAGATTTAAACCATGCAGTGTATTGCAGTTGTTAACTCTGTGAGAAAATTAATAAGCTACAATCAAATATTTGAATAGCTGTAACACTGGAATCTCAGTATTATTAAAATATGTTAACTAGTAAACGAAGTGTAGAGGAAGATCAGAGCTGTCTTGTTAATTTTGCCATCCCTAAATTCACATATAATGTTCACTTAGCAAATACGTAAAGCTAAAATCCATAGTCATGTGAAAACTCAAGGCAAGACTTGAGTTGTGGCAATTTTGTTGTAGCTGCTGTCAGAGAACAAAAATCAGTGGAAAGGATTCCCCCACTATGTGGGGCACATGAACTCATAGAAACAGAAGGGTGTCTCCTAGCTTAAAGAGTCTGTGCTGAATATACCATGCCACAAAGACAATAATTTCTCATGCAGACATGTTGTGGAAACAAAAAGAAATAATCTTGTCACTGAATCTGTTTGGTTGCACTGTTCTAGATAAAGTTGAGAAAAAATAACAGGGAGGACAGTGGAAGGTAGAAGTGGAAAACAATTAGTCTAGAGAATCCTCAGAGAAGTCCAGATTTCTGAGAGTAAATATGTATTACAAGACGTGAAATTGTTGGATGCAGCTTGCTTTTCATAGAATCATGGAATATGATAGTTTGGGTTGGAAGAGGCCTTAAAGATCATCGAGTTCCAACCTCCCTCCCATGTACAGGGACACTTTCCACTAGACCAGGTTGCCCAGAGCCCCATCCAGCCTGGCCTTGAACAGTTCCAGGGATGGAGCATCCACAGATTCTCTGGGTGACCTGTCCAAGTGCCTCACAGCCCTCATGGTGAAGAATTTCTGTCTTATATCTAATCTAAATCTACCCTCTTTCAGTTTAAAGCCATTACCCCTCGTCCTATAACTACATGTCCTTGTAAAAGTCCCTTTCCAGCTTTCTTGTGGGTCCTGTTTAGGTACTGGAAGACTGCTATAAGGTCTCCCCAGAGCCTTCTCTTCTTCAGGCTGAACAACCCCAACTCTCTCAGTCTGTCTGCACAGGAGAGGTGCTCCAGCCCTCTGATCATCTTTGTGGTCTCCTCTGGACTCACTCTAGCAGGTCCATGTCCCTCTTATGTTGGAGGCCCCAGAGCTGGATGCAGCACTCCAGGTGGGGTCTCACCAGAGCAGATGGGAAGGATCACCTCCCTCGGCCTGCTGGTCACAGTTGTTTTGATCCAGCCTGGGATACAAGTCTCTGCAGTGCTCCAAACCAAAGTGTGCAGTTAACTGTCTTATACTGCTGCCGGGTTGGCAAGAAACTGTACGTGTGTGCATGTGCAGTGGAGAGAGACTACAGAAAACAGAGAATAAGAAGTCTGAATCATATGTGATTCTCAGCTAGGCCAAATTTTCTGTAGAAATAGACAGGACAAGCAAAACTGCATTAGGTAACTTCAGGCTTGCTTGTGGATAAATATTCAGGTGGAAACCAGACTATATAACACCTGATTTGTATGTCATGTAGCTGCTTTTCCTTAAATACAAGATCTATGGTGTGTATTGTTCCTTGTTAAAAATTATGATTCAAGGAATGAAATGGCTTGCTGAAGTAAGCTCAGTTTTTAAGTGTTCCTAGTTTCCTATGAATGTTACTAGGACTACACCTTTTGGTGAAAAATTTAGTATTAATAAAGTCATAAGAACATCCACTGTAAAGGTCATGGATATGTTCTCAGATCCTGAGGAATGTAAATTCTGCTTGTTGAGGAGATACGCTCCTATGGTGGAGAGAGAGACACAAAAGCTTGGTTTCCATGGATGGAGGCATCAGATAGTAATGCAAGAACAGATGATGAGAAGAACAGAGCAGAAGGGCAAATATGTATGTTTTACACCAGAGCTGTCTATAGTTAATTTACTGCATGGACGAAGAGGTCGGTAGCTTGGTTTGGTAGAGGCAGGTAGTCAGGGGAGGAGAATTACACCATCCAGTGCACTTAATATATTCACATCTTTTTTGGAAATCAGATGCCTTTCACTCTGTCAAAAATCAATAGATTGATAGAAGTTGTAAAATCCTGGTGTCTCTTTGCTATGAGTACTGCATGTACTTGCAGTCATCCTATTTTTAAATGCCCATAGCAGAATTAGAAAGGACCAGTGAAGACAGCAAGGATGATCAGAGCAGGTCACAGCATCCATTTGAAGAGGACTTAAATAGATAAAAATATTTCACCATAAAAAGGGGACATCTATATAGGTCACAACTGGCAGGAAAAATGTGAATAGGAAATCACTATTCAGTCATAAAATCTAGCTGTTGTCCGATGAAACTTGGGGCAGCAGGATCTTTGTTGTTCATATTTTTGAAAGACCTTTTTTAGTGCATGTAAAACCAAAATTGAGTTCTGTGGGTGACTGTGGAGATGAAAATTGTAACTGTTTTTAAAAATGAATTGGACAAATATATGCAGCATTTTAGAAAAGCCAACAAAAAAGTTCCCAGTAAAGCAGGGAAGATCAGTCTGTAGCTGTTCCTTATACTCCTTCCTTGCACATGTGCAGCTCATCACTGCCAGGTGGGATTCTGAGTTGGACACGTGTTTGGCTTGAGCCAATTTGGAAGTTCTTGTATTTTCAACCAAGTGTAGTGTGGAAACAATCAGAACATTTTGGATACCAACAAAAGGGGAGTATTTCCTTTCTAAAACTGTAAAGGAAGGCCAAGCATCTAAGTTTCCTTTCTTGTATCAGTGTAAATTATAGGTGATGCTGTGATTAAGCTGGTGATTTGTTCACAGAGCAGCCAACAGGCAGGATCAGTGTACAAAATAAATGTGTATATGAACTGCAAGACTTCCTGCTAGTTTTATTAGATGACATCAAGTACCACTGTAGCGCAGCTAAGCACTTAAATATATTACGGAATATGTAAGTTTTCCAAACTAGAATAAAAAGGATATGGTAGTAATATTAGAGGTATAGAAATACAGCCATTAGCTAACTTACATGCCTGCTGATGTCTTCTCTCCATATAGACATGAAACTACTTCTGATGTATTCTTTCAGACAAGGATCAGCAGTCTTGCTATTACCATGCTGTAAAAATCTAATCGATGGCATAGACAACTAAGTGACAACATTAGGCACATCCTGGAAATAATTCAGAATACACAAATGATGAAAAATGTTGCCTGGTTTTCACAGCCAAAAAATACCAAGCTAAAGCTTTTGATGAACAAAAATTGCTTTTCCTAAAAACACTAGTATTTAGAAGGTCTTGAAAAACAAGGTAAAGCTTCCAATATATTGTTATAATTTTCCTTCCATTACAGTGCTAAAAAGCATTAGTGACCATAGACAGTGTTGTTCATTCTCTTTGTAGCTGCCATATTTTCTTATACTTCATGAAAGAAAGAATCATCATAATTATTAAAAAAACCCCAGATTTGTTGTTGTAGTTAGCAGAGAATCAGTCATAACATGATCTACCAGGGAAGCTGTTGCACTAATTTATTTACTTAAAGTTGCTTTGCAGCCTCTGTACGTGTTTTGTTAACTGGAATTTTAGTTTTAATCTTATTCAGGTATGAAACTGAATTGTACATAGCCCACTGCGAATGTATGGGGTGGGGTTTTTTCCTAAAATATGAACTTATCTTTTATGTCCAAATCAGGTTTCAGCTGCTTTTAACATTTTGAATATTAATCTTTGAAGTTTATGAATGAGTTTTTGTCACGGTTGAGACGGACATACGACACAGACCAGGTTCTTCCAGGATGCAAGTAGTAGATCCCATTTATTGCCACAAGTGCATTTTTATACAGTTTTACCAATTCATGTGTCTCTTCACTATTGGTTACAAGTTACAGCAGTAACATCTCATTGGCTAATTTTGCTATCATCAATGTTACTCTTTTACTCCCGTCTTTCTCGTGGGTACATCTTAATATCTCCGGATACTCCTTTACTCCCTTCTTTCTCACAGGTAGGCCTTAATATCTTCAAGGCTAATTTCTATTCCCATGCCCTCTGTCAGGGAATCCATGGACCCACCGTAGTTTCCCACAATTTTAGAATAGAAAATATCACGATGTTTATTTCTTGACACATTTGCTATTTCTTTGTAATTAATTTTAGTTCATTGAGTGTATTTTCTTTATTCTTTGAAAGGCTGAATAGAAAAAATGAGTAGATAATTGCAGATATTTTGGTCTTCCATTCATAAGAATGTATTTCTTCTAAAGGGTAAAATGTTTAATCTCTGTTAAGGTCAGATTATAAATATATACTAGAAGGTAATTACTTTTAAGATATAAAGGCATTAAAAAGGCTGATAAACATCACCTGTAACCATTTTATTTGATTTATCAGGTACTTTACGACCCATTTCTCCATGGCGCTTGCTTTTTTCAGTCTTGGTTCCACTAGTGATTGCTACACAGGGTTTTAAGAAGAAGAGTCTCGATCACAGTGGTGCATTGGGAGGTATGTTTTTTTCTGAGCCTATTCATTTAATAAACTAAGGTCCTTTTTATGGTACATAATATTATTTTAAGACTTTCCTGCCTCATTCTGTTATAATAAAAGTATAAATGTAAGCATATATACCTTGAATTAATATATTTTTTTCCTCATGCCTGAGTCAAGTTAATTTTTGCTATTTCATTACTATGGTCAACAGATTTATATAAATCTATAAGAACATTTTAAACTTCAGAACAGCATGCGGTTAAATCACATGTTTTTATTTAGCATGTAGATGGATTCACAGAGACTTAATTAAATGGTAGAGTCAGTTGTAAAGAAATACCATCAAACTGAGCCGTGTCAGCAGCCTACCTGCCTCATAGCAAACCAGTAAAGATAACACGGTTCTCCTTTCTGTAATATGTGCAGCTTTAGGCATTTTTTCCCTCCCCAGAATAGGAAGAAAATGAAATTTGTGCTTCACTTTAAGCAAGTGGCTATTTAAACAAAGTTTTTCTTGACCACGTGAGAAAAACTTGAACATAGTGTACGTAGTGTTTGTTGGAATCTGATGCAAGATTTCCACGTGAGGAAACTTACCCTTGTCTGAATTGACGCTTAATGGAAAGAAACAGGACCTTTTCTTCCATGTCACCCATTCTGCAAATCTTGTTCTGTCTGTGAGTTAAGGGGAGCATTTTCTAAATATATTTTTTAAAAAATCTTTTCCCTTCTGCTACGTTTTAACCTTTTAATGTAACAGTTCTGCTAGCCTGCTTATATTGGCATTGCTTTGTGTGCAGCCGACCTTCTTTTAGTCATGAAGAATTGTAATCTGGTGGTGGGCACTGAGAATTAGACCTCCCTTGTGGAGAAGGAGATAAAAAAGAAGCACATCCAGGAACTCAAATACTTTAGAAAATTATAGAAAGAAAAAGGTGGCATAGAAACAGAAAAAGATAATGAAGAACAGGAGGGAGAAGTAACAGCTGTTAAGATATGGAGGAAGGTTATCCAGGTTATCTTAAAAACCTTGGGGGATGGATTTGATTCTCAAACTGAATATAAACTTGCTGATGGAGACACAGCCACACCTGTATGTATGCTTCCTTTATACAAATAATCATATTCTTCAGGCAGGGTACTTAAATTTCTATTAGATATCCTTTGGCTTTTTTTTTTATTGCTTAGTCTTTTATTTTTGCACACTATTGCTGGTTTGTGGCAAGAGAAGGGCTTAAAAATCACAGACTTTAGCAGTTGCAATAAAACTAGCAATTTAACAATAAAATTTAAGAGAAAATTATAAAGGTAACTGAATTTTTTTTCAGTCAAGATGTCACTGAAATTCTCATGTAGGTATTAGGCACTTCAGTAGTTGTCTTGTTGCATGGTTGTCTTACATTTATCATGAAGATACTCTTCATATTCAAGAGATTCAAAATACTTAATTACTTTGCAAAGTAGACATTGTTACATGAAGGAACTTTATATACTTTTTTTTTTTCTTTATAGGATTGGTGGTTGGATTTATCCTTACAGTTGCAAATTACAGTTTCTTCACTTCTTTGCTTGTATTTTTTGTTACTTCTTCAAAACTTACTAAATGGAAAAAAGATATAAAGAAGCAAATAGATTCAGAATACAAAGAAGGTAAGCCATAACATTTTAATCCTTTCAGATCCCTTGTGGAGAATAAAAGCTGCACGTTCCTCTTGCTTTCAAAGGGTGAGATGAGATATAACATCCAGAGTAGAGAACACTGTTGTCATGTCTCCCCCCAAGCCTTATCTCTATGAACATTAGCAAGTGACTTTACTTTTGCTTCTGTTCTATTTAATACATTGCTATCAAGTTTCTGATTTGAAAGTGTGTCTTTTGAAATTTAACTTTCTTTACGTGTATTTTCCTTTTGTCTCATGCTGTTGCCTGTCAAAGTGTTTTGCCTGAAAATACTAAAGTTTAGTTCTTTGTCGCTTCAGGTGGACAGAGGAATTGGGTGCAAGTAGTCTCTAACGGTGGTGTTCCTACTGAGCTGGCTCTCTTATATATGATAGAAAATGGACCTGGTGAAATTCCAATAGACTTTTCAAAGCAATACACAGCATCGTGGATGTGCTTATCCCTTTTGGGAGCTTTGGCGTGCTCTGCTGGTGACACATGGGCTTCAGAGATTGGTAGTGTTATGAGTAAAAGCAAGCCAAGGTTGATAACAACCTGGAAAAAGGTTCCAGTAGGTGAGGTGTTACCTGTTCTACATGTTCTTGTCTTGATATTTTGGCGATCTGTTTTGAATTAATCATCCAACTTGAAAAGCTAAAAAAAATCCCAGAAAAGCAAACATCAGAAATCTGGGATTCGAAAATACTAGCAGGAATGCATTCTTGAAATGGAATTTACTCAGTTGTGTTCCTGGTGCATCTCGTTGGTGAAATGCACTAATGTAGCATCCAGGGAGCTAAAATCTTCCATAGTGAGTGCTGTCACTTGTCATCTCTGGTACTATTAAAAGTGTTTATATTGCCAATAATATAAAGAATACAAGTTATCATCTGAAGTTTTCAGACATTAAGATTTTAATCAGTAGAAGAATATACATATGTTCAATATAGACACTACAGAAAATTCACTTCTTGGCCAAATCTCTCATTTCCTTTAATATCTTACCAAGGGTGAGTAAAGTGAACCTTCAATCTGTGGAACCTTGTCTGCACAGTGGATGACACTGCTACCTTGAAGCAGCATGTCTTTTTTGAGTCTTGCTGACATCTGAGTTTTAGATCTTGTGGGATAGGATTTAAATGCATGGGCATTTTTTTTCTATACATATTCTTTAGATTTTTAGTCAGTGAGCTGTGAAACATCTTCCTTTCTATGGATTTTGTCCTTTTTTTTTAACTTGCTGGTGAAATATATCTTGGTATACTTTTTATGAAAGGGGCATTACTTTAAATAACATGTATTTGTCTTTTTAGAGCAAATATATTTTTCTCCCCTCCCTCTCCTCCATCCCCTGACCCCAAACACAAATAATGGGTGACATTTTGAGGTGCGCTGCCTGTTTTTGTTTAGTGAATGTGTCTAGGTAACTTGCCTTAGAGAAAGGAAAAGTGATAGTAATAGGCTGTAATGGTACAGGTTAAGCTTCTCAGCAGCATAATGGGAAGTGTAAATAAAAGCTGTAGTAACGGAGCCTTGTGGATAGAAGGGGATCTTCCGATCACTATAAACAGTTTTAATTTCATATAAAATGATTGAATGAAAATAATTCTTTAAGAAAAAAAATTGTAAAATCAGCTTGGTTTTGTTTGATTTAGGTACTAATGGAGCAATTACATTAGTGGGCCTGTTCTCAAGTTTGCTTGGGGGCATGGCCGTAGGTATAGCCTACTTCATAACGCAGCTCATTTTCGTGACTGATCTGGAAATATCTGCTCCACAATGGCCCATTATTGTGTTTGGTGCAGCAGCTGGCTTACTGGGATCGATTGTTGATTCATATTTGGGAGCTACGATGCAATACAGCGGTAAGATTCTGCTCTTTATTTTTTTTTTCCCCCCATTCTCCTAATGGAACCTAAAAATGGACTTGAATTTCAAGAAGGGCTGAGGATGTGATTTTTTAAATGGAAAAATACAGAATTAGCAACACAAAGATCAAGCGGAGCCAAAGTGATGGACGTGATAATGAAAACAAGAGCAAGGGCAGTTGGTCCTTTTCCACATTTTCATTTGTTTATCTTATGTCTCTGTCTTACTGATGGCTGAAAGAGACCAGAGATCGACAACACGTTACCTTGGAAAAACCAATTGCTGCCCTCTCCTTTTCTATATATCTAATTATGGTAACATTTTATAAGAGAAAATGCCAGCTTAATTTTATCCATTTACTCAGATTAAGTTTTAACTGTGGAAGCTCCACTTCTAGCTCTGAAAACTTAACAATAGTCTCAGCTTTAAGAATTAAAAGAGCTCCAGGAAAGTGTGCACAGTATTTTATGTTCTGTTTTTTCTACAACTTTATAGAATACTGTTTCCTATAAATTAAACTTAGCACAAACTAGCTGTGACTTAATAAATAAATGAATGAAATCATGTCCATTTTAAAAAATTGTTGGCTGGCTGCTTCTAAACAATTATTTATTTACTTCTTGTGTTTAAACATCATTGCCTGCTAATAAACACTACAGACAACCTTTAGGCTAAACTGTAAACTTACCCTATGTTTAAAAATTGCTTAAAGACCATATGTGACACTATTCTGTTTAACAGCTGGTTTAGAGAGAGAACTCAAGTTTTCAGATGATGTTGTCAGTACACTTATTTGTTGGAAGTCAGGCTTTCAATGTGCAGATGAACTGCCTGAGAGGTAGAAGTCCTTTATAGCTACCATCACAGTGAGGATTGCAAATTGTTGTTGATGCTGTAGATTTCACTCTCTTTAGCAGTTTTTATGTACTATTCCTTATAGTTCCAGGCAAGTCCAAAATATAATGGAGTGTTTAACCATTTGAGGAATTTTTAGATACAATATTTCTGTAGTAAAAAGGAAACACTTAAGCACTCAGACAGTGTTTCATTCTCCTGATGAAGGAGATGCATTAAGAGAATGTGGTAAACCTCGCTAATGCATGTCTGCATTTATCAGCATCCATTTCTTCAATTCAGGTATTTTTCCATGCTCAGCAACTTACCTTGCTGGCTGCAGCAGGGACAAGTATTAAAGTTCTGCAATTTCTTTTACAAATTCGTAAGCACTGCTAAAGTATGTGTACTATATACACATATCTGCTATGGTGTATATATATGCTGTGATGTAGACGAATTAGTGCTGCTCATGTGGTGCACACTGTTAAGTTTTGTGTCCCTCCTTACTTGAACCCACTTTTCCAATCCACTCCGTGTGGTCTCATAAGAAATACTCCAATTTCTCTGCAGCGTCTTGAAAATCAATAAATATGTCAGCAGTAATAAAGAATTGTCTTTTTTTGTAAACATTATGCTACCACTGCTAATCCCTTCTGACAGTGCTTTTTCCAGTTGGTAATCTTCCTAGATTGGGTTTGTGTAAGAGTCGCTGTTTCTAAGAGAAGGTCCTTCCCTACCCACACATTTATTAAGTAAAACTTTGTCTGAATAGCTGCACAGAATTAGATTAAAATTTCCCTGTGGTATCAGTCTGAAGATTCTGTATTCTATTCTGTAAATAACAAAGCTAATGGAAGGATGTATTGTTACTTTCCTACTTGTTTATCCTCTGAATCTGTGCTTTGTGTGCATATATGTATATGTTTATAAAAATTTATTCATAGTTTTTCTCTCAAGAAACTTATGATTTTCTAAATCATGGCAAGTGTTATGAGTTAAACTATCAAACCTTGAAGTTTGATTTTTCTGTAGCTGTTTTGCATAATGCAAAGCTAGGTTTAAATGTATGATTCAAAGGTAACACTAATACTAGCTATATATCTGCCAAGCAGGTTTGTGGTGTGGGGGTTTGTTTGAATTGTGTCTGAAGTGCTGAAAATTTTTTGTGATACAGCAGCAGCTCAAAGTGAAATTTCCATGTTGTGGGTATTAGCAGATATTCAAATCTACAGAGAAAAATAATGTTAATATAAAATGTACTCATTTGTTTTGGAAAGTTCCTTCATGTCAACCTTAAATGTGTGCATATGCACGTAGCATTATTCTTCGCTATAGTGTGAGTTGGCACTAAAATCAAGTGTGCTGGAATTCTCTTCTTTCATCAGCATATAAAATAATGCAGCTGGACAAAACATAGGATGATGGTGTGTATACAATAACAGCTAATGATACACAATGCTAGAATACCAATAATAAAGAGGTAGAGCAATAAATGGCTTATGCACTAGGACAAAAATCCAGCTGCTGATAGTATAAAACTGCTGTGTAAACCAAAGTAATAAATTGAGCCTCTATAAGGAGCTTGTTTTCAGTCAGATCAAGTAATTATGTTATTTCCATAATTTTCTTTTGAAAACAAAAAGATCTGCTTGACAGGAAATGCATGTTGCTAATCAGTTGTTTCTGTTCTGTTCAAAATAGTGTCCTTTCCCTGAATGGCTCTCAGAATAGCTTTTTTTCCTCTTTTGACTTAGCTTGCTTTGTTCCTTGCTTTGCTATAAAACTACATAAAGAGAGAAGCAGACCTGACAGAAGTCTAACTTGTCAGAAGAAGGAACTTCTAACATAAACTGTTACATTTGTATCCCATTCTTTGAAGATAGCAGATTAAACTAACTGTAATTTAGTTTAGTCTGTTTGAGGTTTAACATCATAATGGTAAATTGAATTTAGGAAGTTCCCTACTCTTGGTTGCTAAGTTTCTTTTCAGCTTGGTTGGCTTTGTAAAAATGAAGTCTTTATCTTTTCCCAGGTTTTGATGAGAATATTGGCATGGTTGTCAATCACCAAACAGAAGACTCCAAGCACATATCTGGAAAACCCATATTAGACAACAACACAGTAAATCTTTTTTCTTCCATAATCATAGCTTTGGTGCTTCCATGTGCGGCGTGGTATTTCTGGCCCAGGGGTTGAAGTGGTTTAAGGTTTTCTGCATGTGATTCATTTACGTTCTGTATTACTCAAAGACTCCGAAGAGTTGTCTTTGAACTCTTTTGAAGAGACGGATGTGGAACTTTCAGAGAGCCAAAGGACTTCCTATCTCAACTTAATAAGGCTGTAAGCTTCATCCAGCAGTTGGCATCTCTCAGGGCAAGGAAGGGGTTTTGTCAGTATGCTCTTGCTGCTCTTTAAATGGATGTGGATCATCACCAAGTGAGGTGGAGCACTTCATTTACCCTCATGGAGCAAAAGGGTTGGCGTCTGTGTTCTCTCCAGTCCCCAGCATCTGGAAGGGCAAGAAGCTGGAAATAGAAGTCTCATCTACATCCATCAGCCTGATGGTGCATTGTGGCTGCTGTCCAAGCCAGACACAAAGTACGCTGCAACCTTCTGTAGGCAGTGGTAACATGGGTGAAATGGGTGAATTCTGGTATTTCCCATAACGTATGGTACATAGGGTTGGTTGTATGGAAATATTTTGTGGGAAGAAGGAGAGAAGGGAGAAGCCTTGTTGCCTATTCTGTATCCTGATAGAATCTCTACTTCCTTGAGTACAGGGATGGCAAAAGTGATGCCATTTCATAATGTTTGAAGAAAAAAGACTAAAATAAAAACTCAGTAGTTTTCCCAGTAAGAATAATAAATTTGTCTGTGCTTTTCTGCCATCTTTATTTCCAAACTAATGATATTTATGAAGATTTTCAATACTGTGGTACTTAGTAAATTATCTAAGATTAAAGATTACAGCTGTGAATTCACATTCATCTCTTTAGAAACATAGTATTTTTTCTGTAAGCATGGAATTGTTCCATCATGTTTAGTGTTCTGACCAAACTATACTCTTTGATTCTTTCTCAGCAGTGGAAGTGTTTCCCGTCTTGTTCAGGGTAGTTATCCAGAGATGATGGCCTCAGCCAAAGAAGCTACAGAAGTTATCCTCGCAGCGAATGGGGAAAATCTCGCTTACAAACCATTTCAAAATGGGAATTTATCTTCTCGTGCTCAGGCTCCTATGTTATGTGATTCCATCTTCCATCATTAATTTATAAAAGAGCTGAAAGTAGTTCAGCCAGCACAGATTGTATTTAAACTTTAGAGATACCCTTATAATAACCTGTCGCTGTCAACAGGTAGGGTCCATACTGTTAATTTATAAAATTCTTTTTATCTTTAGAGGTGAGTATTTTGTATTAAACTTCTGATGTTTTGACAAATGTCTTGTATATGTTGTCTGTCTTAATTCACTTGTATTGTGTGTTATGTCACCTTTTATGGGAATATTAAAAAATCTAAGTACCTTCCATGTTGAGTTTACTCTTTTGAAATCTAGTCTATATAAATCTGGAATTCACTGTATTATCCAATTATACACATGAGGTTTTAAACTAGTAAAAGCTTCCTGAAAAGAACAAATTGTGTGGCTGCTGTATTTCTGTTCCTATGGAAAGGTGCAAAATTATAAAAGTAATATATCCACTTAAGCTGTAACAATAAGCACTTGAGATTTTTATGCATTGTTTGGATTTATGCTGCTTCTAAATAACCACTGTATTAGTTGTCTTAAGATATTACTAATATTGTTTTGATTTCTAGAATTAAGAAAGACACAATTTTTGTAAGATACTTTTTCTTCCAATTAAATGCTTTATTTTTGTATTCGTTTCCTGAAACAAAGTATACTTTCAAATACTGCAGTGGACTTGGTCAGCTTTTCACTGTTTAGTATGAGTCTCATTTGAAAACCAGCTTGCCATAGCGAGAAGACATCAGTGATTTTTAAATTCATAGCAGTATGAAATGCCATGATCTTTTATCATATGAATGAATGTGACCTGAATGAACTCCTCCACGTCAGAATTATTTATCTGTCATGTCTTAGTGATGAGACTGAACTGCTTTTGAAATTCCCACTCATAAATCTCCAGGCTTTAGAAAGGCCTGAATATTCTTGAACTATAAAAAGGACAGCATTAACGCTAGGTATATTATATTGGGTGGAGTATGGCTTATGCAAATATTGCTACATTTAACTATTTAGTAGATGTAAAACTGTAATCTTGGGGTGGGCAGGCAGGCAGGGGATACAGGGAAGAAGGTACAGAACATGGCAACCCACCTGTAAAGGGGTGCGTGTCACTAAGAGTAGCTCCTGAGCTCGGAAAGGAGCAGACAGCGATACCACCTGCCCACAAGCTACTTGGAGAGAGAGAAAATGCAGGAAGTAAAAGGGAAAGAGATAAAAAGAGGAGGAGCTAGAAGAAAACCAAGGAAATTGATAATTTGGAGGTGCAAAATAGGTCAAGCAAATTTAATTCCATTCTTTAAACATGCAAATAGTTGTTTTGCTTATAGCCATCAGTACCATTAGTGTATATGAGAACTCCATCACTGATGTTTCTTTTGTATCGAAGTGACACCAGTATTTGCATAGCACCCCTCAATATTTTTTTTTTTAATTGAAGAGGTTACAACTGTGAAGCTTTGGTCCTCACTCGGCTTGATTTTTAGTTGTGTTCGAAGTTCAAGTAAGAATATGATTATGACATAACTGCATATGAGAAATCTTTAGGCAGGTCTCGCTTAGGCTTCATGTCTTGATCCTGAGTGTTGGAGTGTACTGGTATTGGAGTCACAAATATTCAGTCATTATTCTGTATTTCTGTTTTGTTGTTACAGCTGTAGATTGGCTTGGGTCTGTGCATGCTGCTCTTGAGTGGTACATCATTGTACAGGGTGTTTCAGAAAGATGGACCCAATTTCAAAGAAGGGGGCTTTGAAATTGGGTCCATCTTTTTGAAAGACGCTGTAGATGTGACCCACAATTCCCTGGGACAACAAAATAAAGTGGTATAAAAAATGAAGGAGATATACCACCTCTCTTGGATATTAAGGACTAGCTGATGTTGAGAAGACTGTTTTCTGCCAATAAAGGGCTGAAACATCTCAAAATACTGTTGGTATTTTACAGAACCTGATTTTGGCACTGCATAAATGTGGCAATAGATAGATACTCACATTAAAATCTGTTAGGAATGAGCATCTCGGATTTGTAAGTAGAATTTGTTTACCCCAACAGTGCTTTACTCCCCACTCAGGCTTTTTAAAAATTTCATTATCCAGCATCTTAAATTGCAGTAACTCACTCTTCTTCAAGCGGAAGTTAACCTGGTTTACAGAAAGTTTATTCACTTAAAGCTTTGTAGCTACTTTATATTCTCCACCTTTGGCTTTTGCCATAACTAGATAATAACTCTCAATTTAAATATTGCTTCTGTTGGGGGGGTGGGGTGCAGCTCTCACAATTATGGGCCTGTTGTAATGCATAAATCAGGACAGGTACATGAATTGATTCAGACTATGTGGACCTCTGCAGTGCTCTCAAGCCTGCAGCCACCTTCGGTAAATATTAATGCAAGTCCCAAATGAAGATTAAGTATGGGAATGTGGAAATGAAGCTCTCGGGCAAATGGCAGCTGGTACTTGGATACTCCCAAGTCTATAAAACCTGAGTCCAAGTAAAGAAATTCCACTGGGAGAGCATTTATTCAGTAGCTTTTCTACAACTTTCACCCCTAGGAGAAAATGGGTCGATTTTAATATCTTGGTACTACAACCATGAACTAAATCATAGAATCATAGGACAGCGTGGGCTGGAAGGGAATTCAAAAGATCATCTGGTCCAACTTTTTGCAGGACAGGAAGCCTAGATTAGACTATTTGCACCCTGTCCAGTTACACCTTGAAAACCTCCAGTGATGGGAACTCCACCATATCCCTAAATGTCAGAGTTTTCCTTGAAACACAATAAGACGGATTAACAGGAAAGCAGAAGACCATGGTTATATGAGTTCTGGCTGGGAAACTGACGATATGAAGTAGTGATGTCATATTTGTTATCACTGTGAAAATAGAACAAACGTACCCTCCCTTAGCAGACCTTCTAGCAGGACTGTTTGCTCTCTGCTGCTCTGGATTCCATCGTCTTAGAGCAGGGACAAGCACTGGTTCCTAATCAGTGGTAGATGAAAAGACTGGGTTGAGCTGAAACATGGCAGAGCCAGCCTGACCCGTGTTGAGGGAAGGAGTTTTGGAAAGGGGAATCCCACCAATCTGGAAGCACCCACCCATTTTTGGGGACCTACCCGGTTGGACTTGCAGAGCCACTTGTGAAGCCCTATGTAAGTTGTTTGTGCCTCTCTTTCCTGGTGGCCGCTTTCTTTGTGGCTTTGTTCATGCAAGCGTAAAGCAGAATTAAACACTGCAATGTGATCACCACCCAAATTGGCCTTGGAGGTGGAAACCCACATCACCAGCAGGGATGGCAGGAGTTTAAAAAAAGTATTAATGCATACTGCAGCTAGAGGATATGTCAGTGGGAAGCAAGAAAGCAGTAAGAAAAGTCTTCAGGTGCTCATTTGTTAATATCTTCTAATAGTAGCTGGTTTTGTAAGGACTTCGCAACCGCAGCCCTAGTTGCAAAGCTGAGAAGGCAGAAGGACATCACATAAACTCATGTCAGCCCTTAGAAATGGCATCATGCGTGTAATGCAAAAGTAAACACCTGTGCACAAACTTCTTGTTACAAAGGCCAAGCTCAGCACCCCAACCTCGTGGCTCTGCAAACTGTGGAGAACAAAATGTTTTTAATGCTCTCTTTCAATTAACCCAGCCAGAGCCTTCATACAACCTCTTGGGTTCTCAACATGTTTGTTTGAATACATGCACCAAGCAACCTCTACCCTTAAAACCCAGCACAGTTTTACGTTTATAAAAGCATTAAACCCCCCATGAAACAGCCCAGATCACCACTTCTTACTAATATTTGGCTGCTATCAATCCTGGAGGCAACCGCAGTGACTGTGCTCTGTTGTTTCTTGCTGAAGTTGTCCTGCTGCAGTGCCTTACGCAGAGTTAAGCGCAGTACTAGAAAAGCAATGACTTCCGTCATCCCAGTTTCTTTGTCACCGCTACTCGTTATCCTGATATTTCATCATTCCATTGGTTGACTTCCTAAATCCTGAAACCATTCCACTGTCAAAAGCTGCTGCAATCAAATGCTCTTGCAAAGCAACTGTAGTTTCAGTCTGCCTTCAGGCTGCCAAGTGCCTCTGGTTATGCTGCTCCTGATACATATGCATCATCTTGTTGCATTAAGTGCCTCCTCCTAATACAACATAAAATGAAAAAGTGAAAGGAGATGATTCCTGATGCATTGGGATAAGAAGCCTGAGTGTAATTTGCTTCTGGAATTCTGGAAGCCCTGTGTCTTTTGGTAGGTGCCATAAGAAAATGAAACCGGTGTCAGCATCTGACACTGTACTCAGCAATGTCTGCCCAAGACGCTCTATAGTTGGCTTAACCTGTGCAAAGCTATGCCAAAAAAAAAAAAAAAAGCTCAAAGACATTATCACAAAACAAAAATGGAAGCATAATTTAATTTATTGTACTTTAGAGTTTGAAGTGAAAGGAGCAAAAATATTGTCGCACTGGGTTGCTTATAGATTTTTAATACACCACTTACATCTGGATAGATTTGGTTAGGAGTGGATTAACATACACTTCACTTGGGTTCAGAACTCACCTGAAATAAGAATGTAATCTAGATGTTGAGCTTAGATGGCTTTCCTCTTCTTACTTCTAGTGAAGCCAGTCTTTTACTATACGTTTTTGTTTTTCCACAATGGTAAACTACTGGCAATCTGCCTTCACTTATTCTTTGATGTGAGAAACTCTCTTCATTCTTAAGGTATAACAAAGCCAACAGGACAGAAGCAAGAATAAACCCATGTGTAGTTTTGAAAATACTTTGCCCAATTCTTTCTTGTAGGTGTTTTTGCACTAGGATGCAAGCTCTAGCTTGATTACAATGTGCTCAAGTATATTAACTTCTACTCTTAAATCATACATAAGCAAACTGTTCTCCTGCCTCACTCCCTCCGTGCAAATGCAGGAACACAGACCTTGCATAACACCTGGCTTAAGTGAGCTTGTGAGCTCACACCTGGCTTAAGTGAGCATTTTAGAAGGAGGAAAAAAGTCCAAATTCACAAAATACACAGGGGCTTAATTCAAATGTTCTCCAACCCCTCTCTAGTGACTTTTGCCACAAATGTCTTCTTTGTTAGAAAATGCCAGTATTTTCATAGTCAATAGGTTAAATTTTACTCCTGATACTTGGCACATTTAAAGTGAAAGAGATGTTGTATCCTTGCTTTTTTACCTGAATTCTTGGCTATGTTTTCACTGTGACAGGGCAGTGTTGTCACCCTCTATTTTCTTGAGAATTTTGAGAATACTGTTCCTATCGAAAAAAGTAAACCTTCCATGTGCCCACTTAATACTTATGCTAAAAACTAAATTACTGGTGGTACCAAACCATTATCTACCATAGGAGAAAAGCAAGTGCTTAAGAATTTCGTAAGTGGTCAAACTGAGAAGGAGAAATGAACTAATGCAACAGCTTGTGTCATGTTAAGGAATGCAAATGAATAAATCATTTAATGGCAATCTGAATTCCAGCAGGCACATATTTATGTTCATATTGAGCATTTAAGCATTGTCCTGAAGAATGAGAGGTATTAACACTTAACCACTGCTGACATTTGTACATAGTGCAACTGCAAAATTCTACTAGATTTAATAAGCACTGCTATAATGACTGCTTTTTGACACCTCTGATTTTCAAAAATTAAAACTGTCAAGAGTGTTCTCTTGAGGTCTAGCCATTTGCTGAAGTTAAAATCCAACTTTCTAAAAAGCTTTTTTTAATAATAATTTGGTTTATATGGAAGTGGTAGAACATTTTAGATCAGTGTTTTTCTTCACACTGTTACCAGGAGAAAATTTTAAGGTTACTCATACCTTTTGTCCAAGAAGCAAACATAAAAAACGTAAGGTCAAAAGCTTTTTTTTTATTTAAAAGGAGTTAAAATTATTAAAAATTACTGTTAAACCTCACTTAAATTCCCTTAAATGATGTCTGTGTGCACCTGCATGCAGCAGCTCTACTTTGGTATTTAAACTAGAAGGCAAAAGAAAAAGGATTGTGATAGTGATGTGTATGTATCAGTCTATGCCCATGTCTTCACAGAACACCTGCATGTATGGCACTTTGGGGCTGTTTTCCCTAGTTCTTTGCAATTGTAATAATTAAAGTATTATTTTAATTGTTAAATATCCTCTCCTGTTTTTTGGTTTTGGTTTGGTTTGTTTTTTTCTTCCTTTATCTGAGGAGTCCAGTTTTCTTCATTCCAGCTTCCTTTATGTTTTTCTCTGTTTTATTGCCCCAGCTCCCAGGCTGGAGTCCACAGCTCTTCTCTGATCCTCATGAATTAGAGGAACCACAGAACAGTGGCTCTTTCCACAGCAGCATATACAAAGTTAGTGTTTACTCTTCTGTGCATGGCACAGAGCTGATCTGTTTTGTGCAATTATTTTTTCTTTGCTAGTGCAAATAGTCATATAAAAATACTATTTGATGTCCTCTAGGGCCTATAATGTCTCTCTTCCCATCCAGGTTTAGGGAAAAGTGAAATGCAAACCAACAAAAGCTGACAGCTAGGGTTGAAAGTTGCAGAAAGCTGAGCTCCACTTCTGCACTAAGGGTGCAGAGGAGTCCTAAGGTACAAGAGTTTAAAGCAAAGTGACACCTTTAGATTTGAAGGCAATCCTAAAAAAATATCAGATCAGCATCTTTTCCCAGATTGAAGCATCAGTCCCGTGTGAGACCATATCAGGACACAACAGGGACACATCCACACCAGGGTTATTCTACGTTTCTACCAAAGAGCACCCAGAATAGGTTGCTTCCCATTGTTTTTCAGATAGGAAAGCTGAAAAGCAGGAAGGTAAATCAGCTTTGTCAAACCACCTGCACTTATATTGTCCTGTTTTCAGTAAAAAATGGTCTGCTTAGTAATTTTTGTAAAGACTCTTTGTAATGAGAGGACTTTTTATTTCTACTACACCAGAGCAGTCTTAATTTGAAGTGTCACAGCCCAATCGAAGATTTCAGCAGGGTTATTTCCCTATGCCTTGTTTTCAGCACAAGGTTTGTACAAATCTTCGCACAGTCAATAACCCTGTTGTAGTTTTGCTGAGGTTGGTGGCATCAGGCACTCCAGTGCAGGTCAAGTTCATCAGCACCTGACCCCGATAAAGGGAGAACAGAGAGATAATGGTCAGCGCAATGTGCAATCACACAATTTTATGCACAAGAGTATTCCCACTGAAGCATTAGTAATTGATGGCCATGCTAGAGTTGTTTAAAGTTAAGCAGACTCTGAACAGCCTTGCTGAACTGCAGTCAGCACGCTCCTCTGCATTCACCGTTAGCAGATGGACCCTGCTCATGCAAGTAAAGCTCATTAAGTGCATGCACAGCTGCAGGATTGAGTTAATCCGTTTTATCTTTGATAAATTATGCTTAATCTTCAAACATAAAGTAACTAATTAAAAATGATTGCATTATTACTGCCATCAGTTCAGATCCTCCCTATCCTGGTGCTTATTTTCAGCCCCAGAAAAAGTAGTCTTCAGTAGTCTTCAAAAGAGGTTTTAAATAAATTAATATGGATAGGCTATTTAAAATTGCTGCACCCAGAAACCAGGTGTAGTAAAACTCCTTTAAATTATATAGTACTAAAGCAATCCAGGTTGGAAACAAACTGAAAGTTCTCCAGATGAAATGGGCATTTAGAGGATAGCTATAATTACTCAGATAGAAAGCTGAAACCAATATTATTTGCCTAAAATATAGGGTCTAATTCAGATGAGAATTAGTCAGGGAGATGTCACAATTAAATTAGACAGGAGGTGAGATTAGTTAACAGCAAAAACGTGTTTTGGCTTGATGGTCTGTGAACTTTGTGAACTGACCACTTACACAAGCCTAGAAATATATCTGAATAAGCAGTGACTCTCCAAACAGTGTGCCTAATTTTCGAGTGAAAACATTCTCGTCAATATTGGTGGGAGTTATTGGTGCATAACGTAGCCATTTAACCACACGCTAATCACACGGCAGACAAATGACATGATCATGCAATTACAGAGTCTTATAAAATGTCTCACCAACTAATTAAACAACAAAGGTGATCAATATTTCAGTTTTATATCCCGCTGAAAACACTGGCACCCCCAGACACCAAGAAGTGCCTTTTTGTGCTATGTTATTTTAGCAAGAGTTCTGTCCTCTCTGCAGTGTTGTTTCCTGAAACCCAGGGATTTGGCCGGCGCTGTGAGAGCTCTGTGGGGTGGTGTGGCTACGTTCCACCCACTTTCTCTTACACCACGTGGGATCACATCACCAGGCTGCAGCAAAGTAAATGTAATGATATCTCCTGTGTTTTTTTATACAGCTATGCAAATATACTGCCCTGCTACCTTAGCTCATCCTGTCCTCTGTTTTGCATGAGAAAAAAAGCCAACGAAATATTTTACAAAGAACAAGAGTTATCAGCAGCTATCTGTTGAAAGAAGCACAGTTTAATATCAAAGAAAGCATTTATTTGCCTTGAATTTGCCATTAGGTACATGTAGTTTCTTCATCTGCTATCACCGTTACATTTAAAATTTATTCGGACACAAAAATACCTAAGCAGCCTTAAGTGTTCAGACTCAAAACAACTTGCAGGCGTTTTTTTTTGAACAGAAGTGATTTCCTGATAAAAACCACAGAATTACTAAGTACAGTAGGATAAGTGATTTGCCTCAGCAAAGCTCTGCTATGGTATTAATGTTGCAGTAACAGCACTGGAAGAATTTAAGCCATATTTCCATTATTGCTACAGGTCTGTGTGCTCTGCATATTTAATTCTGCTTGCTGAGAAGACTGTTTGAATGCTTTACAGCAACTTCTGAGGTAGGACTGGGACAACACGTCTGGGTTGACTTCTACTAGGCTGAACGGTGAGCACCAGAGGGGCAATCTCACTGTCCTGTGAATTCTCTGCCCTGTGAATTATTTGCTTCTGTGAATTATTAGAACTCTTCTGATTGTTGCAAACAGGTTTTGTACCTTCCTGGAAGATTTTTGAGCTTTGTGGGCCAGGTTCCTTAGCCAGTGCCCTGGGAGTCCAGTGAGAAACATCAGGAGATGGGGAGAGAGGCAGGACTGGGGACCAGGCCACAACATCGGTCCACAGACCGTCAGACAGGACTGTCGACTGGCAAGGCAATCTACCCTCAAGTCTCAAGACCAGCCGGTGAGGACAGCAGGGCACAGAGCAAGGTACGGGCACACCTATGGCATGGCTTGTACAAGGCCTGGGTGCTCAGGCTGCGGCTGCGCTCCTGGGCCGTGGGCAGAGGGTGTTGATGGGAGGGTCCTGGACAAGGCTGGTCAGGGCCATTAAGAAGGTCTGTTCATGCACGTGGAGCCCTTTTTTTGCTCTTACAGAGGGCAATCAGATCGGAAGATTATCTTAGGTGTTGTGAATTGTCTTTTTCCATGATGAACTACCAGGGAAGCCTACAGGTCTCAGGTCCACCAATCTCAGGTCCTGCAGCACCTGAAGGCAGAAGCCCAAAGCTGGCTACATTAATACACCTGTCTTTCACACAGCCAGGCCACAAAGCGGCAGCAGAGAAATCCCCTTGCACAGAAGAGCACCGTACTCTCTTACATGGCGCAACCTTCTATAGCCAAGGATTCTCTTGTATAATTTACACAGAGGGAGTAGGCAGAAGATGTAACCTGTCACACTGGTGTAACCTAGGGCAATTTGGTTGTATGGATGTGAGGACCCAGGTAAATGTGATACAGAATCAAGAGATCTTGGATGGTTCCTTGATGCTGAATTTACTCTGCCATTTATATGGACAAGTCTAATACTGATGACATCTATGAGGTTTTGCATTGAAAGATCCTGTGGGGTATAGTGCAAAGAGCAAAGGTTAGCACTGTCTTCTATATGACTTGCATGCTGGGTTACTGCTGTCTGTTTCATTCACAAGTGTTCTGGTGATTTAAAAGTTTACAGCATTGTCCATTTCTCTCTCCTCAACTTTTTTGCACTGGAGGTTGTACTGTAGCTTCCTTTCACCGTGCTTCAGTGATATCTGCTCATTGTATCTGCTGGTGAAGTATGTGTACTTTGCACAGATCAAAGACAACAAACAGCCAGGGAATGTCTAATGAAATGCATTACCTAAGAGTCAGTCATCTTCTTTTCAATACTGACGCCACAGGCACCCATACTGCTGCAGCTGGGAGGGTATGGGAACCATCCAAAGGGCCTCCCCGGAAGGACATTGTGCTTTACAGTGGCAAAATGTCTGCTGGCTGGATGTGCAAACCTGCCAAGGGGGTTGGTTTTTACCGATTAACTAAGAAACCGCTTAATATAAATAATGCCTTTCCAAAGGAGCTCCCACTTGAAGAGCCATATGTTGTTATTTGAATGACTATAATGAGCTTAATCTTACCCTTAATCTCACCTTTCATGTACACATATAAAATTACATAAACAGACATATCTCCCCATGTATCCAGGCACACAGTGTACATACACCACTGTGCTTGCTCTGCAGAGGCTGTCTGACCCAGCAGCAACTCGGTGCAGTGCTGTCTCTTGTTACAACGTGGTTCTCAAAAACGTAATCCTAATCTCATCAGGCAACCTGGAACCCAGCAGGAATTCTCATGTTGAGCATCTCCTCACTTAGCAGAGGAGGTTTTGTTTTCTGCAGAATTGACTTGACTGGTGTAAAACCCCCAACCCCTCATCCTGCTCTGGAGCATCAGCTGCTTCAGGCCTGGGGGCAGGAGTCGTATTTATGCACTTTTCTAGACATAAAATTAGACTGGTATTTCTATCACTACAACTCTCCACTTCTAACAACAAGAGGTTTTGCATTTTAAAAGAAAATACTTAACTGGTCAAAGCAGTAAGATGATGATTTGTTTTATGCAATATCTTCTTCTGACAGTAGTATGCAGTTGCCTCGATAAACTGTACTTTTTTTTCCCCATTGTGTCCATGTGACTTTCTTGAAGCTGGGTTACTTAGTGTAATTAAAAGAAAAACTGCCTTTAGATTAGAAATTTCTAAGGGAAGAAATTATAAGGGGAAGGAATAGGCTGTCTGATTCTATTTTATTTGTTCAATCAGTAGAAATGAAAGCCCTTTCTTTAAGACTCCACCTGATAATCCTGGTGTCCGGTCACTTGCCCTTTATACAGTATTTTAAAATGCAGGACTGAACAGGAATGATAATTGAGCATGTAATTGTTATTATTTATTTGTTTACTTGCTCATTGTTAGTATCTGTACTGCAAAGCACTTTAATAAACAGTTTGCAAAGAAAGAATCTATTAAAATAAAGTATTTTAAGACTGGAACAATAAGTTTTATATCAATGGTAGAAACTGAATGATATTAAAAATGGCTTCTCCTTTTTTTACTTGTTTTGAAGGTTGCTTTAGGATAAACTGCTTCAATTTAAACCATATAATGTAGTCCTAGGATTGCTACACTTAGTCCCATGTTTAGAATGCAAGTTTTCCTCTAAATTTTAGAAGTCTTAGGTGAATGCACTACATTTTAGTGAGATGTGATTCTCATTTGGGTCATTAATAATTCTGACTGGCTTTTTTTCATCAATAAATAGGATGGACACAATATTGAAAAAATAAATTATATTATTCAAAAATTATTATTAAGTTTCAGAGCTGGCAGAGATGATCAGTCTCCTGTGAACCGCGCCTGGTGACTGCCTGGAATATAATACAACCTGTATCTGGCCAGTCATGCAACCAGACTTCCCCATCAACCCTCATGCAAAGCTGCCAGAAGATGAGGAATCATTTGTTTAACTTTATAGTTTGTCTTGGTTTTTAAACTTGTGTTTCATTTTGAATCTGAATTTGTCTGGCTTGGGATTCCTGCCATGAGTTCTTTATTTGTGCCTGTCTCTGCTACAGCATTGGTAAGCTGATCAAAGTGAGCCCTTTACTGCTTTCTACCCTATTTTTAAGCCATGTGCCAAACTCCAATATCAGTTTTATCAATGCTATACATTGTCTCAGTGTCTTCTCTTCGTTATTTCTTTATTGCATATCCAGGAATTAACTCAGCCTTTTTGCTGCAGTCATCTACTGAGAAACTTGTTAGGTTTTGACTCTCACACTCTTTATGCTGCCTAAGAGTTACCACTTTTATATCCTTTACAATGTTCCTACTTTTCAGGAGATGGCTTTTTGTACAGTTCTTCTTGGCTACCTTATTCCTGTCATTGTTTATCACACTGACAGTGTCACATCACTTCAGGTTTGATTAGCACTGATTTTACATTTACTTTCCAGACCATTTAGGAAACAAAAGGAGCCCCAAAGGAAACATCAGTTTTCAAAGACAGTTGTCACACTGACAGCTACTCTGAACCGCTCATCCAGTTCTTGGTGCACTGAATCTGTGCTTTATGGCACTATAATTTTTTTTTCTGAATATTAACATGTGTTGCTAAGTCAAACACCTTAAAAAATGAGTGCAACTATGTCATTTTCCTCTAACAGCCAAGCCTGCAATCTCACCTCAGGTTTCTCCGACGAGACCTGTTTTTCCATTAGACTTTGTTGACTGGCACACATAGTATTCAAATGCTTCATTTAATTATTAGACATTGTTTTGCATCATTACTTTTCTTCTTGTCATCATCTGCTCCTCCCCAAGCTGAAGGCGTGACTGCCCCAGTGAGGATGGGTGAGTCTGTGCCTGTACAGAAGGTTGTACAAGCCTACACAAAACAGGCAATTATCATTACCGAAGAATTGGTCTGTCAACAGGCTGGTTGCTGTTATGCTGATGACAATTTGGATGAAGATGCATAGTTGGTCAAGTAAGTCTTCCATGATGCAAAGCAGACTGGTTTTGCTAAGAGAAGCTCATTCCTTTCCTCACCCGTGCAATTACCATTGCTTACCTGCAGCCCAGTGGTACGGAAACAAGTCTGCTTTAGCATGTCCCTGAAGAACATCATTAGCATCCATGTTCCTGTTCCCGCAATAGGACCTCATGGAAGATTCACTGGCTAATGAGCCAGTAAATACAAACCCTTTCTTGTATTATTACCGACCCGCAGTCAGCACTCTGCAAGATCTCAGCGGGGATCAGCTTGCACATCATTCTCCCTCAGAGCAGATTCTGAGGGAACCTACAGTGCCACTGACTTCCCCATCTTCTGCTGCACCGCAGAGCAGCAAGTTACTCTGGTGGAAGTTTCATCCTTTATACATCCCATGAAGTAAAAACAGACCTGACAATAGCTGTGCTGGCCTTTTGTATTTGAAAACATTGGTATGATTGTCTAAACAAGGCTTGCCAAGGACTGAGATTACTGAGATTAATCTAGGTAGTTTACAATTACATGGCTCCCATTTTCACTTTTTAAATTTTGACATAACCTTACCAGTTTTGCCTTCCTCCGGAATTTCCCTGGTCTGCCAGCATGTGTTTAAAATGAGCACTTCTGCTTTTTTTTTTGTTTTTTTTTTTTAATTCTTAACACTGTTACACCATGTATCTAGTAAACAGACTTTTGGGAGAGGGAGGTATTGGCTTTCGTAACTATGACGTCTAAAAACCTATTAACTTTATGAGCAGTGGCTTTACCCTCTACTGTCTAGCAGCCCTGTTCACATTCTGCCTGTCATTATCTTAAATGACTACTAATTGCTTTTTACTTCCCCTGCCTTCACTCTGTTTTTTTAATCTTAATTTCTGTTCCTACTCATCCAGGTAGGGCATTTAGCAAAAGTTACTTCTTTATCTTTCTTCTTAGCAGAGTCCCAATTATGATCTCCACTTTTCTTTGTAAGCAAAAAAGTTTTCTTCCTGATTCTGTGACCAGCTCACAAGCTAGTACTATGATCAGAGGGCTGGAACACTTCTCCTATGAGGCCAGGCTGAGAGAGTTGGGGTTGTTCAGCCTGGAGGAGGCTCTGGGGAGAATTTATTGCGGCTTTTCAGCACTTAAAGCGAGCTTTTAAGAAAGATGGGGACAGTGAAATGTGACACTTCAGGTGGCTCTGGCAGAACTTTCTGTTCTTAGCCAGACTGGCCTTTTAATTTCATTTAGTACTGGTAGCTGAAGTTTCGGAAGGTACAGGACTTCTCATACAAGAAAATCCGTAATCACAGGTTTCACATGAGTGGAAGGAAAACACAAATGATGAAATACAACAGTTACTTGTAGCAGCCTACTGTGAGTGAGAAGATGCATCTTCTGACTCTGCACTGTGGCAGAGGACCCTTGGAGAAATACAGTCTGCCAGAATTGAGCTTCAGGTGGTGTCTTATGCTTTGCTGTGCCCTCTGTTAGAAGAACAATGCTCACAGTTACACTGTTGGGTGCATTCAGTGCATGGACTTCTTACAGGGTGTCTCTCCTGTAGCTCTTTACAAAGCTTCAGCTCTCATTCTTACTGGAAGATAGCCTATATTTACATCACAGTGTTCAGTATAATAATACACTTAAGGCTGACGTCAAATCACCCATGCAGAAAATACCCTTTTAACCAGTAAGATATAGCTGATGTCTACTCAAAGGAGAACTGAAAAGTACAAATCAGGTGTATTCTTCAGTATAATCCTGTATATTTATAAAGAATGTACAAAGAACCTGCTTTTGTTGGAGACAGTAAAAAGCTACAAGAACATGAAGGTTTTCTGCTAACAGTTTTCATGACAGCCTTGCACACAGCCCTGTGTCTCAGCAGATGTGTTTGCTACCATTTACCAGGAAAACCTCAGCCTGCTGGGCCCTGCAAGCAACTCGTGCTTGTGAGCATTGATTTCCATTGTCTCTGGCAACCTTAATCTGATCCCAGTCCTTTCTCCTCCTTCTATGCAGCCTGGAAGATGAAAACCATGTCAGTCAGTTTTACTGCCTGTACACAGAAGCCATGATTGACAGAAGCCAGCATCGCTTTCCAGCAAGACAGTATTTTTATAGTAACTTGCTGAAACCACTTATGTGCTAATAAAACTGGGAATTTATTTAAAGAAAAGATACTCCTGAAGATTGTGTCTGCATTGATTTTTCACCTTGCCCTATTTCCTTTATTTACATCTGGAGATAATAAAAAGGTTTACTTATTTACATCTGGAGATAATAAAAAGGTTTATTTATTTACATCTGGAGAAAATAAAAACCAATCTATTTTGCATGTGAATGTAATGTTGTTCAGCAATCAGGTTTCTTGCTTCAGGAAATTTGATTTTTGTTCTCCTGGATGCATTATGTTCTTTATTCTTTCTCACACAACAGACCATTAATATTATCTGACACAGAAAAAGGAAATTGCACTATGATGTCTTTTCATAAGCATTCTTTTTCTTACCACTAAATGATCACTAGAGAGAAGTTATGCTGCAGCGGTTTGGATTGGTTTGTGAGGATTGCTTTCAAGTAAGGAATGATACCCACTTTTACAAGGCAGTTATCTAGTTCTTGAGCGCATGAAACACTACCAGACCCCTACAGTCGAGGAACTCAACAGACTTTTTAGCAGGGCCTATTACAATAGGACAAGGGGTAATAGTTTTAAACTAAAGGATGGGAGATTCAGGCTGCACAAAGAAGAAAGTGTTTACACTGAGGGTGGTGAAACACTGGCCCAGGTTGCCCAGAGGCGGTAGATGCCCCATCCCTGGAGACATTCCAGGCCAGACTGGACAGGGCTCTGAGCAACCTGATCTAGTTGAAGATGTCCCTGCTCATTGCAGGGGGTTGGACTAGCTGAACTTTGAAGGTCCCTTCCAATCCAAACTATTTTATGATTCTAAGAACATATTTCTTGTGCCTTTTTCATCACCTGCTCCTACATATATTTTAAAGTATTTTATTATGGACTGGTTTTTTTGCAGACATTTCGAGACTCATATAACATAGCTTACACATACAGGACCACTGAAGTTGGAACAAAAACAGTGCTTGTGATGTTTATAATCTATCCCTTGGAGGCTTTGGCCTGTTACTCACAAGGAGATGCTCGGTACATAGATTTGCTGCATTTGGAAACCTTAATATGACATTTAAATGCAAATTAATAGGCACGTATAAATATTGCCTGGATTCCCATCTCTACCGACCGTTTATTGCTCGGGCCTGGAGCATCACCCCTCACCGCTCCCCCCATCACGCCTTTTGGGGACAAACCCGCGGAGAAGCTCCCTCCCTCCCACCCCAGGGCGGACCCGTCTAAGCCGCTGCCTTAGCTCCAGCCACCTCTCCGGCTGCCCTTTACGGGCAATGGAAAAATCCAGCCCTTGCCGGGAGGTGACTCACGGGGCCGGGCTGCCAGCGGGCACGTCGGGCACGCACAGGCACTGAGTCCCGCCGCTACACCCGCGCCGGCCCTCACGTAGCAGCGAACCAAAACCAACCGAAGCCAACAACATAGGACCCAACCAAACCCGAACCGCTCCCATCCCACCCTGCGCAGCCTCCGCCCCGCCAGGAGCGCAGGAGGGACCTGACGAGACGGTGCTACCACCACCACCCCCAGCCCGCCCCGTCGCAAGCCCCAACCCCGCCCCGGCAGGCCCCGCCCCAACTCGCCCCGCCTCCTCCCTCCTCTCCGCCACTCGTGGGCGGGGCGTCTCGTCTCTCTCGCGTCCGCCCCTCCCATTGGCGGCGCGGGGGTGCGCGCGTGACCGAGCGGCGCGTGACGTAGGAGGAAGAAGACGCCATTAGGGGGAGCGGGGCCATCAGTTGCGTGGAACGTTGTGGTTCTCGGTGCCTCTCCCCTCATCTCCGTCCGCATCGCCGGGGCCGCGGCGGCACCTTCCCCTCTCCTCCCCGCCCCACGAGATACCTCTTTCGCTCCCCAGCGGGTCCCCGTCCCGGTGGGTGGTGGCGGCGGCGCCCCGTGGCCTCGGTGCGGACCGTTGATGTGAGGAGGCGGCCCGGCCCGGCTCGGTTCGGTTCGGCGGCGGGGCGCGGATGGCGGCGGGGGCCGGCACGGCGGCCGGGGGCCGCAGCTTCTCCTTCAAGGTGGTGCTGCTCGGGGAGGGCTGCGTGGGGAAAACCTCCCTGGTGCTGCGCTACTGCGAGAACAAGTTCAACGACAAGCACATCACCACCCTGCAGGTGCGGGCCGCGCCGGGGCGGGTGGGGAGACCCTGCCCGGAGCTACCGGGCAAGGGCGAGGTGGTGGGGGGGTCCCCCTTCCTTTGCGCACTGCCTGGGGTTGCTGGCAGGTGGCAGCCCGCCCCTGCGTTGCTCTGTGCCGCTTGCCGGCCTGCCCCTTCTGCCCCACTGCTCGGGGGAGTTTTACTCCCTGAACCCGCACTGAGGTTTCGGTGCTTGCCGTCTTGTTTATCGCTTAACGGTGGCCGGAGTGACCACTGCCTCTCTTTTAATGGTGGCTGATCCCTGCCGAGTTTGCTGCAAGCTAATTTTCTGGTTCTTTTTGCGCCTGAGGCTTAAGCTTTCAGTGCTTACAAGGGCTCGTTTCTACTCTGAATATTAACTGTCCGTTTTTTCCGGTTATGTGTATCAACGTCTTCATTTGAATCTTGGGACAGGGAAGCGTGATTTGAAAGTAATGTTGTTATTGTAGTCGTTGGTGGTGGACTGATGACTAAGTGTTTCGTATGTGGTGCATTTCTGTTAATTATAGTCTTCCTCATGTTCTCAAATCCTAACGCTTGAAGTACCTAAATAGTACTGTTTAAAGAGAACAGATTTCACCAAATGGCTTATGAGATTAAGGCTTATGATTTAATAATGGAAAAGATTCTTAAGGCTTGCTTGCTTGTTATCTCCCTGAATTTTGGCCCAATTCTCAGTAGTACTGTCTGCTAACTTATAAAGAACTAAAAAGTGATGTTCCACGTATGAACGTGTGACAGGGTGTCTGCCTGAATGCAATGTTTTTTTCATTACCTGCTAGCACTGAGTGGCATGTGTGCCATGGTACAAAATGAAATGCTTATATGTGATCTCAGAAAACATGTTTTAAATGTAGTGTTGTGGGTTATATTTTAAGACATTGGGAATGTCTCTGCTTGCTTAGCCTTTTTCCTTAGAGTTACACCAGTTGCACAGCATCTTTCTTAGCAGTTGTGAGGATGTATATGAAAGTGTGGTTTTAGCACTCTAATGTATACTGCTCTCAATACGTTTTTTTTCTTTGTAAATAAAGAAACAAACCCTGCCACCATGTGGGCTACTAGTGAGTTTTGGATTACTTTTGAAGTTCTGTGAAGTACAAAATAAATAGTAGGTGATGCCAAAGAAGAGCCTCATGGTAGTGGTGCACTATTCCTGCATGCTCAGGGGAAAATTCTCGTGAGCTGGGTATCTTGGAAGTATTTAATAGTGAAACTTTCCCTTAAAACCAACGAAACATTAGAGATGCACTAGAAACAATACAGTGAATGTTTCATAAGCAGATACTGTTGCTCCATTTTTGCTATAAAGAGCTAGACAGAGGATGTTTTAAACTTAATTACCCTGTGTTCATATGCTACTGTTGGTTGGGTTTCTTGGTAGGTTTACTGGGCATGATGTGGTATTTATGGCAAGGTGATTGTAGCTCTGATTTCTATAGAGGTAATTGATTTGTTATGCTACAGGAAAGGCTAGTAGCTTGTAGGTGTTACAGCTGCAGTTGTAACTTTCATCTGAAGTGTAGCATTGAGCAAACAATCATTTGAAGTGCATCAAAATCATCATGTGTAGCTGAATTCTGATATCCCGTGTAGAAAGAGTGGAGCTGAGTAGTTTATCATGTGATGCAGCTTGCTGCTGTGGTTTTTTTTTTGTTGTTAATCATGGTCTTTAAAGCTGTAGTGTAAAACCTAAAATCAGAAGCAAAAAGCAAGTTGGAATACAGGCTTGGGTCACAGATGTCATAAAAGGGATGTTTAAATGGCTCCAAAATGTAGACAGTAAAGTGTCTCTACATACCATGGCTTGAGAGCTGTTGGTTTTGAGTGTCTGGAGGGAGCGTGTGTGTGTGCTTGTAGAGGAGTGGAAGCACATGCTTACACCTGATATTGAGATTTTGTTTCTCCACTGTGATTAGGTTTGTCGTTGCTACATGTATCTTCCTTTTAACCATCTGCACTGTGTTTCTCAACTCATTTGCTTTTCTGTTCTGAGCTTCCTTAGCCACATATACATCTTATTGATTGTAAAATACAGTGTCAATTGCTGTTGAATCTTACTGTACATCGTGTATATTTGTGAAGTATTATGTCTATTATTCTTGCTTTTCTACATTTTAGAGTTCTAGAAGAAAGTTTTAGTAAGTTCTTCCACTAGTAAGTTAAGTCATCCCTTAAAAAAATAAAGATAAGGAGAAACTAGGATATCTGATAAAGCAATGAAGTGACATTTTTGGATTTTTTTTTTTTTTTTAAGATTACAGGCTTAATCTGGTAAGGTGGCTTTGTTTCATGACATCAGCTCAAAGTATTGCAGCAACTTAGTTTTGTTCCAGTAAAGCCAAAATTAGATAAATACTTAGTTTCTGATTCAGTAAAGGAGCCATAGTGATGCACTGTATGAAAAGATCGCTAGATACTGAGACAAGAGGCTCTCCATCCACAGTAATCTATCTCTGACTCTAAAAAAAAAATAAAATAAAAGGTACTGCATGGTGCTGTATTCTAGTATAATTGCAACAAAAAGGGTGATGAGACTGTAGCCTGCTGGAAGCTTTATTTAGTGATGTTGGCTGGTGCTTCCTGCAGTGTGATCCCAGTGAAGGAGGAAGAGCGCAGGAAGCCTTTAAAATGGTCAGTGTGACTCTTTAATGTATCTCTGTGCTTCTCTGAATTCTAACACTTAAGTATTATTCTGTTGTGAAGCTAACCTGTGCACACCCAAATAGAAGAGTTTCTTTTGTGCTAGTAACAGAAAGTTTTTAGTGAAAGGGAGCTATTTCTCTTCTATTCTACCCCCACCCCACCTTCCCTAAATGCTAGCTAGAGGGAAATGGTGAACTGGAACTTCGAGGTTAGGAGGCTGCTGGGATGTGTTGCTGTAGTTATGTTAGCTTCAAGTCATGTACCCAAGACGTTGACAACCTGCAAATTGAAATTAAGGTAGCTATAGATTCACATAAGAAAACATTTAGCTAGAAGAACGTGAAAAAGCTGATACAGGAAAGGTAGGGTTTTTGCAGGCAATGAACACTATCCATAACCTGTTGTCAGACCTGGTAGGACAGTTAAAATTAGTTCCCATTGTTTGAAATATTGAGGTAAGTGTTCTTGATAAAATGATTCTAAGCTATAAATTGATATCAAGTGAACTGTGCTGGAGTTAGTCCAATAATAAAACTACTGTCAAACTATTTTTTTTTTAATTTGGGTAGGCACTTTCTGTTAGTTAATTGCTCAAGATAAATACAAGTCTTGTGTACTAAGTTCTCAAACATGGGGAGGACTGTGAGATACTTAGCCCAAGAGAGCCACTGATGTGGTACAAATCATACTATACAGATCCTGATTGCTTTGGTGGATATCTGGAGGTGGGGGAGGAAAAGGCAATGCAAGGAGATTCAGTGCTATGTGCAGTGTTCATATACATGGTTTGCCTCTGTTGGTGAAGTAGTTCAGGGGCAGGTGACATCCACCTGCTTTTATTCAGTGACTTTCAAGAGAATCTTATCTGACTGGTCTTCCTTGTGTTTGACTCAGACCCCTTAACCAGCTCTTTACGGGGCCTGATAGACCTGTGAAACTGAGCTCTTAGAAGGTGGAAAATCCTTTTTTTTTTTTTTTTTTTAAATTCTACAGACATATAAAGAGCATGGGATTTTATCTCTTGTCACATTGTCCTTTTCTTTTAAGTGTGTAAGTATTCTTCAGACCAGTCATAAGACAGTAGAATGAAAATACCAAAATTAGTAGCTTTGTTCAAAGACCTGTTTTTAAGATTATTTATCTCTAACTGTGGTCCTATGCATTTGTGGGTTTTTGGAAGCGCTAGCAAAAAAAATGAATTCCTACAGTAATAAAAATAATATGGAAACAAGTTACTGATTGTAAATTGAGTCACAACTGAGACTTAAATCTATAGTACTCAATTTGGTAAATCATTGGGAGACTAGGAAAAATGTTAAATTCTTTTCTATATGTATTTACCGAATTCTGTCTAGACTGTAGTGACTTCCAAGGCTTTGACACTCTTGGCAGCTGAAAACAAAACAGTAGTTAAGGTACTTCCTTCTTTTTTGGGTTCCCCCTAAATTTCTAAAAAACATGTGGTCTTGCTGATCATCTCATGTTTTTTGCTCTCTAACCTGAGAATGAGTGAAGAGCAGTAACCATGCTCTTCTGTGAGTCAAATGGAACTTGGAGGGGGTGGGGCGTTAAAAAGTAGATACTGGCTGTTTTGCCTTTGGCATGTTTACCTCTGTGGCTGTAAAATACACTTTACTGCTGGTTAATATGCTGAACTTACCCATACCTATTAACTCAAGAACAGAGCCTGCTAACAGTATTCTTCAAGTATATGAGCACAAAGAAGCGGAATGAAGCATTTAGTCTTCAGTACAGTATTGACTGTTTCTTGCAGCATGTTCACAAAGCTTTCTGCTCATGACTGACCATGACTACTTCAAATACCAGGTTCTAATCTTGTTATCAGGCAAGCTTTTTACACAAACTTGCTTGTAATCGAGGTATCTGACATAGAATATTGTTTGTTTGTCTTTTCTGGGGCTGAAGACTTCAGATAGACTAAAGCTTAATTTGTACAAATTGATCAAGGTTTAATGCAGAGGGCAAGTACGGTTGCCAGTCTCCTGTGGATTTTTTTTTTTTTTTTTTTTAGGAGACACTAGAAAGTCTTACTTGAATGTATGGGTCTTCTAATACTTGGGTGTGTAGAAAAGGGAATACTCTGTTCTTAGTGCTAAAAGACCATATTATTATCAAAAGCTGTAGTGACCTGAAGGACTGGTGATACTTAAGTCAAACTTTTCCATGGTGATAAGCATATTTTAATATTTGTTAGATAGTAAAAATATTTGTGCTATTATTTGGGTCAATGTCTAAAGCCATGATGATATAACTTTGTGGACATTGAGTTCTCTGTGTTTTTTAAATATAAATCCAGTTTCTGTGTAGGATTTTTCTGCCTCTTGGTACAGACACTTATGTGAAATTCATATCAACTGAGCAGATTTGATTGTGTTGTGACAAAGCAAATGGTGCTCAGAAGAGCACTTTTCTTTGAGATTTACAATAGAATATCAAGTACTGTCGTATAGCAGATCATTAAAATATTGTCAGGCAAGCTTGATTCATTCTGCCTAACCATAGCTTCTCTTAATATGGCCCAAGTGTTGGTGAATTAAGACTTCTGAAATCACTGCCAAGATTTTGGCTTTTACACTGGTGTAGTAGAACAGATTATGGTATAAAGACTAGACACTGATCAGGTAATTGTTAGGGACAGCTAGCTGACTACTTTCTGCGGAGTTTTTGATAAAGAATTGACGTTTTCCTGATGTTTAAGATTTGCTACTCTGCTGTGAAGCAGTTAGTTACAAGTTGGCTAAAGTGTTAAATACTTTCAATGTGCTGTCTGGAACTTTTTCTGAAGTTGACTTATGCCACATCACTGTAGACTGAAAAGGTAGTATTAAAGCTTTATGTTGAATACAGTGGACATAATGCTTAGTTCTCTATCTCTTCGTGGAAAGTTTCTGGGTGTTTTTCTTTCTGCTGGTCTATCTTTTCTCCATCCTACTGGTGTCAAACTCATTTTTACCAGGGCCCGCATTGGCCTCATGGTTGACTCCAAAGGGCTGAATGTAATTTTAGGACCACATAAATGTAGTAGTTGTTACATTTATACAGTCTTAAATTACATTTGGCCCTTTGAAGGCAACCATGAGGCTGATGTGGCACCCAGTGAAAATGAGTTTGATACCCCTCCTCTATCTGGTCTGTTAATCAGACTTCGTGGAAAGCTTTGGAGGAAGGTACAATTTACTTCAAAAGACAAAAGTCTATTGAATCATCTCTCCTTAGGTCATACAGATGCCAGAGCTGATGTTAGGGAAGTAGCTGAAGAGCAGGAGCTGCTCTAGCAGTTGAGTGTTGGATAAGTTTAATACAGGCAGCACTCCAGAGAGGCACTTTCACAGCAGTTTAGGTTGGTGTAAACTGAACTACCGTGCTGTGTGCGTACCAGTTGATTGTGCAGCTAAGCAGCAAGCTGGTTCAAGCAGCTGGTCTGGCCCATGACATTTCCACATACACATGACTTGTGCAATGCCTGGTCCATGCTCATACAGAGAGCTCATGTTGAGCTGCTACAGTCCAGCTTAAAGTAATCTAGAATGCATGTCTCATAAGACACCACCACCGAGTACTTGTTTGTATCCAAATACAAGTTGAGGTGAAGCTGAAAGGAAAACTGAGTATAGTATAGGACAAAAGACAAACGTTTACCCTGGGCAACTGAATTGTCTGGTGTTTTCCTGTTACTGTTAGTCTTCAGAACAGAGGGAGCAGGTTCCTAATGGATCAGCTCCTTCACACCCTGTTCTAGCCTATTAAACTTGTATTAAATTATGCCTGGTTTTAGCCACTGAATTGTATACTTGCTAACAGAGGTGACATTTGAAAATGTGGATCATGCAGGCTTGGAGAAGAACAAACATACTCTTGAGTTACTGAAATTAGACTAACCTTGCAATATGTTCTAGTCCTGTAAAATACTTTCACAAGATAATATAGTAGAATTCTTAGAGCAACTTGTATGCTTACTCTGAGCCTTTCTTATACTGCCACTTGCTTTCCTTTTGTATGTTAACTGAGAAGCATGTAGCTGAGCTTTTAGGAACAGTGTCTGGGGAAAGAAAAATGAAGAAACAAACAAACCACCACTGCTCTGAAAAAGCCCCCCAAAAAAAGAGGGGGAGGGTTGTGGGCTCACTTTGGGTATATGGGGGGGAAGGAAAAGATACAGACAAGATTTCCAGAATACTAGGTTTCTGAGCCTTCTAATGGTAAACTTAGACTATTTTATTTTGTTCTAGTAACTCACTACTAGTGAACTACTTTGCCTAATTCCTGCAAATTAAAAATCCTGTTTTTCTGGTTCCCACGCAAACTTCATGTGCTCATGTGAAATGCTTTGAGTTCAGCTTGGATTTACCAGTGTTGTGAATTCAGACTCTTTCCACACAACTCTCTTATCCTTTCTAAATAATTCATCACAACAGCAAAAAGGAGCAGTAAATGATTGGCTTAAGCCAAATTTATTTAGAATAGACTCTTGGCAAAGTGTAGTGAAATGACTAACTGGCTTAGTATTGACTCAGACTTTTTTTTTGATCCAGAAATCTGTCTTTTATTGATTCAGACGGTTTTATTAGTAAATTAATCTGAAGTCAAATAAGACATTTGTGTGTAAAACTTAACCCTAATCTGTTTTGCTTTCCAGGCATCTTTTCTTACAAAGAAGCTGAATATTGGTGGGAAAAGAGTAAACCTTGCAATATGGGTACGTTTACTTTCCTGACTTCCCTCCCCTAGCTCATTAGAATATTTTCCTGAGAAATTATGTAGATTTACTAGAACCCAAATGTTAGACACTTCTTAATAAAGTAAAATTTCAAAGTATTTGGAATTTCTTGAAGTATTATTTGTTTTGTCTTAACTGCTAACAAGTGTGTTTTTAAATGCAGGATACAGCTGGTCAAGAAAGATTTCATGCATTGGGGCCGATCTACTATAGGGATTCTAATGGCGCTATTCTAGTATATGATATAACAGATGAAGACTCTTTTCAAAAGGTACTGGGCAGATTTTTCTGTATGTAGGATGTAAACTGACTGAAAGATAACTTGTGATGTGAGTGTGTAAATGGGAATCTTCTGTTTCCAGCAATAGCAATATATATTACATCTGCAAATTTGGACGATGTAATAGAAGTATACACCTTATTAGTAGTCTTTTAAAGGCTGACTTCTTCAGTCTACTAAAGTTCTAGCAGAGTTATTCAAAGAACATCAGATAAATGAGTTACCTCTGACAAACTATAAACATAAACCAGTACTGTTGTGATAACATGCAGTATTGTTATCTACTGTATAAACCAAATTACTAAAAGATACTTACTGGCATGAGTATCTGAGAACTCTGCAATATGTTATAGTGGAAACATTATTTTCTCAGTGATAATAGATGTTTGGACTTCAAATCCTCATCAAAACATATTTGGTTAATTATTTTACAGCAGTATTTGTTGATCAGTCTGGGCAGGTAAGTTTTTTCCAACCCTGTGTCAAATCAGTGCTATCGCTCTGTAGTATGTTCCAGCGGAAAGCTAGTGACACTCTTTATGAAGTGAGTAGTTTGTCTCCAATTAGCTTGTCACAAAACCAGTAGGACTTCTGTGTAGAGGAGGAAGAAAAGGAATAAGGAATTGTGGTTATATGGGCAAGGCTTGGGTTAGCGGTGACAGAAGTAGTGTAAGGGTACAGTTCCACAACAGCTTGAGTAACTTAAGTAGTCTGATATAGGGCAAGTAAAGCTCTTGTGCTAGCAGTTAAACTCTTGCCCCCTATCTGCAGAATTGTGCTGACTTGTGAGTACTACTTCAATTTGTGCCTTTTCATGTTGAGCCCTACTTAGTAAAATTCTGTGATATCAAAACAATTTCTCAGAGGAAAAAAAGAGGGAATGTTAATTTGCGTAAGTTATTGCATAACTATATCTGTATCATGTATCTAACTATTTTTGGGTTCTTGAAGTGATTGCCTCTCTTCCCAACTTAAATTCCCTTAAAATAGCAGTCCCTAAGTCAATGCAGTGATCATACAACTTCAAAGCATGATAACAGATACCATCAGCTGACTCAACATTCTTGTCCCATCTGTTCCCTAAGGAAACAAACATCTGTTATAAGCTAACCTGAACAACTCAGTTCAGGTACCTCTACCTTTAAAGTACTATTTGTGATCTGTCGGTAAGCATTGATAAGAGATCACATGCTTGACCTAAAGTGGCCAATGCAGTGAACTTGTTCTTTGGAGTGTGGCGAGTTATATTTCTAGAGTAACTTAATTTTATCTAAGTCATTTGCTCTTAATTTCAGTGGCAAACTAAAACCTGCTGAACAAGAGCCATGTGTAGCTGTCTAAAGAATATTTTGTCCATCTGTGTTGCTCTAAACATGTTTATTTCAGGTTCAGCATGAACACTTAATGAAGAAAATGGGTCAGTTCTGCAATACCTGAGCTAGTAATGTAGCAAGTGAAAATAAACTTACCTCTCTTCTTTTTGCAGGTAAAAAACTGGGTTAAGGAATTAAGAAAAATGTTGGGAAATGAAATCTGTTTATGTATAGTAGGTAAGTATTTTTTAACATGAGATTCTAATGACTGAATCAGATATTTCTTTTGATTAATAGCATCTCTCAAGCAACTGCTTTGACAGCTTGTACATGCAAAGGGGTGAAGTTTATGTTAACTTGATACTTGAAGTTCAGTTGGAGCTACAAGTTTCAGTAGATCACATTGAGGAAAATAAGAGTTTCTTTGGAAAAATTAGGTGTTTAATGGAGCACAGTGTCAGAAGTACATGGTACAGACAGCTGCAGATTGTAGTTTAATGAAGAGAAACATAAACCTCAAATGTGTATTATCTCTTCTTGCAAGTAGTCAAATGTCATGTTTTTTACTGTTCTTAGTGGCATAAACTAGATGCTTGTCTCCTTACCTAACCAAGTGCTTGGGGGTGGAGTGAGTCTTAAAGCTTGGATATTTCAATGCAAACAGAAGCCAACATAAATACTGGGTTTAGATTTAAAATCAGATCTTGGGATTAAAACCCTTTCAGGAATGTAGGTGTATTGATGTTCTGCAAAAACTACCTCTGCAGCACAGATAAGCTGCCTAGTAAATTAAAAAGAAAAGCAGAAGGCTGAATCAGTGGCTTATATGGAGGTATTTAGCTATCTTAATCTCTGTACAGAAGTAGAACTTCAGTGCCTGTAAAAGCCTGAGTGAAAGGGGATTCTTAAATCATATCGTTGTGTTCCAAATTTAGAACTGTGTAAGAGTCGGTCTTTACTGGCACAGCTTGTAAGAAAATGATGGGGTACAATGATTACATGACTGCTTTCTTTTGGGTAATTTTGGAGTACTAAGACTTGAAAGATTAACTTGCTTCCAACAGGTAACAAAATAGACTTGGAAAAAGAGAGACATGTTTCAGTGCAAGAAGCAGAAACGTAAGTCACACCAATTATTAATAGAAACAGTCATTGCAGAATTATGCTGGAGTAATAAACTTGTGATGCTGTTAATGACTGGCAGGCATAAACCAGCAGTGCCCAGCTGGTTGCTGTGTTAAGTGCTCTCTTAGTATCAGAGTCCCAAACTGTCCTTACTGACCAAAATGTAACTTAAGAGTTGTACATGATTAAAGTCAACATTTGCACTTTAAATGCATTATTAGACATGAAATTTTATGTTTTTCATGAATCTTGGCAGTTTTAACCAGATAATTCTTTTTACATTAAATCAGCATGTGTAGATTAACTGAACTCAGCATAAAACCTCTTGTGATCATCTTTCTGCTTCATATGAAGTGGCTTAGAAAGACTGAGTCCTTCAGTACAATGAAGTTCTGTATCTGCATTCCTACAGGTATGCTGAATCTGTTGGAGCAAAACATTATCACACGTCAGCTAAACAGAACAAAGGAATTGAAGAACTGTTTCTTGACCTTTGTAAAAGTAGGTATTATCTAGTTTGTTGGTGAAGAGGTCACTCACAAAATGCTCAAGGCTTCAAAAGGCTTAAAATTGTATAGAAAAACCTTCATGCGAACTATTACCAAGAACTGACTTTATCAGAGTGTACTTGAAGCCACTTATATACTGTAACAGCTATGGAAGCTTACAATGTTGCAAATTCATGCTGTGCTTCAAAGGTGTCTTTCTGACACTTTGGAGTACTGGCTGCTGTTTCCCTCAGCATGCATAAATAGTAACTTCGAAGTTCATGTGACTGGTCTGACTGTTGCCTGCTTCGTTCCCTTTGTTTCACACTCTTTCAAAATTCTCCTCAAATGATGTCAACTGCAAATCATAAACTCAGAGTTGTAATGGTTGCAAATTTTACCCAGTAGTCTAAGCAAATGGTAAAGATCACAGAATGTAGGATTAAAAACATTGTAACACAGGGAAGCTGTCTCATTCTTTGTGCTCTTGTGATACAAGAACTTAAGCAAAACTGCTGTGTGTCTGAAGAGTAGGTTGAGGGTTTTTTGGAGGGAGGGTAGTGGGATGGTATATGTGTGGTATGTGGGGGTTTTTGCTTGTTTTCTTTTTTTAAGACAACATTTTTGATACAGGTGGGTAAATCTAGTTTTTGAAGTCACTTTCTCCATCATATCTGGCCATCTAAGGTCTCATTTAGTCAACAGGGGCTACTGAATGGCGCTTTAGGAAGAAGATTTAAGTATGTTCTTGCAGCTATGCCATGTGATATCTGAGTACTTACTTCTGCATAATAAACAGGAGAACCAGTCTTGCTGAATTTTGTAGATATAATTCAAATAGATTAAGATCTTGAAGACTTGTGTAAAAATACAGTGGAATGTCATCTAATACATTTCTTCCTTTACAGGAATGATAGAAACTGCTCAAGTGGATGAAAGAGCAAGAGGCAATGGTTCCAGTCAGTCAGGAACAGCAAGGCGGGGTGTACAGATCATTGATGATGAACCACAAGTACAGAGCAGTGGAGGGTGCTGTTCGTCTGGATAATTATAAGACTGTGCATCACTGCCCTCTCAATATGAAGACTGCCATATTCCAAGTCACGCATTCTTTACCAATGGAGTAATAGAATTAACAGTATTTAAAAATAATCACATGTAACACTGCAGAGACCTTAAGTGCTAAACTAGTGGCGTCTGTGACCAGAGAATTGGCATTTTCTACAGTGGTTAACAAAGCAATTACCAATGGCCTTTTTACATATTTTTCTTTAATGAGGAGTAATATGCATGTAGAAAAGACCTACTTAAAGGCTTCATTTATATTCTTTTAAATCAGATCATTATTTAATAACTTATATACATTGTTGTTGGAATGGTATATGTTTTTGCAGCTCTTTGTATTTTGTGGTAGATTGAATTGTATCACTTCTAAAATGCAAATTGATTTTTTTTTAATTAGCAGATATCTGAAGTAATATTTTTGCAGGGCCTCTACAAGCCTATAACTGTCAACTACTTTGATATATTCTGTTCATCCTGTATGCCAAGCTGGTAAAATATGTTGTAAATTACATATTAAATATTTTATCTGCTTTTACAATTGCAGGTGAAGAAATATGTACATCAGTCTTGTCAGTGATTGTGAAGTGAATAAGTCAGTGAAAGATGCAAGCTTTTCATGTGTACTGTTGAATTGCTCATTCTATTCCCCCTACCTGAAAACAGCTTTTTTTTTGTGTGTGTGTGTACATTCATAGCTACAGCACTTTTTTTTAAGCCTTTTCTGGCAAACAGCAGTATTTAGAGTACACCCTTAGTGGGAAGGGAAGGCTTCCTTAGGCTGCTGTTTAACATTGAGGTGTTTGACTCCCAGCTAAAGCAGTTGGTGCATGCATATATCTTGCCTCTGCAGTTACTTTGGCCTCTTAGGATATCCCCAGAAAGTCAAAGCAACTTTAGCTCTCGTCTGTCTGGTAGCCAGTAAACCAGATGCATGGGAAACTCTTAAGCTGCATTAATACATTTGTGTCTCGAGGCAGCATTATAAACTATTAATCAGCATAATTTTTTTTCCCCTGTATCACAGGTTTTGAGTGAACAAATGAATTGGCATTAACTAGAACTGCTTCTGATTTGGAGTGATTAAGTAGAAGATATGAAACTTCCTAGATGTAATTGCAACTCTAAGGATACTAGACAGAACTGAACTTACTCCTGACTTGCTCTTTCTCTTGTAAAGTGTATTGAAGCCCACTTAAGTTTGGGGAGGAGGGTTTTCAGAAACAAATTGTATAAACTACTATCACAAAGGAACACAAATGGTGGTAGCTGAAACTTCAGAATGTTTTGTGCTCTGACTTTTTTTTTACTTGAGTTGTCATGCTTGGAAAATCAGTAAAGGTGATGTCTATGACAAAATAGAATATTCTTTGGCCTTCCTTTTTCTGAAGGGTAGAATTAGTATTGCATATGGATGCATTGAGTGGTGTGGGTATGTTCTGGTGCACAAAAGGAGTAGTAGTAACTAATCAATCTGATGTGTATGAGAAGTGTGCTGTCTGAAATAATAGATGGCTTTAATAGAGACTGGTCCTAGTGCACTTTCTCCCTTTCTTTCTGCCTGAGCTGTGGTGTAGATACTTTCTCTTAAGCTGGCATTGCCATGCTCTTCTGCCATGGTTGTATGCATGATGGACAATGGTGATCTGTTCATGCTAGTGAAGATAAAGTTTGACTGCATAGAACATTGTTGTGAATCTGAAGTTCATGATTATATGTGTGTATATGTAGAAACACTGTTAACATTCTTGTATTGTGTCTAACTTCACAGTGAGCCTTGTTCTAAAGTTGAGAGCCAGGTTAGTTTGATCTAAAACCAGTACCTTCCAATCCATACAGTTAGATGAAATTCAGTCTTGTAAGTGATACACTATTGATCTGAGGAGTGAAATTGGCAAGACTATGTTCAAGACTGGAATCACCTCATAATAGAGGTCCAGGCTTTATGATTCAAATTTCTTTTTTTTGCAGACATGGAGAAAAAACAAAACAAACAAAACCCCAAAATAACAAAAAACCCCATAATTTTGACTAGTGAAACGTCCTTAGCAACTAGACTTCATAAGCAGATGCGTCATGAGGGCATACCTACACCAGAGGATGTGTCTTCTCTCCAGAGCAGAGCTTCTGCCACTTCATTGAAGTGGACAGATGCAATTCTGATCTGGGAATTAATTACCCAAGAGATGTTGTGTTTGACTACTTTGAAATAGAGGCAGTGTGTAGAACATATCTTTCTGCCTGCAGCTAAAGAGTTTTTCTGTAGCGTATTCTGTGGTAGGGGCATTCTGTGTGACTTCTGTCAATTACAAAACTAGCAAGGCAATGTTGAAACTAAATCTTAAGTCTCTTACGAAACTAAAACTACTAGTACTGAAAATTAATGTGAGGGTAAGGAAGCTGACAATTTCACATGACTAAAAAAGGTTCTGGTTGCTATTAGCGAAATACTTTAAAAAATAAGTTACCGGAAGTTATTTTTCTTAATGAAGCTACAGCATGGAAATACTCTTTAGCAACCTTCCTGTCTAAGCTGCAGTTTGGTTGGACTTTGTTTATGGAACTTAAAACCTGTGCTTAGCACAGTATCATATTACCTTACAAAAGAAGTTTAGTTTTATGAAGTCAGGGAAGTTGTCCTCCAAGACAAATTAAAAATTATGAATTTTGTAGGCTGATTAACATAAGACTTTAGCTATTCATTGTTAGGAGACAAAATGTAATAGTTCCAGGAAAAAGCATCTTTATTGAAGATATTTAGAGTGTTCTTTGTATTAAATGTATAGGAAAGCACAGAGAGCATGCTTTTCTAGATTTGAGCAGGTTCTTACTCAAGTAACCTGGTAATACTACTGTGTGGCTTGGTTTTCAAGAGTCTTGCATTTGCTGGAATCTTTCTAGATTGCCTGGTTTGTGTGTCTGAAGGAAAAGTGTTTTCTTATTGCTAACTTCTGTTGCTGAAAACAAGCTATTTTTTGTTCTTCTGAGAAGAGTGCAAGAGAACAACTAGGTCTGTCTTTAGAAAGTACCTCTATTGTGGGATAGATAATACCAGGCAGGCACCTACTACAGCATGAAGTCAACATCAAGCATACTTCCTCAGAGTAAATCTTGACAAACATTAATAAGTCAGACCTTTTTTGTTACAGTATATGATTACAAATACCTTTCTAAACCAACTTTAAGTATTTGCTCACAGTCTTGGTGCTGCTGCTATGAGTACTTGAGCTACCTATCTAACTTTATCACTTACTGAAATAAAATCCAACAAACCAAAGTCCAAAAACTTTAATGCAGCAGTGTGTATCTCTTATTAGCAGTTTTCTTATTGCACTTAGACTATAGTTCAAAAGTTATAGAAGACTGGATAGACAGATTCAGACAAAGAAACTCTAATGAATTCAGATGTGCAGTACTTGGAGATGCATGTATAACTAGCTGTAAAGGTTGGGGACAATTACTTGGGTTTGCAGTGAACTCACATAGGGTACCAAAACGGGGGCATCTGATGTCCAGATGAACAGCATTGGCTTGTTACTCTTGAGGCAGTTAAGTAATCGAGTGTTGCCTTGATTACACGTTCTTCTTCAGTGTTCACACATTGTTCTTGCTTACTACCACATGAAAAACCGTCCCTTAGCCCTTTTTATCCTGCCACTGTTATTGCTGTAGGTGTTTAACTTGTTTTCTTCAAGCCTACAACTCTTGAAGAAAACTATTAATTCAATTCCTACTTTAGATCCCAAGCCAGATGAAAAAAGCTTTGCATAAAGGTATGAGGCCATGGAAGGTGATCGGAGCTCAAATGGAGTTCTCTGAAAATGTTCAATGTTGTCAGAAAAAAAAACAGTTTAAAGAAGGTGAGAGGCATGGGAGTCCTCCTTGAGGACAAATGGAAGTCAGGAATCTCCGCAGCCTGAAAGTAGTTAAGTGGTATGAATGATAGAGTATGGGAATAAGAGAGTTGGAGGCAGCCACCTCTGTGGTATTTTTCTTTTTTGTGGAAGGAAAAGGAGTAGAAAGAAAAAGGCGAGTAGGAAAAACTGAAGGTGCTGGTAGCGGTCTGCTGAGTGAGGTGCCATTTCTTGGTGGAGTTGCTAGCATGGCTTGTCAGCAATGGTAGTTGCCTATCTCAAGACTTTTCTAAGATCACTTCCTAGGTGGTTTTTCCTTATTTGAAATACCTTTATTGCTTCACTAAAGAGAATACAACTAACTTTGAACGGGCGTTCAGAAACAATACTAACATACTTAAAATTTTACTAGAATATGCTAATTTATGAGCTATTTACAGTGAACTGATTTGTTAAGTCTAGGTTTGCATCAAAATATAGGCTTTATTTTCTTGACAAGTCAGGAAATGTCTTTCAGTGAGGATAACTTTTACTGCAGTTGTAGTAAGCAGTTGCAGATGAAGACAGAGAGCCTTGGCACTAGCTGCTGCACAAGCTCAGCAAAGACAGCACCCAAACTCGCTCTCTTTGTGCTGGGCACTGTTGCTCATGCTACTTGAGGGCATTCTGCTCAACATCAGGATTCTTTCTCTATTTGAGACCAGCCTGTGCATCTTGATGACGTAGCCATCTACTGAATTTAGGCTTTTTCTATCAAATAATATCGAAGTATAATTTTCCTTCGTGTATTTTTGGAGTTGTCATTGGCCACTGTATTGAGCAGAATGAGATGGAAAAGCAGGTTTTCAAAGTTGTGGAGAATCTGGGATGTTTCTTGAGTTAACGTGGAAAGTGAGAATCTATGGAATGGTCACCATTATGACAAAGGTATTATTCTGTCCGAGATAACTGAAAATATTTTGGCTTGGAAGAAGTTTTACTGTAATCTGATTAAAATTATAAATTGCTCTACTTGCAAAATGAAAATTTATTTCAAGCTTATCTTTTTTTATTCTATATTTTTTTCCAAGGCTAAGTTTACCAAACTTGGCCAAAACCTTCAATGGACTGGCATATTCTGCAGCCCTAAAATAGTGTCTGTAACTGTAGGGAGAAACCGTGTACTCATTCGTATTCTACTCGACACTTTGGAGCTTTGTTTGTATTTATTCAATACCAGGATGTTGACAGACTGCAAAAATAATCATTTTCATCTATTCCCACTGCTTTGTGTACTCATGCATGTGGCATGACCTGATGGCAGCTACAGAGTGAATGTGAAGAGAGGGCTTCCATCTCTCTTGTTGCTTGTTGGCTGCACTGTTCCTTCTTTATGAGTTACTACCAGAAACTTCCATGCTGGAGATCCCCCTGGACAAGAAAGGAAACACATGGGTTCTCTGCTTGCTTCTCTAACTCTTCTAGACAGTGATAGGCACTACAGCAATAATACCCAGTTCCTCTCAGTTGGAGAATACTGTTTGTTGTTTGTTTTTTTTTTTTTTTAGTCTAAAGAGGAACTTTTCTTCTTGACAAGTCAATTTTTGCAGTCTATCTAGTCCCACTGATCTTTTGCAAGGGGTTTTAATACTTCATTGTAGGTCACCCAGAAGCAATGCAATTTGAAAGTATGACAACACAGGATCATGACTAACAGTGTTCCAACGGTCTTCCCAAGCAATTGGTCATATCCTGCCTACAAACCAGTGAAGAGAGGCTATGGGAAGCTTAATAAGTCCTTGCTGCCTTTGGTACCTGACTCCTGATTCTTGGATATTGGAAGTCACGTAGAAGAAATCAAAGTTGAGAGGATTGGAGAGGGCAAGGACTACTTTCTCATCTGTTGCCAAGTAGTTGATACTGTGTGACAGACCCAAACTGATGTACGAGATCTCTTTTGGGCTGTTGAAACTGTTAAATTGCAGCCCCTTCTTCAAGTTTACCATCACTTCATTCTGAAACGTCAACAAATTTGGGACTCACAGTGGAAGAGAACAAGTAGTTTCTGTTTTTCAGAACAGGAAACTTAAGAAACTGCCTAATCAGGCTTTTCTTAGTGGAAAGAGAAGAGGAAAGAACTTGATACCTAAATCTTTTAAGAGCTGTCAGTGCTATTTGATCATACAGGCATTATAATGATTGTGTTACTGGATTTTTCTCATCAGATAAGGTCATTGAGCTTATCAGGCTCAATTGAATAGAATACTTTTCTATGAACCCAGGGAAAATGTTAGCAGGGCAAAACCCAACACTGCAAAGGACACAACATTTTTAATATGAGGTAACTTGACATTGTCAAATGCTGTAGGAATATTCTATTGGTGAATAAAAGAAATTTTGGAGGAAAAAAAGTACCTAGCAGATGCTCTACAAACCTTAACTCTCCCAGTGCATTGCTGCAGCTGGAGTTTTTATTTTACATACCAGTGCAATTGCATGAAGATATTTCTATAATAAATTAATTTCAAATGATCCATCAATGAGAGAAACAAGAACTTCTTTAGCATGACCGCTATTTTATCCATGCGTAATACTAAAAGTGCAAATGCATGTAGGTGGAAATGGATCAATAGAAAGCAGTAAAAGTGTGTACTGAAAACAAATACAAGAAAACAAAGCTGGAAATTCTTATTACTGTCATATCTGAAAGTTACTATCTCTTACATTTCAGTAAGTCACAGAATTTGAAACTTGATGAACAGTCAGTAATAAAGTGGTCCTGACAATTACTGGAGGTTGGGGGCAGTGGCCTGGCTTATAAAGAGATTTGGTAAAAGCTGGGACCACAGGTTTTTATGTTACAAATACAGTGACAAATTTCTGAACCCATATGAGTATGATATGATGAAAGATGGCTTTAAGATGCCAAACCAGGCTCAGTGAGGTTGCTCTACATTATGCTAGCATATACCCCAGAGACTGTAGTGTGAGCAGGGATCCCTCAAAATGCAGCTTTGATTCTCAAAACTGGTCTTTGGCAGCCCAGAACAGTTCATGAAGAAGAAGAAGCAGTTGCTGCTGAAGCACATTTGCCAGAGTAATGACAGCCCCAGGCGTGCTGCCTGTGTGCTAATGCAGCAGCAAAACCAAGTCAAATGTGGAATCAAGGCTCAGGACTGGGAATTTTCCACCAATTATGTATTTGTATCCTACCCATGTCCTGCCTCTACAATGAATGTTTGTGCACACTTCCTTATTGAAAATTGCTGTTCAGCTGATGCTGTGGATTTGAACTGGATGGACATCGTGAGTGAAAGCAGCAAGCAACAGGAAAAGCAGGGCGAGATAAGGAGAGTTTGCACAAGTTCCTGCTTTGGCTGTTCTTAGTCCTTTCACTTGCACTTTTAAAAAGTAAGTAGCTATACCTACTATCTTGGTGGCAGAAAGTGTATTTTCTACTTGGTGAGGTTGTTTTTTTGTTTGTTTGTGGGGTTTGTTTTGTTTTGTTTGTTTGTTTGGGGGTTTTTTTGTTTGGTGGTGGTTTGTTTTTTTTTTTTGGTGAAGAAACAAATCTTAAGAGCTTCTTAAGGTAAGTATAGTTCCTTCACAGATCTGTTAGCATTTCATTAAAGAGGCTATACTAAATTGTGAAGAGCAAGTGTGCTGCCTGTAGTTACACCCTGCAATCAGAGCCCTGCGGTGAATGTTTCAAATAGCAAGGAGCAGCAGAGTATCCAATGCACCTCTGATTGCCAGTTTACTCTCCCCTTGTTCTGTGACAGAGAGTAATTGCAAAACAATCCTCAGTGCTAAGATGTGCCCATACTGGTTAGATGAGTTGGTTTGAGGCTTAAAATGACACTAAATTGTACTTTGATTGGAGCATTCAAGGAATCTTTAACTATCAGTATGTGCATACTGCAATGTTTGGCACCATGGGATACTGACTCTTTTTCAGGGATTTAGGGCTTTCAGCTTGGGCAATGATCTCTGAAATGGATTATGATGGCAAGCTAAGAGGAAGAAGGAAGTGCTGTGTTAGTAGCACAGACCTATCCTTAGCGTTGCTTTTTCAACGGCTGGGATGAAATACAGTATTGTCTATCCCCACCCTAAAACAATTGTTCCGTTAGTTTCCTGCTCTTTCCAGGAAATGTTGTAATACATATGTACAAGCGATGGGGTTCCTGCTATTTATCTTTGCTTTCTGCATTCCTAGCCCTGGCAATACTAGTTGGTGCCAATTACCAAGCAACAGATCAGTTTCTGTTTAGTCATCACTCTTGGGTAACTTCCAACTTGTCTCTGTGGAGCCTGATGCTATTATGAATCTCTCCTTGCATGACAAATGCAGAGCATTTCATGTTGGTATCTGCTCTGCTGCTTTTATTTAAAAAAAAAAAAAAAAGGTAAAATAAAGTGTTTCTTGTCCCACTGAGAGAACAAAACTATTGTAAACTTGTGATCAATTGTACCAACTGTAATGTTTTCTTATGACAAATCTTGTATGTTTTGGGTTGTTTCATATTCTGGAATTCTATTAATCCTTGATATGCACAGATAAAAAACTATGAGGTTCACCAACAAGAACTCACTGCTGTGGTTGTGGATGTACAAAATGTGACATCGTGCAAATACTTGAAGAAAGCTCATAATCCAGTGTACCGCCTTCATGTCTTGTTACATCTCCATGCCTTCACACTCTAAATACAAATAAATGCTGGTGAGGAAAGGGATTTCCTTCCTTTTAGTTTCAGTCTATGTGTACTTAATTTATTTGTCCCTAACCCTGTGGCAGAATGCAGCCAAGTGTGGAACATTACTATACTTGTATGCTGTATCTACTAGTGCAGGTTAAGTGGGTTTTTTAATGTTTTCTTAGAGGAACAGGTTTAAAAGGCTATCACATCTTCATATCTCAGTTTCTGCATTGAGGTAGAGACCATAAGTAGAGAAGGTCCTAATTCGTCCCAGAGGCTACATTTTTACTGGCAAATAAATTAGGCCAGGGTGCATAAGGAGCTCTGGCCTTGAGAGCAAATGGCACAGCACGGCTTTCACGCAGGTAGCTGAATCCTCTTCTGCCCTTTAAATCATATTTACATGCTGCCTGCTTGCAGTGGCTGTGCTGTTCCCCACACTGTGTATAGATATTAGTCTATGAGAAACATGACTAGTACAAGCCAAAGTTATATAAAAAAGTGCACCAGTGATTGAACAGCAAGGCTTTACTGTAGGTCAGTACCCCAGGCTTAGGTTAACCGAGTGGATGTAGCCAGAGCCTGATCTCTCTCCTGCCCTCCTAATTGTGGAGTAGGACAGGAGCATTCTTATTTTTTTTTTTTCTTACCTTTTCCTCTTTTATGTGGAAAACAAGACCACATGACAGCTAAATCCTGGGATATCTCCTTTATTGTGTATAACATAATAGAAACTGAGGACTGATACCTCTTAGAATATGAGGAACTTGAGAGAAGCCTGGTCTGCAGCTCCCTCTGGGTGTCTGCCTGCACCCAGAGACCAGGACGGCACCTCCTTCACTGTCTCTTCATGATCTGTGACAAACTGGAGTAGTCTGGAAAAATTGTGTGTTGCATCTGTCACAGCAAGGCTTGGAATATATCCATTTCCTCTTAGCAGAAGATCAAAGGGAAGGATATTTTTGGCAGCGTTTATCTTTGTTTTTCTGCTGTGGGGATTTTTGTTTGTACAAATTAAGCTTGTGATGGAAGGACTTGACAGAATCTGCTCTTGTCTTGTGCGGGTGAGGTTTTCATGTGTTTGAGCACATGGGCAGCTGACACTTCCGAATACGGGGATGGATCTTGGAGCTCTGCTGAAATAGCTATGTGAACAACAATAGCAGCTGCAGCTCTTGGCATAGCAATAATAGCTACACTTGCAGCTGTGACAGCAACAGAAACCACAGGAAAGCCAGGAACACTTTCTGGCTTCGCACTTGGTACTGGCTGGGGTGCTGCGACTACCTTCATGTGACAGAAGATCCTTTATTAGAGCAGATGGCTCAGAGAAGGGTGGGCCACCAAGGTGAAGATACCCTCCTTATTAGATTCCCATCCATGTAATGTACCAAGGCTTAGACTTTGGTGTAGAGCTACAGAATGCCCTGTTATTTTCTTAATTAGCTTACTGAAAAGGGACTGGAACCTGGTAGCTTTGTGTCAGCCTATAGAACTTGGTGTTGTGGATCATTCGGGTTTGTAAACTGAAATAATGTAAGGCACCATGGCAGGCTGGGGACCGACTGGCTGGAAAGCAGCTTTGCAGAGAAGGACCTGAGTGTCATGGTGCACAACAAGCTGGCTATGAGCCAGCAAAGAAGCCCAGTGGCATTGTGGGTTGCATCAGGAAGAGCGTTGCCAGCAGGTTGAGGGAAATGATTCTTCCCCTCAGCCCTGGCGAAAGGCTTCTGGAGTGTTGGGCCTGGTGCTGGGCTCCCCAATACAATAAACATGGACATCCTGGAGTGAGGTCTGTGAAGGGCTATCAAAGATGACTAGCAGACTGGATCATCTGTCACACGAAGAGAGGCTGACAGAACTGGGACCGTTTGGTCTTGAGAAGGCGCTGAGATCTTGCCAATGCTTAAAAATACATGATGAAAGGGAGTAAAGAAGGCAGAGCTGGACTCTTGGTGGTGTTCAGTTGTCCTGGTTTTGTTACAAACAAGACCAGTTTATCTTCTAGTGAATTTTCCTTTCAGCTAAGTTCTTCAAAGTAACTGCACTTTTCTGAATTTGGCTGCATGTTTTCTTCAGATAGGAGTTGATAATAGTAGCAATGGTATGCAGAAGAGACCCAAGTTTAGACTTATTGCTATGGCAGCCAAGGTTACTGATAAATTTTGCATGTCCCGTAAGTGAGAGTGGTGTATTTGCAAGGAGGGACGAACAGAACAGGTGACTAAAACTGGCCAACTAAGTATCCCATCCATGTCATACACCCTATAAAAGTGGGAGATCGCGAGGGTTTTGCTCTCTTTGACTATGGCCGGCATTTGGGGAGGACCCTGCCTGTCTGCCGGCAACCCAAGGCCTGGTCCCAGACCCTGCATCCCTGAATCTAGTTCTGGTTTGCTGCAGAGTCCAGCTCAGGACTCCTGGGTGCCTGCCCTGCAGCCACTGGAGCAACTGGGCAGCACTGCACTACCCTGGGAAGTTCAAGATTGCTTTTGTATATTTTGTATTATTTTCTCTATTTTATTAGTAGCATTAGCAAAGCATTTTAAACTTTTTTCCAACTTGCAAGTCTCTCTCCCTTTTCCTCCTATTTCCTTTCCCTAGTGGGGAGGGCAGGGGGTAACAGAGAGCATCTGCCACAGTTTATTGTTGCCCTGCAGTAAACAGTGACACCAGTGAAAGGACAAGACAAAATGGACACAAACTGAAGTACAAGAAATTCTGTTTAAGCATGAGAAAAATCCTTCTCACTCCGAGGGTGGCCAAACACTGGAACGGCTTGACTGAGGATATTGTGGTGTCTCTATCCTTGGAGATACTCAAAACCCAACTGGACAAAGCCCTGAGCAATCTGCTGTGCTCTACAATCTGATCTGCAATCTGCTCTGGGAAGGAGGGTTGGACTTAAATGATCTCTAAAGATCTCTGCCAACCTTGACCTTTCAGTGACCCTGTGACATTGCAACCTCATAGCAAAGAGTCGTTTTCCTCTCCATCTTGCATCTCCATCATTGCTATGCAATTATAGTTTGCAAAAGAACAAGGCAGAAGGGTCCAAGATGGGTGTCTGGTAGATTAGGCAACTACCTAGAAGGTGTTTATGTATCTCATAGAGTAAATTGGTCTGTGGGACTGAGGTCTATGAAATGCTCCTACTTCTTGACAGTGAGGCAAGTGGTGACTGGGATGCTGAAAGCAGCATGATAGGATGGGAGACCCAGGAAGAGTCCTGTGGGACCTGTTGATTATTCACCAAAGAAACTTAGAGCAGAAACTCCTTTCCTATGTCTGGTGGAAGGAGAAAGGAGCTTCATTGAGCACATCTCCATCAAAAGAAAGTCTCAATGCCAAGCCAAACCTGAGAAGTGTCTCAAGCTTGGCTTTAAGGTACCTCTGAGGGAAGACTTCTCTGGGAAACAAAAAGAAGAACCTTGGTTGTTGTGTGAGAAATATCCCTTCCAACTCAGGACATCATCGATTCTAAGATTTTTCAACCATCCTCAGCGGAGAAAATGGAAAACACTTGTCTTGCTTGGAGCAGGATTTGTGTAAACATGTCATACTGAGTGTATCTCTAACCCCTGTGCGTTAGTTTTGGTCCCTCTTTCGGTCCTCCAGCTGAGAATCATGCTTCTCAGCTGACTGCAGGGTACCTCTGCAGTTGTGTTCCTCTGTCTGCCAAGAGGTCATACACTCTGTCACAGAGCAAAAGTGACCCTGAGCAATCTGAACCAACTACTAAATTAGCCCTGCTTCGAATAGCTGACATACAAAAATTCCTTCCAACCTACATTATTTTATGATCATGCGAAAAATATTCAGTCTCACTGACAATCAAAGAATTGGTAAGAAACAACAAATGCATGCAGACAGACAGAACAGACAAAGAAACAAGACAACGTGGTGGTCAGCACCATCACAGGTGGTTTTAGTCCATCGACCATCTACTTGATAACAGTTTTTGAGGTACATTTTCCAGCAAAAGGGAGGACAGGGTTTAAAGAAGAGTGATGAGACAGCTTGGTGCTCTTCCAAGGGAGTTTTTTGACCTACAGGAAGGTCAGCTTGAGGAAAAAGCCTTCCACACAACTTCTTGCTTGAAAATTTTACGAATAATAGGCAGAGTCTAGTGCTCAGTTGACCTGATGTGGAACCTGGCCCTTTGCCAGTGAGTGGGAGGTAATCTTCCTCAAAATGAGAAAGGGCATTTTATGTTGGGTCCCAGAGAAGGGTGAGAGTTTATAGACAGACAGCAGGAGCTAGATGAGAGGGTTAAAGTGACATAGGCTAGATGAATGACCTTTGCAAAAGCATTCTGCAGGAGTCCAAACAGATCAGAATGGTGTTGGTCACTGTCAGGAAACAGAATGTTACAAGAAAAAAAATGTTTAGCTGTGTGGATAGACAGAAAAAGCTATGCTTTGGAGCTATTTTACAAGAAGTCTGGAAGAGAGATAGCTATGTGAAAGAGTGAATCCAGAGAGGTATCTAAGACTAAGGCATCAATCAAGCTGTAGGCCCTGGAGACAGATGGGTATTGATATTGAAGAGAGAGTGATGGGTGCGAAGAGAGTCTGGAGGAGGGTAAAACCATCTTGACTGTTAGCTGCTTGCAGAAGATAAGATTTTAATTTGCATCAGGATTAATGGCTGCCATAGAAATAAAACTAAGTCATGAGATAAATATTTATTGACACAATTACCTACAAAGAGAGGGAGTCTTTCATTGAATATGCTAATGATCAAGCCCAAGAAACAGAACTAGAAGATGGGCAGTCATGCCAGTGAAGAAAGCAGACTTCAAGCAGTCCATTGTAGATTGCGATAAAGCTTAACAAAGCTGAGACGGGAATCTTAATTCTGAGCTTCTCCTAGGAAAGAAACTTTGAAATAAACCTTGACAAAGCAGTTTCAGCAGAGGGCCAGGATGAGACTATGCAATGGAGCCAAGCAAAGGAAGTCTCCGGTGTCCATTGCAGACTTCAGGGAGCTGAGATATGAAAAAGAAGTGGAGAAAGGAGTGGGATTACACAGGGGTGTGTAACTAATGTATGATTATATTGCAAAGAGAAAGAAATAAAGGAAAGTTATAAGAAAGGGAAAGGATGAAAATGAACACACACGAGACCAAGTGAGATGAAACCAGTGCAGGTGTGGAAGAAGGCAAATGACAATTTCACCTCTCAAAGCAATTAATTTATGGTGATGCACTTTTAATGTGCAGCTTTCTTGGTTGTATTCATCTTAACACTCAGTTGTACCTTTACTAAATTCAAAGAAAGGGGCCACCATAGCTATGACATCCATTTTTGTCACGCACATACAGATTTCCAGACCCAGATATTACTACCACGGACTTGTCTTTTGACCGCAGTTCTATTTCCTCGTCTTTATGCACATGCATATACAGAGAGTCACAACAGGCTCTCACAATTTTGAAGCAAATCAGTATTTGTTGTGAGAGTTGCAAATCTGGTTTTCCATGGTAAAAAGTACAGTATGAGTGTTAATCTAGCCAAACAAGTCTTTAATAGAATCATAAAATAGTTTGGGTTGGAAGGGACCTTCAGAGGTCACCTAGTCCAACCCCCTTGCAACAAGCAGGGACATCTTCAACTAGATCAGGTTGCTCAGAGCCCCATCCAGCCTGGCCTGAAATGTCTCCAGGGATGGGGCATCTACCACCTCTGGGCAACCTGGGCCAGGGTTTCACCACCCTCAGTGTAAAACATTTCTTCCTCTTGTCTGGCGTGAATCTCCCCTCTTTTAGTTTAAAACCATTGCCCCTTGTCTTGTTGCAACAGGCCCTGCTAAAAAGTCTGTTCCCATCTTTCTCATAGGCACTGAAAGCCACCGTATGGTCTGCCCAGACCCTTCTCTTCTCCAGGCTGAACAACCCCAGCTCTCTCAGCCTGTCCTCACAGCAGAGCCGTTCCAGCCCTCTGATCATTTCTGTGGCCTCCTCTGTCCCCTCTCCAACAGGTCCATGTCTTTCCTGTGCTGAGGGCTCCAGAGCTGGACACAGAACTCCAGGTGGGGTCTCACCAGAGCAGAGCAGAGGGGCAGAATCACCTCCCTCGACCTGCTGGCCACGCTGCTTTTGATGCAGTCCAATTTGAGAAGTCAGAAGCAAATTACGATGACATTTTCTGACAAAGAAGACTCAATTAGTTTTGCTCCTTTAGTGCAGCAAGTCACTTCCTTGTGAGCATCACATTCATCTGTTTGAATTAAACAATACTTGGGGATATACTATTTGCTTAAAATATTTTATGATAAGGTGTTGGAATATAATGTCTTAAAGATAACTTCAGCTGGGTCAAATGTTGCTGGCATTAAGTGAAACCTATTTCACGCAGAATCACAGGATGTTAGGGATTGGAATGGACCTCAAAGGATCATCTGGTCCAATCCCCCTGCCAGAGCAGGAACACCTAGATGAGGTTACACAGGAAGGTGTCCAGGTGGGTTTTGAATGTCTCCAGAGAAGGAGACTCCACAGCCTCCCTGGGCAGCCTGTTCCAGTGTCTGTCACCCTCACTGAGAAGTAGCTTCTTCTCATATTTAAGTGGAACCTCCTGTGCTCCAGTTTGC
>VWYH01003030.1:466612-497268 GCA_013399365.1 Pampusana beccarii
CGGCCACAGCGCAGCGCCTCCCGCCCGGCCCGGCCCCGGCCGCCTCCCGCGCCGCTTGTGCTCGCCTCCGCCGGCCGCGGTGTACGAGGAGGCCGCTCTTTGCCGGAGGCGGACAGCCCCGGGCCCGGAGGTTGGTATCCACAGAGCAGGCTCGGAGGCTGAGCTGGAGGAACGAGACTCGTCCCGTCTACGTGGCCGCGTGTCCCTGAGGTGCCCGGAGACGTCAGTGGGATTTCTCCCGGCCTGCGGGCTGGTAGCGTGCGGGTACCTGCCCCGGGGTGGGTATAAAGCCCTGTCAGCCGGGTAATTTGGTAATGTAAAGATTTTCACATGCCACCTCTCCTTGCCGAGTGTAGTTGAATGAAATAGAAGAGCTCGACAAGGATTCAAATGTCTGTCTTGGTTTGAGATCACAGAAGAGAAGTCTCTGCCTCTCTCCGCCCCCACCAACAGATCTGAATTGTGTCCATATGATTTTATTGTAGAAACGTTTCTATTCCGTGACTCCGTCCTCTAAAAGTGCTACTTTGCTATGCGGGCTCCTGAGCACATGGATCTTTTAGGATTTAACATCTCGGTGCCTGACTGTATGTGGCCAGGGTTAGAGTGTGATAGTCTTTGATTTCACTTTTCCAGCATATGGCAGCAAATGATTATTTCAACTCATGCTGATTTATGCGTAAGAGAACATATGCAATTAGCCATGTCTGTGCTTCTTGGAGGGTGCTGAGGAGTGTATTTAGCTAGCAGGAAAATTTAGTAGAGATCTTGCTTATGCTAGTTTACTATATCCATTTCAACCAGAACTGGTGGAGCAGGCAATTTGTTCAGCTGGGGTTGCTACAACTTAAAACCAAAGTTCTTTATTGCTGTTAGGTGCTATAAATGTAAAGATAAGCATACTGCCCTCCCTGCTGTTTCTAGCTGTGCTCATCCAGTTTCTATGTATACAGAGAGAAGTTACACTTCTGGTTTTGTCCATTTTAAGCTCAGTCTAGCAGTTCATTGGATGATAGTAAATATTTTCATTTTGTGGCTTTTTTTTTCCACACAGGTTTTTATCAGGGTCTTCTTCAGGAAGTTTTTCCTGAAAGCAGCTATATTATCAAAGTTTATATGAGACATTAAAGCTGTTGTAGATTAGTTGTTCGTAAATTTGCAATTTATTTTTCCTTTAAAAAGAAGCCTGTTTGCCTGACACTAAATCTTTAAGACATTGCAGAACTCTGTTTCAGTTGTTCCACTTCCACAATACTAATGCAAATTGTTAATACAGCTTCTAATTCAGTAACATTCTTTGCTGTGTCTCTTTTGATATAGAGAAAAAATGGCAGTTGTGTTTTCTCAGACTTCACGAAGTGGCTGGGCTGTTTTGAAGTTTCACTGCTCTGGGTAGGAGCAGTTCCATCCCATCCTCCTCTAGATCTCCACACCTGTGTGTTGCACTTCTGCTTGCTTGGATACTGTATTCATATGATCTCTCAGTAATTTGATTTAGCAAGCTGAAGTAATACGTAAACCCATGTGTGCTTATTTTTGGCTGGGTTGGTTTTCTATTGGCCCAGAGAGCACACTGGATCACAAATTGTTCCTTTGGGTTGCAGCAAGATTTTAGATGGGCTCACAAGCTGCTGAAACTTCACTCCAGGTGGAATAGACACAGTGTAAGTTGGTACAGACCCAACATTCTCACTTAAAGCATTTTGCACTTTGGTGTGTTTCCAAGCTATGAGTGTCCTAAATTAATTACACTTTTCCTTCTTCCTGTGCAGTGTTGTAATGAAGCGTTTGAAGTGTTAGATTTCTGAAGGAGTAGTAGGCATGAGTTTGTAAGGTGCTTTAGGCTCATTTGGCAGATCTTATCACATGAAAGTAATGTATTTTAATGTACATGTTCTTTTCTGCAAAATACTACACAAAATGATTCCCACGGAATGCACATAGTGATCTGTTAAGCAGTTGGGATAGCCTGCGTTATGTCAGCTTTCATTAAATCTTGTTTCAGCAAACCATATAAGGTTGTGGTTTCTGTTATATTTTACCCTGTTTGCCTTCCCCTTCTCTATCACACTTTTTTTTTTTTTCTTTCCCGGACATCATTAATATCAGTGGATTCACAATTCTGCTATTTTGTATTGTCTGTGGTTTATGCCCAAGACATGAATAGGATATAAATTATAAATTTGGTTACCTCATGTAACTGTATGTACTACTTTACTTGGTTTTTTTTGTCCTATTTGTTTTTTTTCTTACTGTTTCATGTCTCAGAAGGTTTTTCTCGGTGTTTTTCTCTATACAGTTAACTCAGTTCTGGAAAACTTAAGTTAATACTGTTGAGTTCTGGAGTCATGACTCATTCTTTATTAATGACCATCTCCACTAGAACAGTGTGAACTTCAGTTTTTTGCCCTTCCTTAGAGTTGCCAGTTTTTTCCACGACTAACTTGACAGTAAGGTCTTTTGTTTTCGGTGCGATTGACTGTGCATGAAAGCAGGTATATTTTCTCACTTTTTGTTGCTTGGCAAATAGCAGTTTGTTTTCCTTATTTCGGAGAACCATTTCTGGACTCACCCTTATAACAGAAAACAGTGTTAGAGAATGAAGTATAATGTTGTGTATGGGGAGAAGCACAACTTCAATTTTAGTTCGTTGGTGCATAGGCTATTATTACTGCTGATCTAAAGACAGTAACAATTTTTGTTTTGTGCTCTTGGAGTTCAGAGTGCCTTCAGCACATGGGCTGTTAGATCTTTCTCAAATTACCAGTTGGCACATGGGCTGTCAGAGAAGTTATTTTTCACTTGCCTGTGCCATTGCTCTTGAAGTTAAAGCTTCAGAGCTTTACCTGTCCAAATGTCTGAGCTTCAGTTCTAAGCCCAGATGTTTGGCCAGTTCAGCAACTAGAAGAGTTTGGGTAGCACAGTTGCTACTACTAAACAATGTTGTAAATGCTGTGGTGTTGTGGGGTGTGTGTTTGCTGTTGAGTTATTTAGTAGCCAGCATGAGAAGAAATTTGAAACATTGTCTGTTAAAATTAGCTTTGGGTCCTTCAGATAGTTTGTTGGCACAGATATAGAGGATTTTTTAGATGTGTATGTATTCTGTGGTGCAGGTAGTTTGTTGGCACAGATATAGAGGATTTTTTTAGATGTGTATGTATTCTGTGGTGCAGGCAGTGTCCTGCTGCACTTTCTACTAGTTAAATTTGAGGGCACAGAGACTCCTATACTATGCATTGTGCCATTATATTAAGCACTTGATTTAGAGTCTTCATTATAACTTTTTCAGCCTTTACCATTTACTATACACAGAATCATAATCTTTTGCGAGCATATTGTACTTTATAGGTTTTTTTTGTGAACAGAAGACTTTACTTACCTTTGCCTCTTTTGAACTTAGCTAAGGTTTCATTATGCTCGAATGTAAAGCAGTTCACTGATAATTCTGAAATCTCTGTGTATTTTTTCTGTTCTCTATTAATTAAGGATTTCTCTTGCAGAAATGTTGACAGTAGAAACAATGTGTTACCACCTTAAGCTCTTACTCTCAGTACCCTGAATAGACTTGTATTTTCACTGATATCCCACTGTTGTTGCGTAAGTGGTAGAAGTACTTTGTGGTTCAAGAAATCTTCAGTAGACCTAAGGTCTTGAAAACCTTACTGTTGTCAAGCAGGAAACATTTATTATGATATTTGGTTTTTGATGTTGCGAGCATTCTCATACTTGTCACAACATGAACGATATTTATGGGATCTCCCCTGCCGGCATCCCACTTAGAAACTTGATGTTTGTGAGACTTTTACTCTTTTAAGACTAGCAGGGCATGAAATTGCACTGTTTTAAGAAAAAGGTTGAGCCATAGGCTCAGCAAATAAAACTTTTATATAAGAGTATGCCTTTATATTTTTACTAAAATTCAAATGCCATGAGTTGTAGGATATTGTCTGTGGAGCAGAAGATCACGTTAGTCACGTTGTTTTAATTTGATGCTTTGCAGAGCACTCTGATATGCTGGTACCTGGTCATTGAACACAGACTACTGATGTAGCAGGTACTTTGATGTGCCCAGTGACAGTTTAGCAGTGGATGTGTGAATATGCTCTGGGGAAACCTCAGCTATTCAAAAGAGTAAGATAGAAATTAAAGCAGCATCATGCAGATTTTTAAAATTGAGTTATATTTCTTCTAACTTAAAGCACAGCTCTAAACTAAAATACTTTCTGTTGAGCATGTAAGGTCTCTCAGAATAACCATTACCTAAATTGAATTTATTTTATTGGTCTATAGTTGTTTCCTGACTGTATTTCATCTTTTGTTCTGCTTACCTTCTGTGAGGATCTGAAAACAAGATGCTGTACAGCTGTTCTACCTGTTGTTAATGTTTGCAGACAGACCCAGTTCTCCTTAATTTGTAGTCTGCGGAGCATTCAGGCTTTCTTACTCGGTCCCCTTCTTTTGACCGTGCCTGCTTGGTGCTTCAACCGTCGAATCCACAGTGAGGTCCTTTACCTCATTTTCTAATATGAGGCAAAAATTAAGTAACTGCTATTGAGAAGTTGTTAGAATCAGGCTTTGCACAGTGCCGTAATTACTTAATGACCCCAGAGCAGTGGCTAATTCACTGTATAAGTGCTGCGTCTGACATGAAAAGCTGGATGGCATCTTGGCAGATGATGCTGGCCACAAGCTGTGCTCTCTGGCAGGAGAGTGAGTTGGGTAAGAACATAGGGAGAGAGTATGAAGATGGGACTAGCTAACCAGCTGAGAGAGTTGCAGTGCCCCTCCATTCTCTTAAATATCCTGTGTTTGGCAGGTGGTTGGTGTGTGACAGAGGTAAGAGCAAGAGTATAAGGTATGAACGATCAGTGCACATGGCATCAGCTAGTACTTAGGGGCCCAGCACAGGCAGGGTGGGAAAAACATGGGTGAGAAGGGCAGGACCACCCTATTCCACGGTAGTGCCAGATCCTAGCTGTCCTTTTTGTTGCTTATTCCTCGTTGCCTTTGGGTGCAATGTTGTCATCTTTCACGAGCTGGTAGCACAGGACAGTAAATTGTGATTGTTGATGTGGTGTGCTGATGGCCTTCTACTCATGGATGTCCTTGGCAATAAAAATCTACAAATATTGCTTGTCGACTGCTCATTGTAAGCAGCATAATAAACTGGAGATATGAATTGTCCATACTGTGTCCTTACAGTATTAAGAATGATACCATTTATTTCTCAGAAAATGTTAGTGGGACCAACAGCGGGACTTCAGAACATTATTTTCTGTGGAACATTGAATATAAATACTTGAACAGTTTTCCAGAACCCTAACTATTGTATGCCATGACATGTAACTGGAGCCTACATTTTGCCCTCTTTTTTTTTTTTTTTTAAATAATGGTTCCCTGTTTTTGCAGACCCTCTGTCGGTATATGACATATATGACATATGCTGCAGTCTCTGTGCAGCACAGTGTTTTTAATGACTGATGAGAATGAGTTGTGAATTTGCCTTTGAATTCTGTAGCACCTATGGAAAAACAACCCCAACAGGTCAAGGTGGCTTAGCAGCATTTGGAAACTCTTGCATCAATTTTTAGCTTTTGGCAGGATTCTGAATCCACTAGGCAATGGGTCTAGTTTTCATTCTATACAACTGGAAAAATTTATGTGGTATAAGTCATGCTTGCAGACTACAGGTGTGGACTTGCTTGACAAGCAGGAAAGACCTATGAGCATAAGCCTCTCAGGTACATGTTATTTCAAACTTGAAATTTTGAGATGATTAAACATTAATACTTAAATCATACAAACTTCTTTTTTTCCCCTACTTTCTCCACCATGTCTTTATTGAAAAAAATTCTCAACTGAGTGCTTTTACAGTGATAAGTTTCCTTAGGTAGTCATGCTTATGATTTGAAGCATTTGAGAAACTTAAGGATACCATAGATGGATAAATCTGGAAACTGATTTGTATAGAACTAGCTTTAAGCTAGTAAGACATCTGAAAACCTGTGAGTAATTTTGATATATGTACAGCTACAAGGCAGAATGAAAATTTCTTTGAAATTAAGTAATTTTCAAAGTTGTGTAGCTCCTGTCACATTACATCTTCATTTGCTTTTGTTATGTACGTGTGTGCTTTTGACAAACTTTTATTTTTTTCCTTTGTCTTTTTGTTGTGGGACCAGCAGGGTCTGGTTTTCATGTGCATAATAATGTTTAAACCTGAACATGCATCTCTGTGGATAGTTCAGCAGATGTTTGCAGATAGGTATAGAACAAAATAAAACTACTGTTGCTTAAATCTGTAGTTAGGCCTTTCGTGGCTGGACAGCTTTTTTGGCCTGAAGCATCTAAGCAACATATGCTGCTTTTCTTAGTGAGGTTCTGTTTCCATGTCCACGCAGTTGACTGTGCAGAGCTACTCTCCAGACTTCTGAGCATTTTCTTGAAGGACAGGGCAGGGAGCTGGATGTTATGAAGAGCAAGGCAGAATTTTTCAGTTGTATGACAGCTGTGGCAGTGTGTACTTCTGTAAGCTTCTCTTATCTGACTGTCACATATTCTGCCTTTGAAGTGGAACTTTTGCCATTAACGCTGAGTGTAAGTTTGGACCACTATTTAATGTAAGGCTGCAATTTTTTTTTTCTGTGGAGTTCATCTTTTGTACACTAGACTGTCCATTTGTAATGTAAATTAAGGTTATAATTTCAACGTGCTTAAATAGCAAGTGGGGGAAAGGCAGACTGTTTAAGAGACTTTTAATATCTTAAAAGCTGTGTAGTATTTCCGTATGAACCTCTGCTCACAGATTTAAAAAATACTGGGTATTGAATGCGTTTTTAGTTATTTACTTGCAAAGGAATAATAATTGCAGTATTGCTTAGAGAGTAAATTTAATAAGTTTAATTTTTATCGTTTCACCCCTAACAAGGTAGAAGTGTTCGCTTCAACTTATGTAGATGCATCGAAATGATAATGAGTACCACAAGCAGAGAGAAACAATTTTAAAATTGTGGTTTTTATTTCATTACCTGCATTGTTATAGGTTATATATGAGCAAGAAGGAGTTTTTATTCATTCATCCTGCGGAAAAAATGATGACCAGGACGGCTTAATATCAGGAATACTACGTGTCATAGAAAAGGTACTTGCATAATACAGTTATGGAAACTTTGTTTATTTTTTGGCGAAGCATGTAATGTGTTTGGCTAATCTTAAATGTCTTTAAGGATAGGATTTCATAAATGAACAAACATCACATAATGTTCAATATAGTCTGCAACATTTTTTATATATATATGTAAGTTGTACCATAATTATACCATGATTAAATAGGAATATGTACTCTGTTGTGTAGTACTGAATTTTGTTATGATTGTTTGTATCATAGGAAAATGAAGTAATAGTAGACTGGAGACCACTGGATGATACTTTGGATACGTCTAATATCCTCTGTGCTGGAAAGGTATTCTAGTTATCAGTGTTCTTCATTCTGTTTCTCCAGAGGTTTGGTTTTTTTTTAATTTTAAGTTATGCGTAGATGATCTCGTAACTGGAAGCAAAATCTATTTATGTGATTGTCATTGGTATTAATAGCTACATGTAGGAATCATATTTGTGGACCGCAGCCCGGTTCACATTATTGAGATACATGTGTAGGTGTCTGTATTTAGTTTTTACTTAGTTCATATATAAAATAGAAGGGGACTATCTGTATGAACAGTGAAGACCGAATGTGTGTATCACAGTCATTGGTCCTCCTGCATATACTATGTTGTAGTCTGATGATTCCGTAATTAGACTCAAAATGGAGAGGTACTGTTCTAATGCAAAATAAAAATAGAAGTCTGTAGAGGTTCCAAGATCCAGTGATATATGGTATTTAAGCAGTATTAAGAGGATGTGACTAAAGAAGAAGGATTTCGTTTTTACATTGAAATAAAAAGTTTGTTATGTTGGTAGAATCTGCAAGAGAGGCTAGGATCTTTTAGTACCATGTTAAAGTTATTAACTAAAACCTCTTTTCTTAGTTTCAGTCATAAGTCCAAATTTCTTATGTTGAACCGTACCATGGTTCTTAGGATTTTAATCCTACAGATTCTTTTGGTCTGTGAAAATGAAGATACTTATTCTTCATGTTGAATCTGAGAAACTAGCTCAATTTTCATGCCTTGTGTTTTTTTAATAGTCGCTTTTTTTTTTTTTCCCCTCAGGATTCCAGTTCTGTTGTGGAGTGGACTCAAACCCCTAAAGAAAAATGTTCCCGAGGAGCAGACCGTCCAAGCAGTTACGAAGCAGAATGGGACATGGTCACCACAGTTTCTTTTAAAAAGAAACCTCATTCAAATGGAGGTACTTAAAAATAAGTGTGGTGGGTTTTTCTTGTTTTGTTTTTGTTATGGTAACTTGTAACTGAAGAATTGCCTGTTATATACAGTAAAATTGATTTTATTAGGAATTGAAAAGCTGGGAGTCATTTGTGGTAAGAGGTGAATCTCTGTGGAAAAAAATTCACAGTGGAATAGTTCTCTGCCTCCAATCTAATTTTTTCTTTAAATTACTAGGGAATTGTATTGAAAATGAATGTTAAGTCTAACTCCTTGGTGTGATGATCATAGCTGATGTAGCAGTTTAATCTGCATTGGGCTCTTGCATTCTTTCAAGCAAATAGAATTTGAACTAGATGTCATGTTAGAAAGAAAATGAAAAACTAAGTGGTTTAGTACTCAAATGCTTTTCCATACTGCAACAGCAGGGGGAGATGGAATGTACACTTATGTGGAACATGGGTCTTTTTTCTATGGTCTGTTTACTTTACTTTGGCAAAATAATTTTCTAGCTATGTCATTTTTGGTACAGCCTCTCAGTAGATATGTTGTTAAAAAAAAAAAAAGTGGGGGAGAAAGGACAGTGATTCTCAAGTAATCTCTTTTCTCTGATTCTCCCATAGTATTTTTCTTTATAATGCTTGTTTTCCATGTATTATTTCTCAGGCTATAACTGAGGACCATTGTACTTGTTTCACCGTAACAGTCATGGTTTTAAATGTTATCTATATCATGTATGAGTACAGGGTTTGGACTTAAGGTTATTAATGTTTTTGGACAATGCACAGTCTCTGCTCCTAGAATACTGTGTTTGAGAGGAGCTTTTAGTGCTTGCACGATATAAAGCTAAAACCAGCATCTCTGGGAGGCATAGGATGTTTTATTACATTACTGGTTTGTCTTGATTTTTCATCCTCAGGCATCAGAGTACATCTTCACCTAAAGTGAGTGTCAGTGGGCTCTGCTGACTTGTATTATGCTCTTTGCCACTTCTTTCTTATTTCCAGTTGCTATAATTTGATGGGGGCATGCCAGGGAATGTGCCAGATTCCCTTTGGCAATTTTGTGTCCTCTGGTAGAGTAAAATTTGAATGTATACAGTCTTGTGCAGAGTGTGTACATGCTTGGACAGTATGGGAGAGGGCTGCTTGGGGAGATTTTCAAATCCTTCTCCCTTTGGTAGCGGTCTTACGACGTATGGCTAATACTGTATGCAATATATAGCATATAGTATTGCAATGTATATCATGTTTAGTTTGAGTAAGTAGTAATACCTGATGGAGATACTTGTGGGATTAGTCTTGCTGCTGGAATTTGATACAGCAGTTGTACATTTAACTGATGATCACTTTTATAAACTGTAGATACAGGTTTAGGGGAGCAGTCTGATGGAGTTTGTCATTATTTTAGAAGTCTGTAGAAGACAAGACACAAAGAGAAATCCAGGAATAGCAATTACAATAGTTGTGGTACACATTTTATTTTCAGAACCCATGCTGAGTTTTGTGGTTCGGGTTTGTTTTTTTAGTGACAGATATGATGCATTTGTAATTGCTAACACTAGAAGTCAAACTAAAATCATGTGGTAATTTTGTTTTTAAGATGCTACAACTCATGCAAATGGAGAAAGCAAGTGGTCGTTCCTGTTCAGTTTGACAGATCTGAAATCAATCAAACAAAACAAAGAAGGCATGGGATGGTCATATTTGGTGTTCTGTCTGAAGGATGATGTGAAGCTTCCAGCTCTTCACTTTCATCATGGAGATAGCAAACTATTGATTAAATGCCTTGAAAAGCACGTTGTGCTGAATGAGTAAGTATCAGACAACTTTTAGTTCTGGTTTAAAATCGGGATTATTGGTTTACGTTCTTAATTCTGTAATGAATTTCAAATTAGTGCTTCCTGATGTATTTTCTCTTCCCTTTAGTAGAGTCAATTTTCAAGGTGACTGAAACGGTAATTTCACATACACATTTGGAATGTAGGCTGAAGTTTTAAAATTGTTGGCTGAATTTATCATCTAGTTTAGAATCTGTTGAAGTGTTACTAGCTCCATAATACCTCAGTAGCTCCCTCTAGTGAACACAGAAGCTTCTCATTAACAGGCAGTGTAAAGTTAAGTCCTTACTCATGAAGCACTTGTGTTAAATGGGATGAGATCATCTACTTTGTGTGAAATATCTATGAATACTGACATCAGCATGTAAGGTAACTTACAGTACTTTCAACTAAATTAATTTGTATATAGATGTTTTCCCCCAGAATTCCGTTCCCCTTTAATTTCTTGCTGTGGGGACTGTTTCGCACTTGATCTTTACTGTTCAAATCAATGTAAATATAGTCCCTATCATGGTGTTAAATACTTGGCTTTCATTGTGTATTTATATTGTGTTACCTCTAAGTTTTTCACTTGGATAGAAGGCTTTTTGATCGGCATCGCATAAATGCTCTCACCACGTAGACATAAATATAACTTAAGAAGACAACAGGGTAAATAAGAGTAGGCAGAGCATGAAGAAACGATGAGTTGTAACAGGTATACCTGTGACAGGTGTAAGATCAGTGTAGCAGGTATTCTGTTTTCGAAAGTGTTTTGCTATCATCACTTGTAACATAATATTCTGATGCCAGATTTGAAGGTGAATAGCAAAGTGTCTGTGTGAATCCTTATAGGGGGCTCTTCTCACATTGGTAGCATCAGTGAGGTCGGAGTTGCCTTCAGAAAGTGTGGGGGGGCTGTTGGTGAGTAATACTGCTAGGCTGGAGAGCAAGCCAGCAGGACATGAGGGCTCTGTGTTCATTGAACTGATTTGTGGAAGGCTTTGACAGTGTCAAAGTGTGATGTTGGAGTTGAAGATAATCAGAAGGTGTCGACTGCTTGGAAAAGGTAACATGGTCAGCATGAGTAATTGGTGAAATAGTACTGGCTGTAGCATTGTATATGAGGTTTTAAGGGGACAATTCAAAAAGGCTGAAGGAGGGGCTATTAGAGGGACAAGATAAAGGTGTAAGTAAGACTATTCTCTGTAGATTAGGAAATCCTGGATGACAACTTCATCCTAAATTTTTTTCACTACATTCCCTTTGAGTTCTTTCTTAAATCTCCTTTCATTTTGTTTTCAAATTTCACTACCTCTGTAGGTGCAGAGGAGTGGTGGTGTCCTGCCATCCCCCTGCCTCTCTCGCCTTCCCCTCGAGGAAATTGTTCCTTTTCGAGCATAGTGCTCTGTGTTTACTTATTTGTGGATGTCTTCTGACTAGTTGCTGGGGTGCTAGGGCAGGTTTTTGAGGCAACCTGTGTAGCAAACACTGGAAAACCACCTGTTTTGCATCATGAGTTGCTGAAAGCTTTATACTTTGTGATCTGTAGCCTGTGTACTATGTACAGTGTCTCCCCGAAAATAAGCCCTAGCATGATTTTTCAGGATTTTGAGGATTCTTGAAAAATAAGCCCTACTCCAAAAATAAGCCCTACTCAAAAAATAAGCCCTAGTTACAGTTCATAAAAAATAGTTTAAATAGTGTCCAGGCAGCTATACATGTGCAAAAGGAAAATTAATTGGCGATAGAATGCAGCAGGACAGATAGACCCTTCACCAAGAATAGCAAACACCTGACAAGCAACTGACAGTTGCGTTGCCAATGTGCTACGAGCAGGCTACATGGACAAGAGGTGCTCATTTAAGGGGAGCACTATTGCTAGACATGAGAAATTGGGGCCAGTGGTTCTAAATAAAATAGTCACAAGAAATTTACAATGGAATTCAGGGTTTGGAGAGTTATGATGATGTTCCAGAATGTGCTGACATGACTGCGTTTGAATTAATGTTGATTTTTTTTTAAATTCAAGAATGAATGTAGATGATTGTTCATGGAAAAACAAGACATCTGTTGAAAATAAGCCCTAACACATCTTTTGGAGCAAAAATTAATATAAGACCCTGTCTTATTTCCAGGGAGACAGGGTAGCACTGTATTTAAAATTATCTAGTTCCCGTAATATGTATTTAATGAACAGGACCAAGTTTTAAGTAGGCCTAGTGAGTGCGTTTGACCATGTAGCAAACTGGTTTGCATTGACTAAACTTGTTATTCTGATTAACTATCAACTAGAAACATAAACTTTTAGATGAAGGTTTTCTCTTGTACCTTCATTCTGGCTAATCCGTTTGAGGCTTTGAAAGAAGCTGCTTTTTAAAATTGCCACTATTTAAAGAGCTTATTATTTGAGTATTTTTATGTGTGTGCATACACACACATATATGTACATAAAAAGCAATAGCAACAGAAAAGTTGGTCATTAAAATATGCAGTACTGCAACCACAGACCTGTAGTTATATTTGCATTAATTTTGGCGGAGTTCCGTGTATATAAGGTGGAGACACCTGGACAAAGCTTATTTTATATTTAGTATTTTTTGCTCAAAGGCATAAGATATTTACAACAAGCTACTGCTCTGCTATGTAACAAGTTACTTTGTCTATTCATATCCAGGAAGTTTTTTGATGATTTGACTTTATGGTTGAAAGTTTTTAGTTTTTTTTTAATGAAAAACAGGAATCCAAACTAACATACCAGAATACCTTAAACCATTTTATGATGTTGGACACCTACACTCCCATAAGTCAGACATCTAGGTTCTGTCCAGCATTTGGTTGTCAGTTTGTTATTGCACATAATGTTAGGCACTTTATGTTACTAACAAACATTATTTCCAGTTCTTTTGAGTCATAGGCTGCAAAAAATTCAACTCCACCTTTCTATGTAAAATTAATGCTTATTGGCGAGTCATTGAATGAAAACAAAACAGGTAGTGGTTTTGGTTCCTGTTTCAAACACTGTCTTTTTCAGATAGCCTGTGGTGAGCGAGAGGGCACTTACCGTTATTCCTTTATTTCACCCAGTGGGTTCTTAGTTCTTGTCCTTTATAGCCTCTTGCCAGGTTATGCAGACATTCTTCTTGGGACAGTGCAAAACAGTAGCTGTCAGGTGGGGAAGAAACTGTATGAAGAGAGGCAGTCATGTCCTCATGTGTCTGTTTTTAGAAGAAGGCAGTGGTGTAGGGTTTGTGCAGCCCAACCCAGCAGCTGTGCATTGCTGTGTCCAGGGCTGCTTACCCCATGGATTTCCCTGCTGAAGGTAAGACAGAGAAACTTGGGGTGATGTTGAAGCATTCAGGATGTGCTGAGCTGCTTATAATTGCCACCTCGAACAGTTTTAAGCATTGATGAATGCAACAGCAGATACTTTGGGAACTCTAAAACATAAAAGCTGAGGCAGCTATAGAAATTAAATTTGAATGAAGTTAAGCATTGAGCTGAGCAGGAGCTTCCACTTAGAGTCCTCCAAGTTATGCTTCTTGTACCAAATTATTTTCTGTGGTCTGGTCATGAATTATGATGATTATTTTTTTTAAGGAAAGAGAAAAGAACAAATGTGCCATATAAGTTGTGGAAATAGCAGACTTCAGTCTCTATACATTTTTGTTGTTTCCTAATGGCTATTTATGCTTTAGTACACGATGTATCTAAGCTCACAGCCTCTTTTAGGAAAAGACGTTGTCTTAGATTTCTGGATACCATAAGCAAATACTTGGCAGCATAACTACTTGTTATCCCATCCCCTAGTTTATAATATATGGGATATTGAGGTTAAGGCAGAAAGTTTAGCTTTTCTCTAAAATATCTTTATGTCATAAATATTTTCTTGCTCTATTTCTATTATCTCGAAAGTTTTTGCCCTTCTTTAATGCCAATCTTTATAAAATGTGACATCATTGCTGGAATCAGTGTGTGTGAAGTGACTGAACTCAAACAAAATATTTGTAGTTTGTTGCTTTAAAGATGATGTGCTTCCTAGTTTGACACCAGTCTAATATTGAGAAAAGACCACATGTACAGATGACACTTTCTAACTCTTGGTATTATGAGTGTTTAATAAAGTGTCCAGCTCACAAATTTGTTTTGAACATTACTCAAGTAGCTGTTGATACCCAACTGGCTGTCCAGAGAGAATGTTTAATTAAAATGGGGATATGGTACAAAGTTTTTTGTTCTTTTAGTTAAGGAAAACGTAAAACATGACTCAGCCTTTGCCCCTGTGCGGCTTTTTTTGCAAAAGCCAGTTGAGCTTCATTAACTGTTGCTACCTCAGAACTATGACGGTGGTGTCTGGCTGTCTCAAAATGAGATCTCTTGTTGCATTTCATATCCGTCGGTGTTAACAGTGTCCTATCCTGTTGGAATGAGAGAGAGATAAAGCTTATTAAAGTTCTTATCTTTGACTTTAATAACATGGTAGATGATGCAGGTACTAATAAAAATAAAAGTAATTTTTCTTTTGAAGACTAGAAATAGTGGATTTAAACTTTAGGAGAGAGCAGTAAGAGGTATTTTATAAATTTAAGTCTGTTTGGTTGATTAGAGTCAAAAGGCGAAGTGTTTGGCTTTCCCCTGCCTGGCTTCCAGCTCTGAGACTTGAATGTCAGCCTGGCTTCTGAGCTGTTCTCTCTTCTGTCATGTACTGAGCTGTAAACTGGTGATTTAGGAGCCAGTTAATGAATTGATGGGGTATGTGCTGGAGGAGTGGAGAAGATGTGATGTTTGGGATGGGGATGAGAGTAAAAGAACAGATTAAATATGAGGAGCAGCACAGTTCCACTGTCTTTGTCGTTGTTGTTTTCATCTGCCTGTGCAGGCCTGCCAGAGAAGCAAATGTTAAATTGAGAACAAGAGTGTACAAATACAGTGAGTTAGGCCAACTTGGGTTTGTGTTCATTTAGCTTTTGGAGTGTACACAGAAATACATTTGCAGGGCCATACTGAGAGGGTTCTGTTTCACAGTACAATGGCTGTGCTGTTTACAAGCTCCTATCAGTATGAGTCTTTAGAATTAACCAATAGTGTTGGTTAGAAATTTGTTGATGTACTTTCATACGTTGAAAAGCAGTTTGTATTCCTTTATATAGTGTTTTACAGGGTGCCTTAATGTAAGATTTACTAGATGTTAGAAAGAATTCCTTAACTGTACATGGTGACACAGGTGCTTTTCATTTCCTCTTTTATATTAAACTTCACCATGTATGTGTTGAAGCTGACCATGTCTCACTAAATTTTCTTTCTGTATCACATCCATTGTAAAATATAGAAAACTATAGTTGAAGAAAACTTCATTTACATGTGGGTGACAAAAGTTACCTTCCAGAATAACTTGTCCAACATTTCTCAAAAGCATCATGATTTTTCAAAGAGCACAAGAGTACAATTCAGAATGAACATGATGATGACTAAGCTTGTGAACTTGTGCCAAGACCTAAGAGTGATCTTCCATCAAACCTGCTTTCTTTCACAAAGCTTGAAATGTGACTTCAAAAAGCAGTAAATGTTCTGAAATTATTTTCAGGAAAAACTAGCAGTACTTATAGAAACCCTTTTTAAATTTTATTGCAGATCTCCACAGGATAAACGAATACTTCTTGTGAATTCTCAGAACAAGTCTCTGTCTCAGTCTTTTGAAAATCTCTTTGATGAACCATCATATGGCTTATTACAAGTATGTATTATCTTTGATTTTTTTTATTCTGAAGACATTTATTAAAAACCCCACCCTACCATGTCACACAAATATTCCCTGAGTCTTTGCCATTGTAGAAACACTGATTGTATCCTAAAACAAATGCTTACTTATAAGTTGTTTTCTATGTTATAATAATTTCCCAACTTCACTGTGGTATTTTTTTAAAACCTGTTCAAGTTAATGTTGTCTGTGATTCTGTACATTTGGGTACAGATAGTTTTAGACAGGGAAAGAAGGAAAAACTTTTAGGAGTTACCAAAACATATTAATAAGAATTTTATAAATGTTCCTTGACTAAATATTATTTTCCTTGGTATTTTCTGACAGCTTTGAATGGATGCTGGAAATACAGCAGCAAAGAGCACAATATTGCCTAAAAGAGGGTTTTTTAGTGTTAGAACTGCTTATCATGTGGTGGGGTTTGTGGACTCATGAAAGGCAGCAGCAAAATATTCAGTGACTTGAATGAGGCCAGAGTTCTGACTCATTTATTTAATTAAAGAAAAATTTCATCAGTGTATTACATTAGTTTCTGGACTTAGTTGTTACATCAATTTTTGTGTGAGATTCCTAGCAGAGTACATGGTGATTCAAGATGTGTTTTCACTATGAGGGTAGAGAAGCTAGGCGTAAGGAAGATGTTTTGTGGCATTAATCACTGGAAACAGTAGATCTGATCCACTTTTATAGGTAGGTCAGGCTTACTGAGCACACTGCTATCCAGTCTTTTAAATCAATCAGTAGTATTATCTTAATACTTAAGGTATTTTTTTAAAATTAGGTAATTAATGTACTGTATGAAACTACTGGTACACACAACTTCAATAACTTTGGGACTTACGGTCTTGTTGTTTTGCTTTCTTTGAGTACGAGAATTCTGAATAATCTGAGGCTTTTAATATTTTACTTGTTTTCCTTGTTATAACACAGAAATTGAAGAAAGATCCATACACAGTAACAATGGGAAGATTTTCCAAAGTCACCAACTATATTTTTGACAGTTTCCGTTTAAGTGACCCTTCAAATCAAAGGCGACCACCATCAGAAATGGCAGACTTTCTTAATGATGCTATTCCAGGACTAAAGATAAATCAGCAGGAAGAACCAGGATTTGAAGTCATTACACGAGTGAGTGTATAAATGAATATGATACAGATGCATTGATTCTTTTTTGATGCACACCTTTAAAGGAGCAGTGGACTTGAAGCTTGGTCAGTTATCCTGTTTATGTTTGGCGATTGTGGCGTATGCTCTCAGCGCATTTATTCACAACAGCAAGATCATTATCAGCTACTTCTAGAATGTTATTTTTATGCCTGCATATTTGAGTTTTGCTTTGAAAGAAAGTTTGTCCTTACTGAAATGAGGAGTTTTGTTATCTTGGAGTCATTACCCTGAAAAGTGACCCATTCCATGTTTACTGTTTCCTCTGTGGTCAGATAGAGCTATGTTATGTAAAATCAGTGTGTATACCAGTTAATAACCAGCTTTTTTGGCCAGTCACTTTAACATGTTTGTTTTAAGAAGGCTAAGAAGATTAAGTATTTAATTGGGTGATTAATGTCTAGGTTGCATAAATGTATAGATTTATGTATGACTTGAACCAAAGCTAGAATGAACTTATAATTGGATCATGAATCACTTTGTATGGGCTTTTACAGGTAGGTGGAAAAGGTTTATTTAAAAATGCTTGTGATTTACTATTTAAGTAGCTGACATGTTTTTAGAGTGTTAAACTGTTTTGAATGGGGTTTTTTTGTTGAGTTCAAAACAGTGTTAACAACTTATCAGTAGTTGTGTGAACTGTGGAATTCTAAGAACTTGCTGCCTAGCACTTAATTAATTTATCAATGAGAAAAAGTATAACGAATGCTACATATTAAAAGTAACACTGACCTATATGTCTTAATGTGGCAAATGCCTTAAACTTCTGAAGAGCTGAAACACAAATTGATTTGGTGGTTGTCATCATCGCAATATTTTTAGAAAGTAAGGAATTAGCGTCTGCTGAATTCTGCTGTGCTTAAACATGCAATTTAGGAACTGAGAGAGTCTAACCACAAATTGTGTAACCTTGGTTGGGTATTAGGAGTTCTGAAAAGCCTGTATAGTTTTGAGGTTTTTTTAAGGGGCAGCGTACTTAAATGATCTTGCAGTCACACTGTACAGTTTGTGTGGGCATAACATTTCTGAACCTCAGTAGTTTTTCAGTTCTCTCCTAAGATGCACTGGTATGTATCAGAAATGTGCTTTTGAAGTGAAGCTCCCTATTGTCCTTGCTTGCTGTGTTGGGCACACATCATGCATTTCTGGTTGCATAGAGGCTTTTTAGTCCATGGGAATCTAGTTCAGATGCGTTTGTGGGGGTAGAAGATTATTTAAAACACACACATACATCCTCCTCCAAAATCTGAAATCTTAATTATGTATACCCTGGTCCTCAGCACAGAATCTTACTCTAACGATCTGCTTGTGTTGGTCCACACTATTTGCTAATGTGGACACAGCTGTAGATCCTTAAAGCTGCTGACAGAGGTGTGCACACATGAAAGTGCAGTTGCACTGAGTAGAAGAAGCTGGTAAGCTTAGTACTGTTTGCACAGTTGTTTAAAACTATGGAAGCACTTCAGTGGGATTCACATAACATCTTTGTGTTTCAGATCGATCTAGGAAAACAGCCTGAAGTTAGTAGAAGAGAGCCTGTGTCAGCTGAAGAATGGGCTAAGAATATGGATTCTGATGGAAGAATTTTAAATGTCGACTACATAAAGCAATCGATATTCAAAGGGGTAACTTTTTTTTCTAAAGTCAGCAAGACCTGTGGCTTGTTTCTGGCTCCTTTTTCTTTCCTTCCTCAGCCATGGTTGTGCTGTTTTCGTTATACTTGTGATGCTTCATGCAGAATTTTGAGCATGAGCCAGTAAGTGTTGTTGGAGAGACTGTATAAAGCGTGATTTTGTACTAATCAAATAACAGTCTTGCAACCTTACAAAGCGCTCTACAAGGAGATAGATCTCGTGGTGGCTGGCTAAAGTGAACGAGTTGAAAATACAAAGGCTGATGTGGGAAAGAAATCGAAGTGCCTTTTGGGAAAACACCAGTGCTTCATTGTTAGGTTATTTGGTTTATTCTTTTCTTTTTGAGGCTGTTTTCTTATCCTACTCCAGCAAAAGCTTATCTTCTTTACCCAGCAGTTTGCCTGGATTTGGCTCTCATCAGAACAATCCTAAGCACTTCTGGTGATGTTTATTACTGAAGTGAGTGTTTTTGCAGTGTCAATGTGAGTTAGGTCTCAGTGGTAGAAATCTTAAAAAATTTAGTTATGTCCCATAGCTATTCTACCTAATGTTACTTTAACATTGCTCTCCCTTTTTTTTTTTTTTTTTTTAAGTGGGAATCCAGCTGACTTAATGAATTCTTTGTGTACCTGTTGATAAAGGTTTGCAAGTGTGCAGCCTTGCACTCTTGGAGTTTGAGTAGAAGTAGAGAATGATAACATGGATATTAATTTTTTAAAGACCCATACATATTAAGTAATATACTGTGAAGAGGGTTAGAGTGAAACTGATGAGGCCCTTTTCACTTTTTGTGAGTGTTATTTAATATAACTGTACATGAGGTACCCACTTAAGGACCCTTCTGCAATCATGAGAATTACTACAGACCTTTTTTTCACATAGCCCATTTCTGTCATCTGTTGTCCATTGCCAGAAAAGTGAGTTCTCGATTTTATTTATGAATCAAGATCCCAGTAACTTCCAGCACATTAAGTTCAGCTCCTCTTTAAAGAGAAAAAAAAAAAAAAAGTTAAAATGCCTCTCTTAAACTGTTTGTCTGTAGCTGGAAAAGTTTGGGTTTTTGCAGTGGTTGATGCTTTTCGCTGCACCATCTCTTTGCCGTAATCTAATGGTAAATAAAGAAATTCATTGAGGAATCAAGCTGGCCTTGGACTGGTAGATGAGGGAGTCTGGTAGCAAGAGTGCCTCATTCTCATGGGTAACTACAGGAGTTGAAAGAAACTCTTTTGACGTGAGTAGGATATGATTCAGCTAGTACATTTTTGTCATCTACAAATGATGAGCATTACTTGGAAAGATTTCTGACAAATAGTGTCTTTGAGTAGGACACCAGTATTTTTGATTGCTTGGAAGATTCATCTGCATGTTGGCCATGTCTTGTTAGATTATTTTTTTTTTTAATAAATAAATGGAAGTCTAGTCCTCAAGATCAGTTTGTGGTGAGACCAGAAGTTTGGCAGTTAAGCAGCATGATGTTTAAATGCAGAAATTCTAAAGGTACTTTTTTTGCTTCTCCAAGTCGGTGATGTCCGTAAGGTTTTTATTTCCAGCAGTGAAGCAAAAATATAGCAAGAAGTATCTCATAAAGTTTCTTTTTTTTAATCTTCTGTGAATCCAGTGTTTCTATAGTTGTCTGCTTAGTCATATTCTCTTCCTCCTGTTTCCTTCAATTGTCATACTGAATCTTATTCGGCTACAATGTAAAAAGAAGCTTAGTTATAAAAATTCTCTTTAAAGTTGATACTTTAAGTATTGTATCACTATAGGAACGTTTTCTCACAAAATCAAAATAGTATTTTCGTTAATGTTTCATATCCATTTTTCCCTAGGGTCTCTGCCATACTTTGAGAAAAGAAGCATGGAAATTTCTGTTGGGATATTTTCCTTGGAACAGCACTAAAGAAGAGAGAGCAAATCTGCAGAAAATGAAAACGTGAGTGCAGTGAGGTTTTTGTTACAAAATAAATTAAAAAGCTGCTTTTTTTCTTAAGGCATATACTGATGTAGAAGGCTTTTTAGAAACCTGAAAGACAGCTGCTGAAGATTGTTGTATGCAAGGAAGTGTGTGTGATTTTCTTAAAAATGATTGTTATACTAAAGTAAAAATGTATAAATAGGGTGGTGTTATCCCATTTATGCTAAAGAACAATTGAAATGAATGAATGCTTAAATGAAAAAGAGAAATGCAATAATTAAGCATGTTTTAGTTTCATAATTATCTTTCTTCTTCAGGGATGAATATTTCAGAATGAAACTACAGTGGAAATCTGTCAGTGAGGAACAGGAAAAACGAAATTCAAGATTAAGAGATTACCGGAGTCTTATAGGTAAATTTAGATTTAGAAACATACCTAATGGTACAGATTCACATGCTTTTACAATTCAGTATCAAGTTGAAAAAACGTAGCCATTTGAGTAACTTGTATGAAGAGACACTCAAAACTAGCATGCTGCTGTTTTCACACGTGTCTAAACTTTGTTACATACTTAACACTGAAACTTTCTTAACCAGAGTAATTCAGAGCTTTACACATTGATGTATAGAATGGCTGGATTTTTTTTAACTTCCTTAAGAACAAAAAGCTCTTTATTTCATGTTATTTCATGATGTAATTTTACTGGGAATGTCATTAAAATAATGACATACAGTAGGAGTGTGAAAACTTGTCTGCCCATATTTAAAAATTTCTTACAGGGTTTGTATATGTGCATTCTGACTTGTGGAGCTTTATACCTACTTGTAAAAATTTCATTAAGTTCTGCTGGCTATTAGCAGTTTGTATCCTCAGTTCTCTTTGTTAATGAGATTTGGGTTCTGACATTTAGGATTACTAAATGGTTATTTCAGGAGACAGGGTAAGATTTTGTGTTATTCTGAGACATGGACTAAACTTATTTCAGCCAGTTATTCAACAGGCAAGCTGAAAGGTTTGAGAAAGCCTAATGTTAGTAGTTAAGAGTGTGCGTGCGTGCGTGTGCGTGCGTGTGCGTGCGTGTGCGTGCGTGCGTGTGCGTGCGTGTGTGTGTGTTAACAGAAAGAAAAAATAATCAGAGTTCAAAAAAGCTTGAAGTTTTGTTTCTGTTTTAGTAGTTCTGTTCCTTTTTAAGTGTTTGAAATGTAAATGACAATATTAGGCTTATGTTGTAAAATAGCTCCAAAATTACAAAATACTTCTTTTATTAAAGTGAGCTCAAAATTTTGCTTATTTCAATTAGTGAGTCTTGAATTTCACATTATTGAGGAGTATGCTGTGTGCTCGGTATGTTCGAGGCATGAAAACTGCCTGATGAAACAGGCAGTTTCAGCTCACTATGAGTTACAGGAACTTGTTACACAGAATATATAAACAGGCTGTGGTGAGTTATCACAGTGTCTTTGAGCTGATCGTGTAGTAACTTTCCTACTATGGCTTATGCTGCATCACATAAGTATTCATAAATGGCATTGTATAGCTAGCTCACGCAAAATTGTTCTTAATCCCTCTAAGTGTAAAATATTTTCACTGAATTATAATCAGGATTTTTTCCATAAGTATTGACAAAAAAAAGGGGGCAAAAAGCCTTGAAATCTGTTGATAAGCAAATCCTTTTATTTCAGACAGAAAGGATTTTCTTTCTTTTAAAATATTCTTTATTTTTAAATGACATTCAGCTATGGAGTTGTCTTAGACACTTCAAAGCTCTGCAACAGTGTTTGAAGAAAAAAATCAGCAGCTTAAAAAACCATTCTGAATTCATTTGATGCTGGCTTTGTAGAACTTGTTTTGAAAATGTTTTTAATCTGAACTGTTTTCTTAGAAAAAGATGTAAACAGAACAGATCGAACAAATAAATTCTATGAAGGCGAAGATAATCCAGGATTGATTTTACTTCATGATATTTTGATGACCTATTGCATGTATGACTTTGACTTAGGTAAGTTGCGTTCCTCTGAACGTAAAAGGCTTTTTAGTTTCTAATCTGCAGCTTTGCTTATGTTAAGGCTTGTTAATAACATTGAACTTGTATTGATCACAATGCTTTTTGGAAATGTCAAGTCATGTTTTAATAATGCAGACAACTTTGTTCAGTTTCTCATCCTATTTCTTCTTCTCTTCTATCTGATGCTTATCACAGGCATCTGAATTCATCAGCTGAGGTGGGACTGGGAATTTAGTGAGAGTTTGTCTTCAGTATGGGTCTACTGTTGGTGTGTGGGGTTTTGTTTGTTTGTTTTAGAATTGAAGCAAGTTTTCAGAGTTCTAGATGAGTTTGGGTCTTTGGGGTTTGAATATGCTACCATTTTTAAGACCGATATATCAATAAAAATGGTAAACCATCTGCCACAACTGTAATTAAAGCTCAGCATGCTGAACCAGGTGTTTCTAAACATGGGTGTTCTTATGAATACTTTAAAAGCTGATTTTGGAGGAGTACACTTAGCAGTCTGTCAAAAATTACGCTTCAGCATATGCATCTGTTGCAGAAGGAAGTGTGTCTAACATCTTGCTTTAATCACAGTGTGCACGAGATGTGTAAGTCTTGGCTTCTGTTAACTGTTTTGGAAGGGAAGGAGGGAAAAGATACTTCTAGCTGCTTCCCCTGTCCACCACTGGCATGGCATTTGGCTGTTCTGCACTTGGGTTTTTTTTTTTTGGTATTGTGTCTCAGGAAAGTGTTGGGATTCTAAAATCCCATTTGTGCCAGATTTTGAAGGCAAAAAGTAGGAACAAATCTTTAATTGCTAGTAAACTCACTGTGGAGCCGTAGTACTAGTCAGCTTTTGTCCTTTCTGTTGAGTCTGTAGAGAGACTTCATCTTTGGCTTGAAAAAGAAGGTGAAAACTAGAACTGACGGACATTGTTTAATCACGTAACTCTGTTCCACACATCTTTCTATATTTCAACCTGCATTAACACACAGTGATGTATAAGTGAAATTAAAGCGCATTGACCACCCACTCTGTTAAAAACATTATGTAGATGCCTTAAATGTATGGATTGGTTAAGCTTTCTGTTTCATAAACAAGCGAGAATAATGGAAATGTAGTACATTTGATATTGTATCTATCCAGTGCTTCTAAGCTACTCAAGCTTTGGTACAATGCAGCTCTTAATCCTTCGACAGCAACTGTAGAGAGATCTGAATAATGTCACTACCTGCCACATAGGGGAGGAGGCAGAACAGCTGTTAATACAATATTTTTCTAAATTAATTCCTCAAGTCTGCATTAATGACACATTTTATTTTTAAGAGACTTTTAGACTGTCTTGAAGAGAAGTTTTGCTGCATTTATTCTTAATTGGCTGTAGTATTAAATATGTGGGGAATAAAACAGTTTTTTCTTTTGACCTTTTAATTCTTAATTATTTTAATTATTGTTTTCTGTTCCTTGTTCTATTTTTCTTCTCACAGCTGCTCCATATTTTCAGTCATTGACTCCAATCTTCTTTTCAGTTATTCAGTTATAATTGCATCATTAAGAAATTGAATCGGCCAAGCTTGAGTCTAACTGAGAAATGTCGTGTGCAACCAACCACTGATGATACAAATACATGTAAATCATGCTCTCCCTTACTTAGGGAGGTCAGTAGCAGTAGGGCAGTAGATAAGCTGACTGGGCCATCAGTGGTAAGGCAGTTGGAAAAGTCAGGAAGAAGGGGAGAAATGAGCTCTAAAAAAATCCTTGTCCTCTTAATTAGGCTGTTAATAACAAATAAGGAAGGTGGAATAAACATTAAGAGGCTACAAAATTTTGAAGATGTCTTATATACAACTAAAATTTTATAGCTTTTTGTAAAAATGATATGCTTTAGAAGTGGGCATTTTATTCACCAGTTAAATGTAGGCTTTTCGTAAAGCATGTGAGTGCTTTTTAGGGCATATGAACTTGATTCATCATTTCTGGGCACAGAAACCTAAAGGTACTTGCGTGAACCAGGTCTGAATATGCTTCTCACAAGCACTACTTTACTGTTAATCCCCTTCTGCAGTTTTGATGGGTGGTAGTGGTTTTTTGTTGTTGGCTGCTTGGTTACATAGATGGTCTTAGGCTTTAGTGTATTTAAAATACCATCCAAGCAGAACAGTGCTTTCTTCCCTAAATAAAGGAATCCTTAAAGAATATTCAGTGCCAGAAAAAAGAAATGTTAAGTGCAAAATTTTCTTCCTAAAAAAGCTGTTGCACCATATGTTTTTCTGGGATTGAAAATCAACATCTCTTCTTCAAACATATTGGAAAAGAAAATCTTCAGTTGCAGGGGGGAAAAGTGGGAAGACATTTAAAAGATTTAAAATGTATGGAAGAAAGGAACCAATTATAGATGGAGAGGAGAATAAATATAAGTCTGTATTTGTAATAGTGTAAGGTATATATTTAATCTTCTTAAAAATATCAATATGTGCTTCTGAGCTCTAAATGGGACTTTTTTTACTGAAAATCTATTCTGCTGTCAGCTCAGTTTGAATGTATTTCAACAGCTACAAAAACAATGCGTTTGTTTTATGTTTTCTTTAGGTTGGCAGAAACTGCTGCTAAATCTTGTTAGAGCTGCTACATGTTGTTTAATACAAAAATGACTTTACTGGTGGTTGAGTTGGAAAGTTATAGTATCTGTACAAACTTGGAATGCAAACATTCCTTTCACTCAGCCATTCAACACATTTGAAAAGTTGCTGTTGAACTGCTGTTGAACTAAGTTATTGAACTAAGTAACTAAGTTACTAAAGTTACTGTTGAACTAAATCCTATTTGCTTTTTTTCCCACCCCCTTTTTCTTCATGAAGGTTATGTCCAGGGGATGAGCGACTTGCTGTCACCTGTCTTGTATGTTATGGAGAATGAAGTAGATGCCTTTTGGTGCTTTGTATCATACATGGATCAAATGGTAAAATAAGGCTCACATAAACCTATAATCTATGGATAGCATTTGGGGTTAATACAAATGTCACTGGTTTTTTTCCTGAGTTTTTTTTAAAGCAGTCCTCTTATGTTTGAATTCAATGTGGTGGGTTTTTTTTTTTCTGACTGACGCAGGTTATGGTGGGTTTGTTACACTATTACTGTGCAATACAGAAAAATTCAGCTCCTTGGAAATTCCCAAGTATAATAACTCAGAGCCATCGCAGATAAATTTGTATTAATCAGGAGTCCTCTAGCAGGATTTTGTTCAAGAAAATGGTTCCCTGTAATACTTACCTTTTGGTATTTGTTAAATGCAACTTTCCACAAACTGAAGCTATTATGAATTGTGCATGTGGTGAAACATGTGACTGATATGAAAATAATTTTTTAAAAAAGTTGCCTTTTTGGTTTGAGTGGTACTTCTTGGAGGTACAGAGCATAGGCTTATTTAAAATATTATTTATTACGTACAAAAGCGTTATGAAAGAAACACAGTTCACTACTTTAGTTAAACCTTCCAGTGAAAGGCAGACATTTCATTAGATAAAGTATAATTAAATATCCATATGTTAAATACCTAAAGGGTGAGGACCACTGTTGCAGTAACGAAGGTCTTTTTTAATTAAAAATAGCTGTAAACCTCAAAATTGTCATTGAGTTAATAAAAATGACGGTGCTAATATTTTATTCTATCCAGCATCAGAATTTTGAAGAACAGATGCAGGGTATGAAGACACAACTAATTCAACTGAGTACTTTGCTTCGTTTACTAGACAGTGGATTTTGCAGTTATTTAGGTAGGTGTATTGTTCGTGCATAATAACTAAACCAACTTGCTGTGTTCTGTGTGTATTTATACCCTTACCAGTCTTTAACCATAATTGCAATAGTAGTAATATATGAATACAGGACTTGTAAATTAATAATGCCTGAAAGATTTCAATAATTGCTCAATGCTTATTGAAAAACAGGGTCATCTTGTTACTGATTTTAAAAATATGCCATCCTTTGGCAAATATATTTCATTCTGAAAAGGGGCTACCATCTTAAAAATCAGTGGTTTGACTGTGTACCTGTAAAGTATGTTGTTCTCTCTTCCACCCCCCACTGTTGTCTTAACCAAATTCGGTGTTTATGAAATTTGTCATTCTTATTCCTAGAATCTCAAGACTCAGGCTACCTTTATTTTTGCTTTCGATGGCTTCTTATCAGATTTAAAAGGGAATTCAGCTTTCAAGATATACTTCGACTCTGGGAGGTAAGAAGATATTTCATCGCACAAACTCCAGCAGTCTTTGGACTTTAGAACGAAAGGCATAGAGCATTCTGCAAAGTGACTCTAATATATATATATATATATATATATTTTAAAAAACTCATTCAATGCATTGAGGTGAGGACATATTAGAATCATTGAATGGTTTGGGGTTGGAAGGGACCTTCAGAGGTCATCTAGTCCAGCCCCCCTGCAATGAGCAGGGACATCTTCAACTAGATCAGGTTGCTCAGAGCCCCGTCCAGCCTGGCCTGGAGTGTCTCCAGGGATGGGGCATCCACCACCTCTCTGGGCAACCTGGGCCAGTGTTTCACCACCCTCATTGTAAAAAATTTCTTCCTCATGTCTGGCCTGAATCTCCCCTCTTTTAGTTTAAAACCATTGCCCCATGTCCTGTCACAACACGTCCTGCTAAACAGTCTGTCTCCGTCTTTCTCATAGGCCCTGAAAGGGCACAACAGGGTCTCTCCAGACCCTTCTCTTCTCCAGGCTGAACAACCCCAACTCTCTCAGCCTGTCCTCACAGCAGAGCTGTTCCATCCCTCTGATCATTTCTGTGGCTTCCTCTGGCCCCTCTCCAACAGGTCCATGTCTTTTTTGTGCTGAGGGCTCCAGAGCTGGATGCAGGACCCTAGGTGGGGTCTCACCAGAGCAGAGCAGAGGGGCAGAATCACATCCCTTGACCTGCTGGCCATGATGCTTTTGATGCAGCCTAAGATACAACTGGCCTTCTGGGCTGTAGGTGCACATTGTTGGCTCATGTCCAGTCTTTCATCCACCAATGCCCCCAAGTCATCCTCCACAGGGCTGCTCTCAGTCTCTTCATCCACCTGTCTGTATTGATCCTGGGAGTTGCTCCAACCCAGGTGCAAGGCCTTGCACTTGGCCTAGTTGAACCTCGTGAGGTTCACATGGGCCCCCTTCTCGAGCTTGTCTGGGTTGCTGTGGATGGCATCCTGTCCCTCAGGTGTGTCAACTGCACCACTCAGCTTGGTGTCATCCACAGACTTGCTTAAGCAGTGGGTTCACGTGCACCCTATGTCACTGATCAAGATATTAAACAGTACTGGTCCCAGTATGGTCCCTTAAGGGACACCACTTGTTACTGGTGTCCATCCAGCCATTGTGCCATTGACTGCTACTCTCTGGGTGACTACATCAGCCAATGACCTCAGGCCTCTGGGATGCATCTCCTGAAGCATATGTTATGTCTTTTTAGCCAAAACATCAACTTGGGAAGTTAATGAAAAATATTTATAAGAGCTGGTGGGGATAAGTTGGCTTTTTCAAAAGGTTTGGACAGGATCTTTATTGATTTGGACAGATGAGGCTCTTAAGTGAAAGTGGTAAGTGGAGACTATCAGTGAACTTTTAAATGGAAAAGAGTCTATGCCAGAAGAAGTAACATTTGGGTGTGTGTCTGGTTAGTTTCTTCACATTGGTAGTACTTCATAGATTTAGTGGAATGGAGCACTGGCAACATATTTTTCATGTTAGCAAAAACCATGAAGAGGATGATGTCAAAAGATCCAGTTAATCTTGATGATAAGGCCTCAGGATGCCAAATAACATAATGCCAAACATCAAAATGTGGAAGTTCTGATATTTCCAGGTTAATGACATCTTAGGTGATCTTGGGATCAGATGTAATAATTAAGATGAACTAATATTTTTGTTGAACGCTCTTTCATTCTTTGTTCCGAGAAGATTGAGAAGTGTGTCAGTGCTACAGGTTTATTGTCCAAGATGCATTTAACAAGAGCACAGTAGCCACCGAAAACTCCCAAACAAGAGAATAAATGTTCAGATGAATGGAAGGAGTATTTTCTAGGGCATAACATCATGTACAGTTGTGCTGGGGAACAGAAGGTTAATGAAAAGAACAAGACTGAGATGCATAAAATTTATACTATCATGAAAAACTATGTTGTTTCTGGTATAATGAAAAATAATGTTGATGCTTTTATTCACTTTTTCCACTGATGAAAAAGGAGTCACATAAAGAGGAGGACCAGTATTTAAAGTTGTCCAAAGTAAATATATTTTAGCGCTTTATCATCAGTTGGTGGAATTTACTATCACAGAGTGTTGAGGTGTTATTTTAACTGAAGAGGACTAAAAAGTTTATGAATAACATTCATAAATAAGGGAACCAAAATATATAAAACCAAAAGAATTATCTTATTTTAAGGTATAAATGATAATGATTTGGGGGGGGAAAAAAAATCACCCTTTTTTTTTATCTCCCCTTAGTGTTATGTTATCTTCTCAGTACTTTTTTAAAGACTAATTTTTCTTTTTAAATTGATGACAACAATATTTGTATTTATAGCTTATAATCCCAGGCTAGCATGTTTTTATCGCCTCTGCTTTAATGCATGTATACGCGTGCATACAGAAAAGAAATGCACTATATTTCTAACTCCTAAGTATATTTTTTCTGTCTTAGGAAGATGAGGGAAACATACTGATATATGATAGTCTTGTAGGTTCCTTCTAGCACATCATAATGTATGTTTACTACAAGTATTCAATTTCTTTCCTAGGAGGTATGGAATGGAAAAGGGGATATTTTGTTTTCTTTTCAAAACCAAACTAATTAAGGCATTATGTTTTATGTGAAGGCTAGCATCACCTTTGTCGCAGTTGAAGTTCAGCTTACGAGAGTGGTTTGTTTTTTTCCTGTTCATAGCTATGCAGCTTCCATGGTGTCAGTGGAGTGTATATGTGGGATTTACAAAAGCAGGCTATAGGCACAGGAGACCGTTTTCCCCTTTGCAATCGGTAGAGAGAAATGAACTGCTTTTAGGATATTTCAGTCTGAGCAAAATTCGTGTGCTGTTTTGTAATCCTTTGTTGGAAGGATGATCCGGAAAATTACAGGTCTGTCAGTCTGACCTCGGTGCCAGGGAACGTCCTGGAGCAGATCATCCTGAGTGCGAACACATGGCACATGCAAGACAAACAAGCGATTAAGCCCAGTGATCATGGGCTTACAAAAGGCAGGTCCTACTTGACCAACCTGATCTCCTTCTATGACAAGGTGACCCACCTAGTGGATGAGGGAAAGGCTGTGGATGTTCTGTGCTTAGACTTCAGTAAAGCCTTTGACACCATGTCCCACAGCACTCTCCTGGAGAAGCTGGCAGCTCATGGCCTGGATGGGTGTGCTCTTCGATGGACAAAGAACTGGCTGGAGGGCTGGGCACAAAGAGCTGTGGTGAATGGAGCCAAATCCAGTTGGTGGCCAGTCACGAGTGGTGTTTCCCAGGGCTCAGTATTGGGGCCAGTTCTGTTTAATCTCTTTAACAATGATCTGGAGGAGGGGATTGAGTGCAACCTCAGTAAGTGTACAGACTACACGAAGTTGGGTGGTAGTGTTGTTCTGCTGGAGGGTAGTTAGGTTCTTCAGAGGGATCTGGACTGGTGGGATTGTTGGGCTGAGGCCAACTGTATGAGGTTCAACAAGGCCAAGTGCTGGGTCCTTCGCCTGGGTCACAACAACCCCAGGCAGCGATACAGGCTCAGGGAAGAGTGGCTGGAAAGCTGCCTGGTGGAAAAGGATCTGGGGGTGTTGATTGACAGCAATTGAACATGAGCCAGCACTGTGCCCAAGTGGCCAGAAGGCCAACAGCATCCTGGCTTGTATCAGAAACAGTGTGGCCAGCAGGACCAGGGAAGTGATTGTGCCACTGTACTCAGCACTGGTGAGACCCCACCTCAAATCCTGTGTTCAGTTTTGGGCCCCTCACTACAAGAAAGACATTGAGGTGCTGGAGAGAGTTCAGAGAAGGGCAA
>VWYH01003030.1:497284-577191 GCA_013399365.1 Pampusana beccarii
TGGAAAGGGTTGTAAAGCACTGGAACAGGCTGCCCAGGGAAGTGGTGGAGCGCTTTAAAAGACTTAGAGATGTGGTTAAGTGCTAGATTTAGGTTATGGTTGGACTTGATGATCTCAAGGGTCTTTTTCCAGCCAAAGTGGTTCTATGATTGAGGGAACCCATTTGAAGGCGATGTGATGTATTCACTTGCAGAGGGTAGAATGGGAAGAAGGGGAAGTGCCATCTGAGATTTCACTCCCAAGTTCCAGGATTCTGGGGCATTTTCTGCCCAGTTTATAAATTTCAAGGTGTTCTTTTGGATCTCCGTTTCTGTCCTCTGAGTTGCCTGAACCACTAAGGTAGCGTCGGATGCTTTTTCCATTCTTTCACTGGCTTCATGACTTCTAGTATTTTATCTCAAAAAAAAGAATAAAGAAGATTCTTCACTAGATTGGTTATTAGACATTCACCTTAGAGATAGGATATACCAGTCCCCATCAGCTGGAGTAGAGGCCAAAACCAAGCCCTCCCACGTACTGAGCAAGAGCCATAATACTGGAACAGGCTGCCCAGGGAATTGATGGAGTCACCGTCCCTGGAGGTGTTTAAAATGCATTTAGACGAGGTTCTTAGGGACATGGTTTAGTGCTGGAGTTAGGTTATGGTTGGATTCGATGACCCTGAGCGTCTCTTCCAACCGAAATGGTTCTATGATTCTATAATCAGATTGTGGTAGAACATGTGAGTGATTGTATCCTCACTACATGGTAGGGCAGGGTGTGCTTGGCAGTGCATGTGCTAGAGAGGTGGTGCTCTGCCTTGTGTGGATAAGTTGAGACACATTGTGTGGTTGCAGTTATTTGCAATGCTATATGCAACACCTTTTTACAGAAATATGGATGCAGAGTAATTTATGCAAACAATTTTTTGTTTCTTTCCTGTTTTTTTTTTTCTTGTCAAAACTGTTCTCCAGCTTTCTGCCCACCTCGCACATTCTCTTCAAAATTTTTTTTTTTTTTTTTTTAAGGATTGTACTCTCATGAACATATTCAAATAGGGTATTAATACTGAGGTTGCACATTTCAGTCGCAGTAAACTCAAGACCTATCTGTGGCCTCCATGGGACCAAAAGCCAACATGTGAGAAAGTAACACCCACCCACCCTCAACACCTGCATCTACATGTATTTGGGCTCTTGTAATGAGGGGATTGAGAGCAACTTTAGCACCTTATTTAATAACCATTAGGACCTTTTGGAGGGATTGCTGAGCATGACACGTTTCTACCACACTTAATGCAGACACACTAAGCCAAACAAATAATTTCTTAGGTTAAGTTACTTCTGTGTAATTTTGAGTAGGAGAATTTCACACGAGCTGAGGCAGAGCACACACATGCACAAGACTGCAAGCTCAGGCAGCTCAATAGCATTAAGGTGGACAACCCGGTAGGCACAGGAGTCTTGAAGAACCAGATAAGCATTTGGTGACTCATAGTTGCGGTTGGCACTAGTTGGCTAAAAGAAACATTTCAAATAATTGCACAAATACTTAGTTGCCTTCAAAAATAACTTATTGGTTTTTAAGCCACTCAGCTTGAGGGCTTACTTATTTTCCAAGAACTGCCTTTCTTTTCAGAGGAAAAGCATAAGCATTTCAAAAGTGATTTTCGTATTTTAACAGGTCATGTGGACAGAATTGCCTTGCCAGAATTTTCATCTTCTCCTTTGTTGTGCTATCTTAGAATCTGAAAAACAGCAAATAATGGACAAGCACTATGGCTTCAATGAAATATTAAAGGTACTGAATTCTTATGCATTATTTAAATATTAATTAACTTTTTGAAGTTAATGCAATATGCTTGTATTTCATGTTGGAGAGGAGGAAAGGGTGTGTGCAATCTTGTGAAGGGTTAAACGTGAACTGAATGTCTGTCCTTCGTGTTTTCCAAATGGTTTATTTGATGTCTGTGTTTACTGATAAGATCATTAACAAAAGAAAAACTGTTCTCCCAGTTAGACTGCCGCTTACTGTGTTTGATCTTACTTTTTGATTTTTATTCTGTAATTTTACGTGTTATCTCTTTGAAAATGTGAGCTGGGGGTACCTAGGAGGGCTAGATAATTTGGCACATTTAGAAGTATCATGGATTCCTCTTGCAGGTCTTGAATATTGGTGAAAGCCAGCTGTTGCATGCTACAGCGTTTAGTACCGATTTATCAAAGCAAATCGAATATGTTTAGCACTTTATAGCTTAAAGGGGCAAGCTTATAAGGTGACACTTATTAGCAGTGCAGTATTAGTGCATTTTACAATGAAGCGTATCTACTACTTACCATACTTACTATTCTTTCTGAATATATTTTTAGCATATTAATGAGCTGTCTATGAAAATTGATGTGGAATATATACTCTGCAAAGCAGAAGCAATTTCTATGCAGATGATGAATTGCAAGGTAAAGATATTTTGAATATACTTTCATTAAAGCTCTGAGTAAATATGTAGTTGGCTGAAGTTATATGTATATTAATATGAGTTGTGAAAAAACTAAATGCCTGGGTATTACAAAGGACATGCTATATCTATACAGCACCTGTATTCTAACAGTCTGTAAGCAAGAGTGATTCTTGTTATAGAGTAATATTGTTCACTGGGGCGAAGCTGGATTGTGCCTTTTGGTTGTGATTTCTTAGCTCCTACTAGAGCGCCTCAGTACAAGTAATTTGATGTCCAGTGTGCCTGAGAAAGATTGAGGTGGAAGGTGCATTGCACTGAAAGCATGAGAGACTTATTAGACAGAACCTAATGGTTCACTCAATAAAATTAATTTCAGTAATATGAAATGTAATTATAATTGTTTAGACTTTTATTTTTGTAGTGAAGATTATATTGTTACTCAGGAAGCGATACATGAGCCTGCCCCCCTTTGCCGTCTTTTCAAAAAGCAGGTACAGAAAACGGTAACTTTAGTGGAACTAATGCTGAGAGAGATGCTTTCAGTACAGCTAAATTCAAATGAATGATTACTTACTGGGTATGGGAGATGGACCACGGGGAACATTGTTGTTAACTTTTTTTCGTTTCATTACAGTGACTTTTAATATTCCCCCCCCCCCGTCTTCCTTTCTAGGAATTGCCTCAAGCAGTCAGTGAGATCCTGGGGATAGAAAGCAGTTCTGTAACACCAGATTCAGATAATGGAGAGGATGAAAGTGGAGCTGTGTTGAGTTGTCCGACGTCGTTGTATCAGAGTATCTCAACACCTGTAACTGCTGCCAATGGAACAACAGACAGCACTCAACAGATGTCTGAGACGCAGAGCTGAACAGCTGCGTAATTACAGCTGGTTAAATTGAAGAAAGACTTTTATTGAGCACGTTTTTTTCAAGCACTTGAGAGATGGATATTTAAATTTGATGTTGATTAAGCTTTAAGGTTGGAAAGAAAATCTGTACTGTAATGCTCTTGCATTAAAGCTTTACAACATGACTCAACTATTTTTGTAGTTTCTTCTACCAAAATAGCCTTTTGTTTTCAATAACATTCCTTAATATTTTTGTAGCCAAGTGCATTTTCTTTTTGCTGGTGAACTGGAAGTGGGTGCTGATTAAGAAAGAATTTGAAAATAATGCATTTGCTGAGCTTTCACACGTATTGATGTAAGACAGTGAGAGCTCTGATTTGAGCAGATTCACAATAGGCCAGCTGAAGCTGCTGTACAACATTTTCAAGCTGAAGAGATGCTGATGTGTTAAAGAAGGATGGTTTTGTAAATGAATGGGTTTTCCCTATCTCAAATGTTTACAAAAATACTTCTATGTATTTGTTGCTGGTTGAATGTAGATTTGAAATGGACATTCATACTTACACAAGTTAATGTCCAAATACTGAATTTTGTGTAATAGGGAGTGGATGAACAGTATATTTTTACATTAACATATCTTCACTTTATATATGCATATATATATTTACACACATACACACACTATATACACAAATGTTTGTGAATACTAAAAGGATAGTAATATTTTCAATATCTGAATAAACTTGACTGTTCGTTCATATGAATCAGTTTGACCAAATTAATGCACAGCTCCAACTTGGGCTCTTTTTCGAAACTTTTCTAACTGAAGGTAACTTTCATGTGAATACATTCAGTCCTACACTTGAGGTAGTTTTGCAATTGATTTCTTGCAAACTTTACTGATATTTATCTTTGCTAATATATTAACTGATCAATTAACTACTTACACTGTTTTTATGCCAAGATTATTTGGAGAACTAATAAGCAGGTTATAAAAAATAAACCACAGACCAAACCAGTAATCACAATAAACATAATGCATTTTTTGTATATGCAAAAGGCAGTGTGAGTTTATTCCATGCCATGCTGATGTCCTTTGACGTTATGTGAAATTTAACATAACTGATTAAGTGTATTCATTATTTGGTAACTATTGTACATATATAAAATAAAAATCAAAGCTGATTTAGTGTTTTTAATTAAATCATATTTAGAGAAAAAAAATCTAGTTGTCTGGTTGTTGATATAAGAACACGAGAGAGAGGGGATAGCTAAGAGTGGTTAGCCCATTGATATGTATTTTGTGAGTAATGGAGAGCAGTGGGAATACTTGTTTATTACAGAGTGGAACATACTTTTCATCTCTAAGCTGTTGATTTGTGGCATGAGGCGGAGCTTTCTTTTCTGCAGCGGTTTACTTTTACAAATGTTATTTGTGACATCTAAAGCAAATACAAGTAATACCAAAAGCCTTTAATAGATAAATCAAGTTGTTGCAATAATTTGAGACCCGATTAAACTTTTCTCACCAGTTGTGAACAAACACTGGAGTGCTGAATCAGTATAGATTTTGTTTTTAATATCGTCAATGTGCTATCTCTCATCAGTTAATAAAAAAAGTCTTATGTGGTGCAAGTCAAGGGTTCACAGCTTGGCGTTATCTGCAGCCTTTCATTTCCTGTCCAGGAAATTACGGTGAAGCATCGTGCTTTTGTTCGCTGTTGAGCTTCGTACTTTTTGGCAGTTCATTTAATGTGGCATAGAATACATAAAGGCATTAGAACTTATATAATCAACACTTTGGTTCAAATGTAGTAAGCAAGTTAGTTTCCGTGGTTTTGGAGCACTTTGAAGTATATTTGCAAAATGTTTTTGTCAAAAGTGACGTTAAGATGAAACTCTGGAAGGGTGGGAGGGAAGTGTCTAAACCAGAGAAATGCAAGGGGCATGTCTGTCAACTAGCTATGCGTGGTTTGGAGTTATTCAGGATGTGCAGCCACAAAAATTATATGAAACCTATTAAGATCTAGAAAAAAATAATAATGAATCTTCAAAATGAATATTCATGAATATTCATGAATATTCAAATATATAGGAAATGCCTATTGAAGTGAAATTCTGTCATTTCTTAAAATTACAGCTATGGCTGCTAAGAAATGCTGTTAGCCTTTAAAGTTTGCCTTTTCAGGTATAATTGTTGATCTTTTCCCTTTGTATTAAGCACTCAGATGTCAAGGATGAGAAGGTTGCTCTTTAAATTAACAGTGAGCAGCTGCTGAGAAGGCTCGGAGTGGGTAGGCTTGCTTTGCTCCCCTGCAGGAAGATCAAATCCCCCTTGCAGTGTTCAGTACCTGTAGTTTCCTTCCAGCTGACAGGCAGCCTTGCAAAGAATTGCGATCAAGAAGGAACCGCATCCTCCACCAAGCCATTCCTGATTTTTAGGGATGGATTTAGTCTAAGCTGAGACTACAAACGCTGTGAGAGGCCTTAATCAGAATGACGATAGCTGAAAAAATATCATGGGTTGGAGGTTCCTCTGTTTCTTTTGTAGGGGAATGATTTAGATTGCTTAGCATTAAGAAATATGGATTAACTATAAAAGAGACAATACTTGTTTAGTTCCTGCAAACCTGTTTTGGTTTATTTTAATGCTTGACTTGAAAATAATTATCTTTTGGAGGCAAGTATTTAAAACTTCATACTTTTCAATCGTAGCAGTATTCCAGTGTTATCTGTTCCAAAGTAAGAATTACATTTATGTAGGAGTTTCCTTAAGAGAGATTTTTTTGTTATTTTGCCTGTTTGGGCAATTTTATTTGTTAGAAAGTACGTTCTTGAGGGCTTTTTCTTCTCTTTGAGGGCAAGAGGATAACTTAAAAAAGGAGAACAGGCTGAAGCTTCTTGGACATTTGGACCAATGGGAATGTTTATAGAATCACCGTGATGCTGGGAGGTCAAAAACTATAAAAGGATGATACTAAGTTGTCCATAGTAATCACTTAATGCTTCAGTTTCATTAAGTATGTTTAGAAAACGTGTGCCTGTCCTGGTCACCCCATATGATTTGTTTGCACCCAGTGAACATTGGAACCAGTGGCCTTAAAGCCCATGTCAGGTGTGGAGGATTTGTATTCATTGTTGTGGGTAATCTTCCTAAATAATATAAAGGCTACATATATGCTGTAACAGGTCCTGAATGCTTTAAGAACCAGATGTGGAAATACAGTGATGCTGATTGTATTAGCAACGTTTCTGTTTTGATCTGTAGTTTGATTAAAATTAGGGTGTTCAGCAAGCCTAATTTTGTTACTAACAAGTTTTTTCTTAAAACTTCTGCATTTTTTGAGTGGACAAAATTAAGATGCTGATGGTGTCTCTTCAATTATTCTCTCTAGTTTTTCCTCACATATTATATTCTACAAAATACTTTGGCTCCATTCAGTCAAATCAGTGAGGAATCAGATCCCTCACTACTTTCAAATATATTCTTGAGCACCAAATCAAAGCTCCATTGCTGAAACTTTTCAGAAAGCCATAAAAAGTATTCTAGCTTCCACTTTTTGAGGTAGTGTTTTGGTTCAAAATAAGTGAGGCCCTTTTCCCTCACTTTTCTACATAATTTTTTGTTCCAAGACTCTTGCCTAACTTGAAAAAAATATTTTATTGTAAATGATTCAGCGTTCAGAATTTGGACCGTGAACAAGTTTTGGTGCTGCTAGCACAATTCATGCATCCTAGTGTGATGAGAATGAAGCCGTACCAAATTTGGGATAGAATTTCTGTAGGTCAAATCGATGTTTTCCTCAAATTGTTCCTTGTTAGACAACAGAAATGACAATGCTGAAGAGGTTAGTGAAATTTAAAAAGTGCATCTGAGAATTGATGTACATGAAAAATGTGATTGGAAAAAGGTGTCCAAGTGGGCTGTGTGCAGGAATAATCATTTTTTTAGGAGATGTGTTAACTATTCCTCAGATGCTGTTTTAGTCAGTATTCTTGTATAGGTGCAACTTAAAAGTGCAGTTTGGTTCGTGGCCTGTAGGAAAGTGCTGGTAACACTATTTTGTCTGTGACTGGCTAAATATCTCAATATAATTTTCAAATCTGTTGACTGTTTTCTGAACACTTCCAGTCCGTGCCTGGTGCCGTCTGTGTCTGTGGTGAAAGAATCTTGGCAGAGAGGTCGGTGCTTGTTCTTAGAGCAGCTCATGGAATTTCTCCCCTATGGTGTCTGGGATTAAAGCAGGAAATCCTAACCCTTGGTTCTCAACATACACTTATGTACCTATATCTAGCTCAATAGTTTACGTGACTGTATATGAGCATTGAAAAGGTGATAGGAGACACACAGACATAACCAAACACTTAACAGCCAGATCTCACACATGTGCTATTATATTAGATTTAAAGATGGTTTCAAATGATTTTTTTATGGTGTTAAAAGATGATTGTGCTTCATGCTTAGTGGGACTTGATAATGTCTGCTATTCAATTAAGTGAAGTTATTGCAGTGTAGGCCTCGTGTAAATTAAGCTTCATTTCATTTTTCATTTAAGTGGGGATTTTAATCTTAAACATTTTTAAAGCATGTGTGCTGTTTTTTCATGTTGAATCACTATATCTTTGGCACAAAATCAATTTTCTGATGAACTGCAAACAAAAAATACTTTGTACGATGTCACTTTTTGCCTCATCGAAGATGAATTTCACAACTGAATCAAATACATATTTCAATCTGTCCATGTAACTCACATAAATGAAGTCTTCTAGATGGGGTATGTTTTGAAGGAATTCGATTATAGTATATAGTTTGATTATACAGGCTATGGGTACCCTACCCAAACATTAGTTCTTGGACTGTTTCCACATATGTATCTTGTTATTAACCAGCTAACAGCAGAGCCCCATGGCGCAGAATTTATTATTTTGCCCAGGTTAGCAGTTCAGCAAAGGGTCACTTGTTTCTGTGTGTGGTGTGGTTGACCCCGGCCAGCAGCCCAGCAGCCAAGCACCCACCCAGCCCCTCACCCACCCCCTCTCCCCTGGGATGGGGAGAAAACAGAAGGAAGGCAAGAAGGTTTGTGGACTGAGACAACGACAATTCAACAGGGAAAGCAAATGCTGCTCCCGCAAGCAAAGCACGAAGAGGATTTTAGTCACTGCTGCCCAAGGGCAGGTGGATGTCCAGGCGCTTCCTGGAAAGCAAGGACTCCACACCGGTTCCTTGGAAAGATAAACACCGTCACCATGAGTGTCCTTGCTTCCTCCTCCTCTGCCTCCCTGAGCTGCTACTGCTGTGGCGTGTGCTGTGGAATATCCCTCGGGGCAGCTTGGGTCAGCCGCCCTGGCTGTGTCCCCTCTCAGCCTCTTGCCTGCCCCCCGGGGGGAAGAAGTGAGAAAGCTCCAATGCTGCGCAGGAAGGGTTCAGCCGAAACACCCGTGTGTCATCTGCGCTGCTCCAGGCACAAACCGTACGGGCTGCGATGAGGAAAACTAACTCCATCCCAGCCTGACCCTGCTTGGTGTGCTGAGAGCCATTCTTGATGGTGTCTGAGAGCGTGACAAATAAATTAATCCTTCATGTTGACGATGACACTTTTAAAGTGCCCATTTAGACCTTACACAAAAAAATACTTGTATTATATAAACAACTTATATTCAGCTGTTCTTTCGGTTGTCATGATCAATGAGATGCAACACCGGAGACTCTTCCAAAACACTCTTCATTAATTGGTCCAGACGTCCTTTAGGTTACGTGGGTGCATACCAGCTTTCTGCTTTGGCCTTGGAGAGCTTCCATATACTCTTCTGGTTTTACTGTTAAAGTAACTGACGAAGGAGGCCAAGGAAGTCTTTAAAGTCCAGATATTTGGGTTCAGGGACTTGATAATTTTTCAAACAACAAAATAGTACAAATACTGCTACCAGAAGTGGCACTACTGATTCTTTGTTCTCTGCCCTGTGCTGCTGTATCTTTTATGCTGGTGGGATTAGTTTGTGCAGTGTATGGTGAACCACATAAAGGAGCTGACGAATTTAAGACTTAACCAGTCCTTTTAGCCAGAGCAATCACACCACGCATTTTTTCACCCTGAGGTATGTACTTGAGTGTAAACATACAGCAAGTTTGTTAAAATTGTAGATTTGCAATGTTGGAAGACACTTTCAAAAGCTCATGAATAATAAACTAGCTAGACTACCTCCTGTTGGAAAGCATGTCCGTCTTCTGGCAGACGCTTGTCTAATCCCTTTGGAGAAAGCCTTTGCAGATCCTGCAGTCTATGGTATAGGTACTTTTCAGTGGACTTCCAGGGCAGACTGAATGGTCACCCACAGCTGGTGATTTTCTGTAACTTCCGAGTCCCTTCATAAGAGCTCTTCCTTCTCTTGTATTTGTGCAGCTGGTAGCCTATAAGTAGCCCTCCCCCCGCCACGATCTGTTTAAATTTTGGAACAGTTACAGCGTCTCTGAGGTAAGTACGGTCTGGAAATTTATGGGTGGTCTCTACACGGACATTTAGGCTATTATTAAATAGTTTAGGAGTGCAGGTAGGTACTTGTGGATCTCCTGTTCTCTGCACCCTGCCATTTAACAGTGAACCCACCCCTTTGTCCAATCTATTAGTTTCGTCTGAACTTGGTTTCCTTATCTGTCTCGTGAGAATGTTATAAGAGACCACGTCAGATACTTTGCTGCCACCAAGATGAATGACATGTATTGTTTTGCCTTGGTCTACAGGACTGTCAAAGAGGAAATGAGATTTGTCAATTTGTTCTCAGCAAATCCATCTTGACTGTTTAATCATCTGTTATCGTCTAGGTCTTTATAAATAATTTTGATACTTCTCTTTTCTCAAACAAATGAAATTAGACTGGTCCATAATTCTTCAGCCCTTCCTCCTCTTATTGAAAATGGATGTAATTTTGGCTTTTTTCCTGTCTTTTGTCACTTATCCATCCCCTGAGTTCCTAAAACAGCTATTGGTGGCAGAGATTTAGTGAGCCTACTCTGGAAACGTGGCTTCAGTGCCAAGTCATTTGCTACCAACAGACTTACCCCAAGTATTTACTAACATTGTTCTATCTTGTTAAAACTAAGAGCTTACCTTTGTGCTCTTGCTGTTAGTTATGACAGACCCCTCATCACACTTGATTCTTTTAGTGCAGAACGATGTAAAAACAAACAAAAAAACCCTTAGGTATTTAATGCCTTTTGAAAAATTAAAAAAAAAAGTTGTTTTTCTGTTTTGTCCTTTCCTCTGTTCAGTCGTGGTCTAATACTTCAGTTCTTCTGGTTGCCGGAAAAAATTGCTTTTGACGTTCTATACTAATTACTTTTAATTTATACCACAGTCTTTGTTCATATGTTAATGTGTTATGCTGCCTGTATTTTGTATCTTGGTCCTAGTTTTCATCTTCTGTAAGCTACTTTTTTTGAAGATAATGAGAAACTAATGACTTATCATACTACTAGTAAAAGTGTAGTAGAAGACTACACTTCCTCTACAGTGGAACAGTTTCCAGATGAAACTATTTTTTTCCTGAATTACAGAAAGAATTGTCTTTCTGCACGAGGTTTCCTCCCCTTGTATGTTGAAATAACTGAATTTACTGAGGTCCTCTTTCTGCAATTGTCAGTTTCTGCCTTCTTCTCTGACTTTTGGCTGAAAATTGTGAATTCATTTGATGTTCATTATTCACATAGTCCATCATCTGCCTAATGTTTTCAACAACTCCCCACTGTTGGCTCAAATTAAATATACCGCAGCCTCTCTTTTAATTGTTTTCTTCCAAATTGTGGATCAAAATTGATCATTGCTGTTCCCAGATCACCCTAGCCAGTTTGTAATTCGGTAAATATCCTTTCCCAACAGCTGTTGGTTGATTAAAGTCCTCTTAATGCTATTAGAACATGGTATGATTTTGTTGCCTGCCTAAAAGCCTGTGCTTCCTATATCTTTGTAACTTAAAAATTAGGTCTATGTTCTCATCACAGATTTTTCAGCAGACCTATCTCATCCAGAGAAACAGATTTTTGAGTTGGTGTGTGTATCTTTCATAATCTGGGAAAAGACTGTACATCTTTCCTTGTTTTAGGAAGCTCATTTGGCTAGTGGAGATTATTTTGCAAAGTACTTGTTTTACCAAGTAAATGTTGATGTCATTATGTATTGAGACATATTTTCTCTTTGTGTCAACATCTCTTGCATCAATAATAGGAATAACTGTTCTTTTTGCCTTCACATTGAATAATGTTGTTTTCATTTTTGGATCCTTGTGAAGTCCACCTTTCTTCATGCTTTTTTTGATACTTTTTCATAGCTTCATTTCTTTCCCTGTTCTGCCACATTTATGAATTCAAAGTTCTCCTTCCTTCTGTAACATGCCTGTAGACAAAGACTTGGTGGTGATTTGGAGGAGCCAGAGGTGAATTCAGATGATTTCTTGGCCTATACTAGCTACTCAGCACTGTGAATTTTATCCTCTTGTTAAAACCAAATGGCAGGTCTTAAGATTGCTGGTGAATGTCAGCAAACTATGATAATTGTTACAAATAGTTTTAAGGAAAATTATGCTGAAATGGACAATTGGTATCTCTAAAGGGAGGAAATGACTCAAACATTGAAAAACACCTCACAGACTTGCTTCAGATTTAAATTTCCACTTGAGAATTCTGCATTTTTTAAACTTGAAAAGTGCATAGCTTAGAAGTTCAGACAACGTCTGTTCTCTCGTATGAGGAGAGGAAAACATCTGTATGTAAACTAAAGAAGATCTTGGAGTTTCTGATTGAAGGCAACAAGATGCCTTTTAGAAATAAAAGTAAACTTATCTCTGTGTGCTGGACAGCTACCTTTATTTCTATCAATATTAACTCCATCTCCCAAAGTGAAATAAGATCGCTGTGTGGCACCCTGACATACATTATCAAACAGATACTTTTGAATCGCTGCTTCCATGAACTCCCAGTTTTTTGGCCCAGGATTTTAAGTGTTCACTTGTGTTACCTATATGGCACTGTAAGCTATATTGCACCAACCGACTAAGTTGGTGCAAAAGTAATGGTGGTTTTTGCATTGTTGAAATTTGCCATTTGATACCGGAACACTTAATTGAATAAATGTGGTTATGTTGTACATAATTTTAATGCAGTTTTCTCGCTTTATGTCTTTTTCCTACTGACTTATTACTTGCTGTTTATTTTTTATTTATTTTAGACTTTGGAAATAATGTTAGACAAAAATCAAATTTGAGCGATTTTCTTATTCGAGTTCAAATGCAACATAAAGCAGCAGAGACAACTTGCAACATCAACAATGCATTTGGCCCAGGAAGTGCTAATGAACGTACAGTGCAGCGATGGTTCAAAGAGTTTTGCAAAGGAGATGAGAGCCTTGAAGATGAGGAGCGTAGCAGCCAGCCTTGGGAAGCTGACAAGGACCAACTGAGAGCAATCACCGAAGCCAGTCCTCTTACAACTACACAAAGAGTTGCTGAAGAGCTCAACGTCAACCATTATAGGGCTGTTCGGCATTTGAAGCAAATTGGAAAGGTGAAAAAGCTTGATAAGTGGGTGCCTCGTGAGCTGACCAAAACTAGAAATAAAAACATTTTGAAGTGTTGTCTTCTCTTATTCTGTGCAGCAACAATGAACCATTTCTCTATTGGATTGTGATGTGTGATGAAAAGTGAATTTTATACAACAACTGGCGATGGCCAGCTCAGTGGTTGGACCTAGAAGAATCTCCAAAACACTTCCCAAAGCCAAACTTGCACCAAAAAAAGGTCACAGTCACTGTTTGGTGGTCCACTGTCAGTCTGATCCACTACAGCTTTCTGAATCCCGGCAAAGCTGTGACATCTGAGAAGTCTGCTCAGCAAATGGATGAGATGCACTGAAAACTGCACTGCCTGCAGCCGGCATCGGTCAACAGAAAGGGCCCCATTCTTCACGACAATGCACGACCACATGTCGCAAAACTGACACTTCAAAAGTTGAACCAATTGGGTATGAAATTTTCCCTCATTTGCCATATTCACCTGACCTCTCACCAACTGACTGCCACTTCTTCGAGCATCTTGACAACGTTTTGCAGGGAAAATGCTTCCACAACCAGCAGGATGCAGAAAACGCTTTCCAAGAGTTTGTCGAATCCTGAAGCACAGATTTTTACGCTGCAGGAATAAACAAACTTATTTCTCATTGGCAAAAATGTGTTGATTGTACTGGTTCCTATTTTGACTAACAAAGATGTGTCTGAGCCTGGTTATAATGAATTAAAATTAATGGTCCAAAACAGCAGTTACTTTTGCATCAACCTAATAGCTAAACTCTAAACAAAATCTGAGGTTTACCAGTAATCCTAGAACCATAGGCCAGCTCTGTTGTACTGTAGCTAGAACAAAGAAGAAATAAACATTTTTAGTGAATAAATGTGTGACCTTTAATCTGGCATCGATATGAGAAAGTCCACCTACAAAATACAAGCTGCAAAAGAAGAACTTCCTCTCCAGAGAGGATCAGTCTCTCTGCAGAATTCACGAGCAGGCAGCATGGTTACAATAGTTGGATCATTTGCGTCTTCCCTGCCTGTTACATAGCACCTGCTGACATAATGAACCTTTGTTTGTTTTGCATTCATGAGTCATCCTGAAGAGGCTGTGAGAGACAGAAAACCTTCAATGTGCTCTAGTTACTGCACGGAGCTGCGAGAGATAGCAAGGCTATGGGTTCGCTGATTTGTGCGATGTCCCAGCTGCAGAGCATCTAACTTTTTATTTTTTTTATCTATTTTATTATTATCTAACAATAAAATCGTGCTGTGCCGTGCTGGTAGGAGAAAAGCCTGCTCAGTAGAGTTTGGTCTCATTGCTGGAGCATCCAGAGATTGCTAAGTGATCTCACTCTCATAAATTGTCCAGCTGCATGAACTGTATCTAGGTATCTCAGGCGTAGCAGGTAGGAATATAAAAGTCCAAAGACTCCAACTTGCTTTCCCATTATTAAAAATAATGAATAAACATGACATAGAGTATCTCTTGACAACTTAGGATATGAGACTGAACTGTCACATGTAGACACACTTTTCCCTAACTGGGAGAATGAAGTAAAACTTTGTGGGTTAGCGGAATGAAAATGATTGATTTGCATTACAGGATCAGGTAGAGGAACCAAATATTATTACAATCTTATTGTCAAGCAGAAGAAAGGATCCTTATTACATTTCACTCATGGGAAACTCTGGAAAAGTGAAGCTAAAGGATTATATTCAGGCCTCCCATGAGTTCTGAGGAAGCTGTGAACCCATCCTGGTTCTGAACACTGAGCATGACTGCACATTTTAAGAAGGGGATCATATGACTGGCAATGGCCAGTTTAGACTGGAAGCTTTTGCTCTTTTTTGTTAGTTGTGATAAACAGTACATTCCTGTAATACTACATGGGGGCTATGAAACAGTCTCAAATCTTTTGTTGTGCTTCTGTGTTGGTCCTTCTAAGAGCAAAATGAACTCTGCAATGATGCAGCTATGTAAATGCTAGTTAAAAGATGCTAAGTGTAGCAAGGCTAAAGGCATGGAGGTTCTGATGGGAGGCACTCCTCAGCTGAGCTAGACGTGACTTGAAGCTTAGTACTATGAGCAGTACTTCCTGGTACGTGCCTTGTGCAGCTCCCCGCTCAGTGTCTTGGCTTCAGTGGCTCTGATTTTAATTTTTCCCTCTCAATCTATGTGATCACAGAATCACAGAATGGATGGAGTTGGAAGGGACCTCTGGAGATCATCTAGTCCAACCCACCTGGTAAAGCAGGTACACCTAGGGTAGATCGCACAGGAATGCGATCTATGTGTGCACCAAGTTAAGGACACATGATGGCAGCTCTTGTGTTCAGTGAGGTTGCCCCGGTTCGGGGAGGCTGCAGAGGAAAGCACCTTCGGTCAACTGCAAAGTGAAGCAGTGACTGTTTTCCTCCCCTGCCTGATGTGTTTGAAGAGCGAAAACTCTCTATGTATTCAAAGGAAACTTACTGGAATAGTGCTCCAAATCCAATGTTGTTCCTCTATAAGGACAGGCTGAGAGAGTTGGGGTTGTTCAGCATGGAGAAGAGAAGGCTCTGGGGAGACCTTATTGTGGCCTTTCAGTGCTTAAAGGGGCCTGTAAGAAAGATGGGGACAGAGTTTTCAGCAGGGCCTGTTGCGATAGGACAAGGGGTAATGGTTTTAAACTAAAAGAGGAGAGATTCAGGCCAGACATGAGGAAGAAATTTTTTACAATGAGGGTGGTGAAAAACTGGCCCAGGTTGCCCACAGAGGTGGTAGATGCCCCATCCCTGAAAACATTCCAGGCCAGGCTGGATGGGGCTCTGAGCAACTTGATCTGGTTGAAGATGTCCCTGCTCAATGCAGTGGGGCTGGACTAGATGACCTTTGAAGATCCCTTCCAACCCAAACTATTCCATGTTTCTACGATTGTTCAGTCCTACACTCTGTAAGGTAACCTATTTATCCAAAGTAGGTCATGGAAAAGTTTTGGGAAATGAGAGAAGCAGGGAAGAAAATAATAGGGTGAGAAAGTGATGAAATGAGTGTTTGACATCACCATGTTAGTGTGAGAGAAATTAAAAATCCTAAAACAATTTCACAAGTATACTTAAGAGACTGAGACACTACCTCAACATTACAGTAAAGTTATTGTTTCAGCAGTTACCTTCTGCTCATTTACCATTTCTGAGTTTATAGTAGTCTGAAATTAAGTAGTAAACAAATTCTTAAAATAAGTCTTTATGAGTATTTCAGAGACAAGTGGTCATATACATATAAACATAAAAGATCTCTAGGATCTGTGAGGGATTGTTTTACCTTCACAGGTGATTAACTGCTTTATCGATGTTGTGGTTAGAAGAGAGTCTTATGATCCAAGCCTGGCCCTTACACAGCCATTGCTGTCTTGATTAAAAAGCTTTTTCCAGTTAAACATTCTCTTTCAGTGGAAGTACTCTGCACGTCATCATGTCATCAGTCACCCTTCAATTTATAAGGTATGTTAAAGTGTTTTATTGCAAGATACAATTCCTATCCCATAATACATCGTCTCTGAACCAGCCTATGTTTTCAGAGCACTATCCCATAAAAGGGAGAGAGATGAGCTTCTACGTCGAAGAATTTCTCACATCAAAATCCCACCATGACTTTTCTGCGTAGAAACTCAGCTCCTACTCTTCCTTGGCACGCTGTTCCCATGTCCCCACTGGGCCATGTGCCGGCACTGCTGGCTCTGTTCCTCCCCAGGGCCTCCCAGCACTCCTGCAGCCACAGTGGCAGGGTGACCCTGGGCTATGCCCTGCCCTGCCCTGGCTGGAATCATAGAATCGTGGAATGTCCTGAGTTGGAAGGGACCCACAAGGATCATCGAGTCCAACTCCTGTCCCTGCACAGGACAACCCCACAGTTCACACCGTGTGTCTGAGGGCTTGTCCAGTCTCTTGAACACTGTCAGGCTTGGGGCCATGACGCCTCCCTGGGGAGCCTGTTCCAGTGTCCAGCACCCTCTGGGGGAAGAACCTTTTCCTAATGTCTAGAGGCCAGGCTCCCGGGCGGGGTTCTAAGCGGTGTTTCCCTGCCCGAGGCCGCCGCCCGGGCCGGGCTGTGCCGCGCTGCGGGTCCGTGCGGGCAGCGGCGAGAGGGGAAGGTGAAGGCGCCGCCGCAGGGGCGGGCGGGGGCACCGTCCCCGCAGCGCGGTCCTTTGCCGCTGCGGTCGGCACAGCTCCCCCGGGATTCCCGCCGCCCTCCCGGCCCGGGGGGGCTCCAGCCGGGGCGGGGGCGGCGAGGCTGGGCAGCGCCCGGCGGCGACACCGCTCCCCGGTGCCGTCCCGCCCCGGCGGTGCGCGGCGGCGGCTGAGATAAGCGGGGACCGTGGGCGTTCATCTGCCGGCGGCTCTCGTCACCCGGAGACGGGTGTCCCCTAATCGGGTTTCCATCAGCCTCCGCGGGGGGGTATAAAAGGAGCCGCCGCGGGGCCAGGCGGGCAGAGCGTGGTGCTGCCCCCCGCCCGCCCGGCCGGCCCCATGCAGCCCGCCATGATGATGTTCTCCAGTAAGTACTGGGCGCGGAGGGGCTTCTCGCTGGACTCGGCCCTGCCGGAGGAGCGCCCCGCCGTCGGCAGCCTCACCGTAAGTGGCGGGGCTGGGAGCGGGGCTTCTCCGCCGGGCCCACCCCCGGCGGCGGCTGCGGGGACCCCGCCGGGGCGGGAGCGGGAGCTGCCGGGGCACAGGAGCGGCGAGGGGGGTCGGGTTCAGCCGGCCCGTACCGGGGGCCCGGTGTCCCTTCCTCTCACCTTTAGGGCCAGGTGAATAGTTTTTCAGCAGTTAAAGGGGCCGATGAAGCCAACTTTTTAGTCTAATCGGTCCTCATTCAAAACGCTGCTTTAAACGTGTCTTCAAACAGTAGTAAAAGTTTCGTTAGAAATGAAAGCCTTACTGCAGGAATTAACCATATTGCTATTGGAATAATATAAAAGCATTGGTGTCCAGTTAGGGCGTTTTTAAATGCTTGAATTTTGAAAGCCTGTGACAATTCCTGCCGACTCTATGCATTAGTGCTGTGTCAGCAGAATCCACCCTTTCAAGGCACTCGCGAACCTCGCAGCGTGATGTACAAAACGTTTTTGGCAATATGCGAATCGTATGCACTTAAGCTGCGTTGGTGCCTGTGGCGCTTTCACCGCTGAGCATCTGGATTTGGGGTTTCCCAGCTCCTGCCGGCTAGCAGGGGTGCAGGAGCGCGGGAGCACTGTGCAGGGGACGTGCATTTCCCCGTTGAAAACCCCGTCGGGAGGTAGAATCACCATCTCTGTAAGATGGTGATTTGGGTGCGACAGGTGCTTGGGTCCCTTTTAAGCATGGGATAAACTTCTGTATGCTCCCAAGTAAACATATTTGGACAGGTGTGCTTTAATAAGAACAAAGATTGTTAATAGGTAATAATAATGTAACCTACTCTGAATATGTGAGATAGTTAGAATTACGAAGATTTTGCCTCATATAAAATTTTGTAACACATGAAGATTTGGATCACTTGAGTAGAACCAACAAAATGCATCAGTTTGTACCAGTTATGAACTGGCCTATTATCTGCATAGTAAAATATGAAACATCCGTATTTATGCACACCTTGCTTCTATTGGAAATACTGAATTAAATGGGATAAATCTGTTTTACTGTCTCTATATTTGGGTTACTTTCTTCACTGAGTTCTGCTGCAGATGACTTTTATTCGTGAGTACTTGCACTTGCTCCAGATAATCTGTTTTCATTAGGAAAGTTGATCTGCTAGTCATGATTTCATGATCAAGTGTACTAATGAGCATGGCTGATAAGATGTGAGTTCTTGCAATATCACAGCCTCTTCTACTGTACTCATAACAAATAGGTATTCTGGTTTTTATGTGCTTGAGAGGGTCTTTCAGTCATAAATTCAGGTAACGCTCACTTGAGAGTATTAGGGAACCTGTGACAGTTTTTGAAAGTGCCAAGTGCTCTCATTTCCCAGAGGAATCGATGATATTGAGATTCTCAGGCACTCGTTTGACTAAATGACCCTCAGCACATAGCTTCCAGAAAGCAACACACAATGAAAAATCATGGATGCTGTAAAAACAGCATCTTTGTCACTTTATGTGGAGGTTATGTGTGTTTGATGCATGTGAAAATGACTCAGTCAAATCCCAAATATTATTTAAGTCAAAACGAAAGTGACCTTCCCTAAACTATCCCTGAGCAAACCTCCTATGAAGCAGAATCAAATAAGCTCAATTACTAAAAATTAAACATATTTGAAACCCTTCATATATAGTTCTGCGATCATAATTGCTTTTCCAGATTGTTTCTGTGTAGCCTAATAAATGATGAGAGAAGACCACAGAGACTTTTTAGCATGTCCAGTAGCTAGTTTAAGTGTGGCTGGTTTAACCTGGGCTGTTTAAGGAGTGGCCTTTGATAAGATTATGCAGTTTAACTAGCCCTCTTTTTAATTTACTGTGTTCTTATACTCTAAGAAAAAATCTCAGAAGATCCAGTGGGAGCTGGCTTGAGAGCTGTGGGTGCTCTGTTCAGTAGAGGGAGATATTTCAGAGTGGACTAGGATCAGGTAAAAAATTAGACAAATTTGACATGAACCATGTGGATGCATTAAAATGGATGTGATGCAAATACCTTGTCACTGTCAGAGATACCAAATTTTAAGAAAACCATTTAAGATAATCAGGTTTGAAAAGGAATCAGGCCGAACCTTACTAATCTTTTGCTGGGTCACGAAGCCCTTAATAAAATACTGTAAAATCTTTTAAAAGCACAAGGAGACCTTTTGCCAAAGTGTGTCATTGCAGGTCCACAGATGTGCAAGAGAGATAACCTACCTGTAAGGAAAATATAAGAATAGAGGATTAACTTGTCTTTTATCAAGTGTTACCTGTTTAAAAATGTCTTTCATTTTTGGGGTATTTTCTGTCAGCTACTTTACAGTTTACCGAAAGACAACTTAATCCACATGAAATAGTTGTATACGATTCCTAATTTACATCGTCATGTTTTTAGTGACTATATTATGGAGGATAAAGAAGCAGTTAGTACCTCACTGGAGATTTGATATCTCCAGGACTCGCAATGTGGGTATGTGTATTGTTTTTTAAAAATCCTGGTCAGTCTTGGAAAAATTGTCTACAAAGGATATAGTGTTGGCATCCTGGCAAGATTTAAGCTGATAAAATGATGTATTTTGGAAAATGCTGGCTGAAATTTAGCTTAAAGCAGTCTTTGACCCACAAATTGAGAGAAGAATGCAGAAGTGACTAAGGACGGTGTGATTTTTCTGTTTTCTTGAGTTCTTCAGCCAGCTCACCTGGGAGGTACAGTCTAAGCTTGTATTTCTGTGCTTGTGTTTATAAGCAACAGAGGCTTTGTTTTCTCAGGAAAGATGACCTTACGTGACAACATTCCTTGTACTACAACAGAGAACACAAAGTTTATGTTTTAAATTTAGTGGTTAATGCAGAAATACAGAGCAGTATAAATCATCATAAATTTACTGGTACAGCTTAGAATAGCATCACTTCAGTTTTTCATCAATATTCAGGTTAGGGTAGCATCACTGCAGGCTTTGCAGTATTTCAGACCATCTCCATGTGCTTCATATTTGTTAGCATTGCCCTAATAATAGCATCATATTTGTATCCTGAACATTTATACACTTTTCCTTAAGCTACTTTTAACAGGCTGGCCTCTTATATAATTGTCTCTAACAGCTGCCTTTGACCTATGGTTCTGGTTAGAAGCAAATGCATTACCTTTTAAATGAAGTCTGGATGAGTTCCATTCAGCTACTTTCTAGCAAAAATTTCTCATTGTGTAAAAGAACTAAATTTTGCGAAGTGCCCGTTTGTGTCTGAGATGGTACTGTTCTTTGTCCATTTGTAGCTAAACAGATCGAGTTCTGGGAAAAATGAAGAAAAGAAAGGGAATAAGGGAAATGGGAAAGGCGAATCTGTTTCCGAAGGTGGAAAGACAGCCGTGGTGTTTTCCTTGAAGAATGAAGTTGGTGGATTGGTGAAAGCTCTTCGACTCTTCCAGGTAAAGCTTACAAATCATTACACTGACTGCACTGAGGAAGGCTACTGAGGTCAGGTTGGTTGTTTGTATAAATCTAATGAACCATGACGGAAGGAATAGAGAGCAGTTACACTCTGCAGAACCGAATAAAAGTAACTGAAAACTTCATGGACCATTCAAGAAAGCATTTTGGGCTCGTGAAGAGTTTTCTGGAATACAGGTTAACAGCGATGCTGATGTTCACACTATCCGCTTTAGATTTCCAATGTGTGATTCTCAACACCGTAAATTAGATTTGAAGTTGTCTGTGGAGGCCACAGTGAAAGGAGGCACTTTCAGAGAGCAGTTCAGAATCTGGATTATATACAGCCAGGTGGTGGTGGCAGCCTTGCTGCAGGACAATGTTTGGTCATGAAGGTAAATGCACCTTTAAGTGCTTTCAGGGTCAGGGCTTTATGTGTCTAACTAGAATGTAAATAGTGAAGTGTCGGTTTCTAAGGCCAAACCATCAGAGGGGTGTAAGTGTGGGAGCACTGGGCATTGCCAATCTGAAGAGCCAGGAGCTGGCTCTGGGAGCAGGTTCCCAAGGCTGTTGTGGATACCTAGATTCCCCAGCCAAGGAAAGGGGATGAGTTGGACCTCCCAGGAGGGAGGCTGCCAGAAACCAGGGTATTTGACAGAAAACTGAGGGGCATTGCAATACCTGACAACCCTTTCCGTGAAAATTTTTTTCCTAATATCCAATCTAAACCTTCCCTAGCACAACTTGAGGCCACTTGCTCTCATCCTGTTGCTTGTTACTTGGGAGAAGAGGCCAACACCCTCCATGCTACAACCTCCTTTCAGGTAGTTGTAGACAGCGATAAGGTCTCCCCTCAGCCTCCTTTTCTCCAGGCTGAACAGCCCCAGTTCCCTCAGCTGCTCCTCATCAGACTTGTGCTCCAGACCCCTCACCAGCTTTGTTGCCCTTCTCTGAGCTCTCTCTGGTACTTTAATGTCCTCCTTACCATGAGGGGCCCAAAATTGAACTCAGAATTCAAGGTACGGCCTCACCAGTGCCGAGTACAGAGGGACGATCACTTCCCTAGTCCTGCTGGCCACACCATTCCTGGTAGGATGCTGTTGGCCTTTTTGGCCATCTGGGCACACTGCTGGCTCATGTTCAGTTGCTGTCAGTCAACACCCCCAGATCCTTTTTCCCCAGACAGTTTTCCAGCCACTCTTCCCCAAGCCTGTAGAGCTGCCTGGGGTTGTTGTGACCCAAGTGCAGGACCCGGCACTTGGCCTTGTTGAACCTCATACAGTTGGCCTCAGGCCAACCATCCAGCCAGTCCAGGTCCCTCTGAAGAGCCTTACTACCCTCCAGCAGATCAACACTCCCACCCACTTGGTGTTGTCTGCAAACTCACTGAGGGTGCACTCAATGTAGGCTCATTCACAGAGTTACTTAATGATTTGAGTACCATGAGGGGGAGTTTAGGGTTTTGTTCTCTTCTCAGCCTAGGGTAGATCAAAGCCACTTGTCTGACTTGCCAAGAGAATGCCTAAAACTGGTGGCTCTGTGTCAGCTGAGAACACACAGGGGAGTCCTGTGTCCTCTGTTATTCAGAAGTAGATCATCAAAATGATCCTGCTCGGCTTTGTAATCTGCCAGTTTACAAATAGCAGATTCAAAACCCTCAGCAGATGGAGTGTTTTTCTTCTGTGGATTTGTTAATGTGAATGGGTTAGCTGAGGAGATAGACCATATACGTACCTTCTGGAGCATGCCAGTTAAAGAATTATGTACGTATATCCAGAGGTGTGAAAGCAGAGACTGCTGGTTGGCTGTACCGGGGGGACCTTCACCTGAAATGGACATTTCTGCAAAATACAACAGGCAGGTGGAAGTACAAGTGCAGAGTTCTTCCCATTTGGAAGTTTAAAAATGTTTTATTGGCTTCACTGAGTAAGTGAAAGAATAGTTGTGAAAAGTAATAGATAGTTTGTGTTTGCAAAAAAAGGAAAAATCAGAGTCAACAGAAATATTGGTTGAAAGTAGATGTCTAGTCCAACCTCCTGTTTTGAAGCAAGGCTATCGCAATACTAGATCAGGTCAGCCATAACACATTATGGTTGCCTGTCACTGTACGACACCCTTGGCAGACCAGTGGTTGTGGTGGGAGAGATACCCCACTGGAAAATTTTAATGCTAGAACTATTTATGCATTTATGTGTTTAGTTTTGATGGGGACATTATAGTAGAGAATAAACTGGATCAGATTTTAATTTTATTACTAGTACCACTTCAGGTGATTCATAGTTGCTGCAAGAAAGACAGATGAGGAGTCGTATACAGTAATTCTTAAAAAAAAAAAAATTCTCCCTTGTATTCATGAGAGATGCTGAAGTAGTACACATTTAATAGCGTCTAAATAAACACACTCAAATACAGTTAAATTAACTGTATTATTCTGCACATTGCCTAATAAAATTGCATTTCATGTTTAACAAAGGTAAATATAGAATTGCATTATAATTGTTTTCTCTTTAAAAATTATAAAGTAATAATGTCCTTTATAAAAGATTGCCTTTTTAGATAAAATTAGATCATAAGTTAACTTTCTTCATTAAACACAATAGTATTAATTTTACATTCAGTATACAGATTTTTTTTGTTTTTGTTATTTAATAAGCATGACTAACCAGTTATGTAGGTCCAGAGGGAGCGCTTTAAATGAAAACACTTTTTAATAACTGGGAAAAACTTTCCTAAGGAACATGCCATCAATATTCCCCTTCTAGCTGGTATGTCTACATTTTTTATGCTATTTCATCTTTCCACAGGAGAAACATGTGAGTATGGTTCATATTGAATCACGAAAATCGAAGAGAAGGAACTCGGAGGTGGAAATTTTTGTGGACTGTGACTGCAGTAAGAAAGAATTTAATGAACTAATCCAGTTGCTCAAGTTTCAAACTAATATTGTATCTCTCAATCCACCGGAAAACATCTGGACTGATGAAGAAGGCAAGGCTGCTTTTCTGTCACTTGGTTTAGACACTGACAAATGTTTTGCACAGGTATCTCTGTAGTCTTATGCTCCAGTACATTCAACTCACATTCTGTCTTCTACAGATCTCGACTGTGTCCCTTGGTTTCCCAGGAAGATATCTGAATTAGACAAATGCTCGCAGAGAGTTTTGATGTACGGATCTGAGCTGGATGCAGATCACCCTGTAAGTGTAACATAAAATTGTATTGTAGATAATTTGTTCAGATTATTCGTCAGTCAAATAAAAAGCCTGGTGACTGCAGATTCTGAGTACTTTTTCAAGCATATGTTTTTCAGAAGATGGGGGTTTAGTTCTCTTCAATAGTTTCAATGAATTAATTTTCCTTTTCTGTAGCAGGACACTGAAAAAGGAGGTCCTCCAGAAAACTTAGTCACTTTTCAACAATTATGGCCCCTTTTGTACTGCTTCATTTATTTATTTTTTTTTTAAATTAACTAGTTGACAGAAGCTTTTGGACTCAGATGAGTTTAGGTCAATGTGACCTTCAGTTCCGTCACAGCTCTTGGTTAAGAGCTGATACTAACCTAGGTGTCAGAGAAGAAAGAATTATAAAGGAAGGCTTCCTTGCGCACTCAAGAGATAATTGCAAAATAAATCAGAGAAACACATTCCTGTTTCTGCATGAATGCACCTGATGGGAAGGTGTCTCAAATTGTTTCCTGACTTGGGTGATAGGACACATTTCACACAAGCCAAGTCTGCAGTAGTGCCAAATGCTTAGTGCAAAAGGCAAAGAAATAGATTTGTTATTGTTTTATTTATTTTGGCCAATGTCCATAAATGCTTAACGTATGAGTGTCTAGATGGCAGATGATGGTAAGCATTTGTGTAATAACGTTTTCGTTTGTTGTAAATCAAAGTTTCTACCTTTGGACCAGTGGGCTGAAAGAAACTGATGGTAGCTAGTTGTATTCATTCCTACTCCAAAGTAAAATAGGCTGGATAAAACTGGTATTGTAGGAAACTTCCATCTGAAAAGAAGTAGGTAATGAAATAAGATATCTGACCATGAGATTGTCTTATAATAGAATCACATTAAACTGTATCTGTAGGTAAGAGTCTCCTGTGGGTTTTGTCACACACATTTTGTTGGTATTGTCCAAGGTGGTGAAAAATGGCCCCAAAGAGATTCTAAGTGACAGCAGAAGGATCAATTCATAAGATCATAGAATAGTTTGGGTTGTGGGGGGACCTTCAAAGGTCATCTAGTCCAACCCCCCTGCCATAAGCAGGGACATCTTCAACTAGATCAGGTTGCTCAGAGCCCTGTCCAGCTTTGTCTTGAATGTCTCCAGGGATGGGGCATCTACCACCTCTCTGGGCAACCTGGGCCAGGGTTTCACCACCCTCATTGTAAATAATTTCTTCCTCATGTCTGGCCTGAATCTCTCCTCTTTTAGTTTAAATCCATCACCCCTTGTCCTATCACAACAGGCCCTGCTAAAAAGTCTGTCTCCACCTTTCTTACAGTCCCCTTTTAGGTACTGAAAGGCCACAATAGGGTCTCCCTGGAACCTTGTCTTCTCCACGCTGAACAATCCCAACTCTCTCAGCCATAGGAGAGGTGTTGTATCCCTCTGATCATTTCTGTGGCCTCCTCTGGCCCTCTCCAACAGGTCCATGTCTTTCCTGTACTGAGGGCTCCAGAGCTGGATACAGAACTCCGGGTGGGGTCTCACCAGGGCAGAACAGAGGGGACTCTTTGGTGATGCATCTATCCTGTACCATGTTATTACAGTGCCTGTGCCAACTCCTCCCTGGTGACTGCCCCGGCTGAGGAGAGGCAGGTACTCCTGGTGGCCCTGGGTTTGGGACTCTATGTCAGTGCAGAAATGGCACTCGGACTGCTGCCTTCTGTCCTGTCTGCTCCCCAGCTCCTGCGGTGGCGGTGCTATGGCGGGGGCTCAGGCACAGACCTTCAAGTCTGTGTACTCAAGCAAATGGATGTCACCGTGATGTCCTCTGGCAGCTCCGCTTTCCTGTCCCTGGTGTCACCTGCCCGTGGATCTGCCATGACAAGCATCATTGTCTCACTTGTTTCCCAGCCACCTCTACCATGTGCGAGCCCTTCCCACATTGTGGGCCTGCAGCTCGGGAGCGTGCTCCGGGATCCTGGTTTCTGCCGTGTACTTCTTGATGACAAACAAGGATTTACCTTGCATTTTCTTAGAACGGAAAAATCTGTTGATTACCTTTACCTGTTAACAGTAATTTGGTTCAAACAGAGCTCTTAGTGACAGGCTCATTCTAGCCTTGAGTCAATGACTGTGGTGGGCCATTTGATACTGTTTTATGTTCTGAGCTGGTGCCTTCATTAAATACTTGAGTGCTCTGCTGAAAATCCGCTTTCAGTTTTACAATGAAAAAAGACATTTGCATTACGTGAATATATATTTTACACTTGGGGAACTCGCGTAAACATAATTTACACACCGTTTGTTAGCGTATGCAGCATGCCAAGTATTAGGGATGGGGGAAAAAGCTGTAAAAATCTGTGACTGACCTTTCAAAGGCCATTTCTGGTGCCTGCCATGTTCCTCAGCAGTGGTGTGTAGGTGCTGGAGGACCAAAGTGAATTATTTTATTACAGAACCAGCACAGCACCACTTCAGCAGCACAGCCTTAACCCACTCCATATTGGCTAGTGGTTTCAGTCTCAGTTTCACTACTCACGACAGTGTTTTCAGACCCCTGTGCTGCCTTCCATCCCATTTGGGCTCTTGAACAGTCGGCAGCTGAGTAACTCAGTGTTTTTGTCAGAAGGTATTAAGTGGACAAAGAGGCTCTGCCAGACTACAGCAACTTTTTCCCAGTCAAAAAACTTTTCTGTGTAGGAGTGGAGTCTTGACGGCTTTCTTCAGTCCTTTGACATCCTCCCTTACTATGCCTCAGCATTCATTTCCTTCAGTGATTTGTGTTTGTGTATGTGAGCAGTAAGGAAAAAATGCATTTTACTTCTCAGCTCTGACTAGGGGAAACTTAAATGCACTTTCTGGGCTACTAACTAGGGAACTTAGATAAACTTTTTACCCTTTTTTATCTTCAAGAGTTTGGCAGTCCTGCCTTGAAAATAGATAACTCTTTTTGTAGTCCAAAACCTGAAGTGTCTCCATCTTTTATAGGTACAGAAGAGATTCTATTTTAGTTTTGAATAGCTCAAAGGGCTGTGACTGGCTGCTCTGTATGTATTGTACGGCTCTTTTTTTGCACTTACTATGCAAAAGTTGTGAGCCTACTGTAGCCCATGAGCCCTTCCTCTGTAACTCAAATTGAAGCAATATGCATATTTGCTGCTTGAGGCTTGTGGTTCAGTCTCTAATGCATTGGTTAAGATGGCAACTGCCAAAGTAGAATTTTCAAAATGAATTGTGTGTGAATTCTGGGTGCTTGATTCTTCTAGTGAAGAAAGATGCATTTAAGGACAGGGAAATTATTCTGCTTTGCCTGTGTGTATATCTCCATTCAGATTAATGAAAACCTGAGTGAGATGAAGTGACAAGGAAAAGGTTTCCTTTTTCCAGCGTCTTGGATGATTTTCTGTAGCTATGCACAAACTTGTCTTGAAAAAAACTCCCGTGGGACTTTGATGGGGAAAAAGTGAAAAAATCCTTATCTTCCCTTGCAGTCAGTAGATGGTGTTAATCAAAATACAATACAATTAGGTACTAAATAAACACTTTAATGATTTATTTTGTAATTCTTACAGCTAATTTTCTGTCCTTATTGTAAATTACTCTCTTCTTCCTTGCTTAAGGGATTTAAAGACAATGTCTATCGACAGAGAAGAAAATACTTTGTGGATGTTGCCATGAGCTATAAATAGTAAGTACTGGCATAACTCTTCCCCATGCTGCTGACTAGTTAGAATTCATGCTGTACTTAATTCTGTAGGATGAAGTTTAACAGCAGACAAAGTCATCCTTTAAACTTTGACTAATTTAGTGTAGGCTATAAACGACAAACCTGATGCTAGAAATCCCATTACATTTTTGGTAGAGATACAGGCAAGCAGAGCATTTGAAAGGTAAGCGCTTCCTCCTCAGCATTTTATTCATAGCTGCTTAAACTTGAGAAACTCTTTTACCAATGCTTGGATGTCTTAAGGACAAACTGAGGTACTAGTGAATCACACATGCCTAGTGTCCCCACGTAGCTGGATGAGCTTACTGAAAACTGAAATGATTATTTTCATTTCATGTGCTTACTATACTGGCCACTACAAAATGCCATTTATCAGCTTTGCCAACACAGCTCTAAACTTGTCAGAATTCAGTCAATGGATTTCTCTGTAGTTAGTGAAGCTGGTGTCTGTGCACAAATATACTTGATATGTATTCTCATTTTGATTTTTTTTTTCCCATTTCAAGTCAGTATTTTCGATTTACTACCATCCCTGGAACTTAACTTTCTGTGCTACCTACAAATACCTCCTGTGTTGCAATTTTCTTGTCACAGAAGCATCCAACTAATTCTAATCATACTCTAGTTTTTATTTGCAACAGGCCTACGCCCTCATTCTCAAGGGAAAGAACACACTAATTTCATCTTTTCCATTTTACCACACTTCAGGTTTTTCGTTTTTCTCCTTTGAGATTCGTACCTATGCTGTTTAAATAATATAAACCACAACAATTTTTGCTCCCTTCATAGAAGGCACATCTTGTCAGGAAGCAATTAAGAAATGGATTTTTGAAGGTTTTTCAGTTCTGTTTGTGTTTGTTTGTGTGTTTGTTTGTTTGTTTGTTTTTAATATGAGGATAATGTACAGGCCACAGAAGGCTTGGGGAACAGGAGAATTAACTCTGCTTTGCGAGAATATAACCCTGATTATATTAATCCTTTACTCTTGTCCCATTCCTGTCGTTAAGCTATTACCAATCAATGTGTAGGTGCTAGTGTTAGTTCCTGTTTTTCTGTCCATGGTTTAACTGGCTGCTCATGATATTCATCCAGCACACTGAGCTGCTGCCTGCTGGGGTCAGGGCACTGGCTGGTAGAGAAGCATCCTAGGCTGACCCAGGTACCTTTTAAATTTAGCCAGCTTTCAAATGTAGACTGAGTCAGTTTTTTTGTTTGTTTACAGCTGATTGATTTATTTTTTATATATATATATTTCAGTTTAATGCTTGCTGTAGAGTTAGTTCTTCTTGCCTAGCATTTATTGCAGTCTGAAATGTCAAGCAGGTACCTGTGGATGAGAGCAGACTGTGTGCTCCTAGAGCTCTTTCAGTAAGTCAGATAGTTCTCCATTTACCCATGAAGGCAGCAGTAGTGCCATGCATTTCACGGCTGCTAAGTTGCTGGAAATATCTTCATCCCTTCTCCCTCTCAGCTGCCTAAGTGCTGGAAAGATCATGCAGCTGGCTCATTAAGCAGTGGTTGGTCCTCTGCTACAAAGGTGGTGGTTTTTTTTTTTCGCCCTGAAACCAATGAGAAATGTCTTTTCACGAAAAGCACAGAGAGTAATCCTGCATATTCCCAGAAAAACAGATAAAGGAAAAAACTTCTATTTCTTTAGATTTTGAAGGCTCAAGAACCATTTCTGCAGGCACATTGCAAAAATCAAACAACTCAAACCAGAAGTTATTTGGGGGTCAGATCTTGTACTTCAACAAAACAGCTCAGAAGCACTCCTTCATCCCACTGATCTTTTCAAATCTTTAAAAGATTTCAAACTCTTCCTATTGTTATTATTATTAGCAGAGGGAAAACAAGATGCTTCAGACGTTTTCACCCAGGGACCACAAAATGGCTGGAAGGCCAGTGGTTAGGGCAGTTACCTGAGATGTGGCAAAATCTCGTTCATGCTCCTTGGGTCTGCTGCAGTGGTTGTCCTAACCCCAGGGATGTCCCGTATCTGCTGGGCTGTACAGTCGGTCTCTCTGTGGGAAAGCCTGTGGAGGCAGCCCGGGGAGATATTTACCCCCAGCATCCCAGAGCTCAGCCTAAGTCAGGCTGACAAAAGGTAGATCAGCTCAGGGTGGACATCGTGCTGCTACAACTAAGCTGTTTCTGCTGCCCTGGGGAGCTCAGAATTAATGTAGCTGTCTCAACACTAGGTTGCAGTCTCATCACACCCTCTTTTGTGGTCTAATGGCTATTTGCTTATTTATACAAAAAGAACAGCTCTGTTGTAAGGACTGCTTCCCTTAGAGATAAATTCAAAGCATTGTCTCGAACCTCTCAGTGTGTTCCAGGTAAGAGACCTTCCCAATTGTTTATTGAGACTTAATGTGCTTCTACTTTTCATTTTCCACTGTAAAAAACCTCCACACTTCTTTCCTTAAAAACATAACAAAGAGATATGGCTGCAAGAAATTGGCTCTGTAAAAAAACTGTGGAGTTGAAAATACTGGATCAGCATTTCTTTTATGAATTGCTGCTGTTCTATAGTGGTAGTTGTTCTGCCTTGGTTGAACATAAAGAGGTTTCTGTAGTGGGGAGAGAGAGAGTAAAACACTACGAAATTAACTTGAAGGAGCAGATATTTGCTGGTGCTGGATGTTAGAGGGAAAGACATGCTAATAGAGTACAGCAGTGAAGATCAGCTGTATGAAATAAATGGACCAAAAAAAATATTAATCCCTCCTTTACTTAGCTTCTATCCTAAAGATAGTGAAAATGTGTTAATCTTGCTAATTAGTCCTCTGAGACTGATCAGGCATTGCAAAAGTGTTGAGAAAATTAAATCTGGAGGAAAAATGTGAGGTTTAAGAGGGAATTCATAATATAAGTTGATAGCTTATCACCATGGCAAAATGGAAAGACCCTATTTTAATAAGAGGAAATAAAAATTCAGGATAAATTAGCTTGTAGAGTCATCTTTCTCAGTCACAAGAAAGCTGGCTATGCAGGCTGGCCATTCCCGTGATTTATGGAAAAGTTTGTGTGCCAGGTGGGTCTTGCTTGTTGAAGTAAGAGAGTGAGAAAAAAGAGATTTGCAGAGCTGAGTGAGAACAGCACAGGTCCTCCCTCAAGTCTGGCTGCCTTGATCCTCTCAGTAAAGAAAGCAATATTGTGATCAGCTGGAAATAAGATCAGCTCTCCCAGGCATAAATCCTATTAAGGAATTAATGTTCAGCGAACCTTACTTCAGTACTAATGAATTAATTGAAACAATAACTAAGTTATAAACCTTTTAGTGAGCAGTAAACAAGCTTCAGATCCTTTATTGTGTTTATCCTGCTCTAGTGACAGGCTAAATAGAAACCTGAGTTTTTTCCCCTGGTGCACACATTTCTTCCTCTTTGCTGGTCCAGTGCTGACCATACTGGCAGCATCAGTTGCAGAGGTCAGGTCTAAGGAAAAGGGATGAGACCACTGCACAGTGTTCTGGCAGCCCCAGGTGGATGGAGTAGCAACCTGCTTGTGTCCATAATGTATGGTACACTTTAGAGCAGCTGTGTTTTGCTTTCCATGAGCTGGCAGGCAGCTTAAGGCTGATAAAGTGCAAAGGTGAAGACAGATACCAGACCTGAAGGACTGACTCCCACTGCAGAATGGGCGCAGACCCAGCACAGCTTCTGTGGTGAGAAATGTGTCGCTAAATGGGTTGCAATTCTTGTCACGTCCGCGAAAGAGTGACTGAAGGGGAACTAGTGGATATATTGAATGTTCAGTGAGTCCTTAACGAGTACCTCGTACAAAGTAACCTCAGAGTGGCAGATACTTCCATGGATCAAAATCTTTCGATACAGTGAAAGGCAAGGGGATTAAACAGTAAGTTTTCAATAAAGGTGAGTGGACAGCCACAATTAATGTACTCTTGTGCATGCAGGAACTGCGAAGCAGCAGTTGCATGTGATGTGGGGGCTCATTCCTTCTCACCTCATACAGTGGAGGCAGGATTACGAAACAGGTGACAGATGGGATGGAGAGCCAAGGCCCAGCAGAAGCCCAGTGCTGCATGTCTCCTGCTGCACTGGGATTCCCCGTGCCCAATATTCCCATTTGGCTGCTGTCTGCAACACTGGGGAAGCCGCAGCACTGGGCTGGGAGGAGCACCCATGCTGCCCACCCTGTGATAAGGGAATGGGTGGCAGGGGCTGATAGACTGGAAGGAGATCCTGTGAATCCCTTTGCCAATCTATACTTGCTTACAGTGTATGAAAAGAGGATACCCGAGGAGAAGGCAGATTGCACAGATTACGTACTAGAGTATTTGAACATTAAATCCAGAGAAAAATTTTGAAGTTTCCAGGGGGAATTAATGATGCAAGATGATGGCCCATGACCATGGCATGGGAGATTCCTTCCAGCTAAATACAGGACAGTGCAAATTGGAAGGAGCCCTTCACACTCTTCACACAGGCAGCCAGTTTTGAATTAGCTGTGACCACTCTAAGCAAACTTGGGTATCAGAGGCAGATTAGCAGGTACCCTGGAAGGCTCCTGCTTTTGTAATTTCTGTGCATTTGCGTTAGGGGGAGGAGGCAGAGGAACAGTGCAGAAGGAAAAAAAGAGATGTGTTTAGAAGCTTAGTTTCACCCACCCTAGGCTGTTGGCTCTGAAGCGACCCTCCTCATAATGTAGTCCTGCATGAATTCAGGGTTCCAAACGTATCTGCACGTGTAAGCAACAGTCTAAACAATAAATATATGTTTTTTTATTGGATCCACACATTTCTAAACATTTATGCAATTGCCTACTGTCCATTTTGTAAAATGCTAGGTAATGCTGCTGTGTTATGTATTTTAAAGAATGCATAGAGCAAACAGTCTGCTGATGGTCTTACTGAATCTACAGCTTAGGCTGGATCAGGACCTTCAGCTAACCACTTGCAAAGGCATCAGTGGCAATAAACAGAGAAATATTACTCTGCTCTACGAACATGGTGTATAAGAAATCCGTCTTTCTACTTTGATATGTACAAAGATCAAGAAGTATTCTCATTCCTTTAGAAGAAATATGGTCCTTGAGAAATAAATGTAATATGTATAACATAACATCAAGAAGCAATTCTGAGAAAAAAGAATGTAGTTGTCATTTAAAAATAGTTTTTAATTGTTTTAATAGGCTCTGTCTACTTTTCTTTATTTAAATAATACTTTACACAGAAATTTTTGTCATCCAGGGTCTGTCCACAATCTAGTTATATACAAATGTATTTTGTATTATTTTATTTTTTACAGTGGTCAACCCATTCCCAGAGTGGAGTACACAGCTGAAGAAATTAAAACATGGGGAGTGGTATTTAGGGAACTCAGTAAACTCTACCCCACTCACGCTTGTCGTGAATATTTAAAAAACTTTCCTCTGCTGACCAAGTACTGTGGATACAGAGAGGACAATGTGCCTCAGCTGGAAGACGTTTCTGTTTTTCTTAAAGGTAGGAATTCATATTTGTTTTGTCAATAGATACAGTTTCATGAAAACTCTGTTTCTGTTAATATGAAATACAACGCACATTGAATGAAAAGACCCCCAGCATTGTCAGTGGACTTTGGTTTAGTCTGGAGTATCGTTCTGACTTCGACATTCTCTGTGGCAGAAAGTTGGTTGAGTCAAGACAGCTGTGTACATGTACCTGCAGGTATGACGTTGAGAGGAATTCAACAGCTGTATCAACACGTATCACATGATGTTTACTTGCAAAAGGACAAAAGGTAGCTCTGCTTTTCTCCTTCCCACAGAGTGGTTGTTCTGATAACCACAGCAGGCATCCCCCAAATACCCAGGCAGGTAAAAAAGGGAATAAAATGCCCAAATAATGGAATTTAAATGGGAGAACAGGTTGGGCACATTGTTGTACAGCCTACGTGAAGATGAGACTTTCCTGAGTGCCCAAGACCTCATGAAGCTAGTCTTATTTGTATGTTGAAAAAATACAGTGGGACTCCATAGGTGATCTGGTACTTCTCTTTCATGTTGTATTTTAGGGGGTCAGGATATTGCATATTTCAGTTTGAAAATAACCTTCTTTTTCATCTGTAGGGGAAATGTATCCTATATGGAAAGAGAAGTGGCAGATGTGAAACTGCAGTTTTTAACTCTGGAGGAAAAGCTGACAAAGAGTTCAGTTAATATTTTCTAATCAAAGGTCTCTTCAGATACATATGCTTGTTCCTTAGCCCTCTTGCTCAGGAGCTTCTGGAGCTCATGAACTAACATATTATAAAGACTGCTGTTTGGAAGAAAACGTTATGTGCTCTTAAGTGTTATGAGAAAAAATAGCAAAGTGTTTTGTCCCAAATGTGCATAGAAAATTTTTAACTAAGATAAACACAAAATTTGTAATTAAAGTCTTGCTTTCCCTTTGAATTTGGTTGTGTCCTTCTGGGTCTTTCATATATTGTATTATGGTCTCTAAGGAATGATGCCGAAGTTTACAGGTTCTTTCTCCCTAACAAGAAACTCAAAACCTCACACTTCTTCTGGAAATATGTTTGAAGACTAAATACAACGATAGTAGTGTCTGTTGAAGAAAAAACTTGGAACATTCTCATGTAAACACTTGGAAAGTGTAGAGCATGAATTTGGGAGAGCAATGTGCTTTTTAAAGTCACTGAGTCTGAAATTATTCCCTGCTGGGACTAATTTGACAAAGGAACAGTCTGTTATATATTTAAATGAGGACCTCCACTATGAAAGTCAGTATTTTACTATCACAAACAGTATTTTATCTGTAAAAATACAGACAGATTGGATTTGACCCTATTCTGTTTTGTTAGTTTTTAATATATTTTACAGAACTCATCTTCTGTTTTGGAAACTTCTATCCCATTTGGTACCAGACATAAAAATCAGATACTCTGTGATTTGAGAACATCACTTATGGTACCTTACTATCTTTTCTAGACAAAGGTATTCAAACCAACTTTGAAATATCTCTATCTGTTTCTATTGAACATATGCTAGCAATGCAAAATAGTTCTTGTATGTAATAGGTGAAAATGATGTGTGCTCATCTTGAGCCAAGATTGTCCGTGTCATGCCTCTGGTAGAATAATTAGCTACAGGTAATTACCTGTCCTCAGAAGCTGCTATAGTGATGTATAATAGAGTCTTTTGTTCTCTCCTTCGCTTCAGAAAGGTCTGGCTTCACAGTGAGACCCGTTGCCGGATACCTGTCTCCTCGGGATTTTTTAGCTGGCTTAGCATATAGAGTTTTTCATTGTACTCAGTATATACGACATGGCTCAGATCCTCTCTACACACCAGAACCGTAAGTTGCTACATTTGCTTTAGTGCTGAAAAAAATAAGTTCACTGGATTCTTAAAAGTGCCTGTTGAATTTGCCAAGATTGAAAAGAGGAATCTTCCCACAAAGGTCAAAATTTAGTTAACACTGTTGATGGCAAAACCCTCCACATTGGTGAGCCAGAATTTACTTCAAAGCTTCTTTTGGATTTTTTACAAGGGTCTTAAATAACTACATTATTTATATAGTGGGTAAAAAAATTCTATCATCTGGATTATTTTTCAGTGGAATATAGAGCTTTCAACTAAAAATTTAAAAAGTATCTGTAAAATTTTATTGTTTTGGTGGACAGCTAATGAAAGAAGTCGGAAAAAAAGCCCTGAATCCCTTGAAAAAAGTTGCTTTCAGAATTAGAATTTAGTCTTCTTGTGTCCTCATTTATCTTTAGTGGGCCGGACTCCACAGCTGAACTTCATTTCTCTCCTATAACACAACACAAGCAAGTCATGAGGCACTGTTTCCTCACCAGAGAGGATATTACATATGAAGCCTGTTACAGGGAACATGATAGAAATAAGAGACACTTTAATTATGACTTTCATGGGACAGCATTGCAGCTTTTCCAAAACACAATATTGCGAGTTTGGATGAAATATTTTGGCATTTGGTCTCTTGATGAAAAGTGGGGAAAAAAAGAAAGATCGAAGCTATTGTATTTCTTGTCTTGTATTATGTATGGCGTGCTCTGTGCAGTAATAACAGAACAATACATGTCAGATAATATGGAGGCAGTTTTACCAAAGGCATCCACTGATCTTGTAACCGCAGAATGGCATTTTCGCAGTGAATCAGCCATCAGGCGGTTAGCGTGAAATTGTAGCTGTTGATCGGTCAGTTTGGACTATTTGAATGTATTTTATTTTAGCCAAAATTTGCACGAAGAGTTCATACATATATATTCAGCTCCAATACGTAAGCATTTGGACCCATGCCTAACTTTGATTTCATGAATAGACTACTGAAACCATGGAACAGTATTTTTGAAGATAAGAGGATTAACGGAACCGCATATTAAGCTGTGTGTAAAGATGCTCCAACATTATCCTGTCAGGAGTCACCAGGTGGTGCTGTTGGACACTGATCTGCTCTGTTCCTCAGCGTGTGAACTGGGCGAAGTATTTCCTGAAATGCCACGGAGGCTGCTTTCGTGTGCGTGTTTCGCTTGGAAAAGAGGTGGTAATCCCTGGAGGAATTCACTCGCTTTGGTAACCTCTGTAATTAGAACTTTAGTCTCTTGAGTTTTTAGACAAATTGCTACAACGTAAAATCCTGGAAGAAGGGCTTGGGTATGTGATGCTGGACTTCTTGTCTATCTGAAAATATCTGTAGTATTTTAAGAAAAGAAATTATACTTAGGAAGTACCAGGTTTTACACCGATGATTTCCTCTCCTGTGGGAAGCCAGTGTCTCAGCCAATGTTCAGCAAAAGAATGATGACATTCATTAACTTAATACAAACTAGAAGAATATTTTTATCTATTGATAGTGGGTTTAGGTACGTAACTCCAACAAGAACAAAGGAAGGAACATCTTCCAGGAAACCATTAAGTGCATCTATGCTTTTGCTGATGTTCTCTGGTTCATTGATCTATATATTTGAGACCCCTGTAGTTTTCAGGATGCTGCTTACATTCAGAATTATGCAGTGTATGACAGCTGATCCTTAGTAGTAACAACAACTACTTTTTTGTAGCCTATCTGGTCATGGTGTCTGGAAAGTCACTGTAGTGACATGCTAGTTCAGTTAGAATGAAGATTTTTATTCCTTGTTTGAGCTGAACTTAAAAATCCAGGTTAAGATCTAAACACCTCTAAGTATGACTAACAGACAAATTAAGTTGTCATTTTCTAATGATGTTACTCTCTTCTTACAACCCTACTTGTTCACATAAATTAAATAATGTGTGCTGACTATCAGGAACTCCATAGGAAAATCTTGAAAATCCTTTTAAAAATGTATTTAATTTTTTTTTCATAAGATGGAGCATGTAGTAAGTGTTATCAGAAATGTAGAGTGAAATCTTGACTTTTTTTTGAAACCAACGGCAAAACTAAATTGACTTGAGTGGGGACAGCTCTTCATCTTCCGCAGCAGCTGCAGTGCCCTGAGATCTGGTTGATATATGGGGCCATAATGAGGTTTGCTGCGGGTCCCTGGCTTGGTGAATGTTGCATTTCAATGATATAAACCTGGTAAAAAGATTCCCTTTGACTTCAGTGGGCTTTCCATCAGATTTAGCACCCAGGCTATAGAGCTAGATACAAATTAGAGAGTTCATTTGGTTTGATCTGTATCACTACTATATGCATTTTAAAACATTTCTTCCTGAGTTTCATTATGTTTCCACTACATTCACAGAGCTATATAGATTTCCTCTGCTCTGCTAACTAATTTACTCCAAGAAAAATCTTTTGCTGTGAAAAGTGCATTACAAAAATCTTATTTTCTCTGAGCAACATGTGTGAATAAATTAAAGGAACTTAATTATTTTCTGAATAAAACAAAAGAATCAAGCCTTGGTAGCTAAGTAAAGAATTACATTGTTTAGACTATCTATAAAAGACCAGACTGGCATCAAAATCTAAGAGACTCCAATGGCAATCCCAAATACTGGTTCATGGTTCTGCTTGGAAGATTTGTTTGGTTTGTTTGTTTTATTTTTTGTTCGTATGTTTTTCTTTCAAGTTCCCCTCTTTCTAACTGCACATTCGAAGTACTACTTTGCATAGTTTTGATGGAAGAATTTACAAGCTAAAGGCATGAGAAAATATCTTTTGCCTCCTCATCCTCTTCCCCTTGCCGTAGAGACAAGTTAATGGGGCTGGGCTCTTTCTGTCCTGATTTTGTCTGCAAGGATGGAAGTGACACTAAGAGCCCGTGTCCTAGTGAAGAACTAAGAATAACACGTCTTTGCCTGTTTGTTTCTGGGAGTTGTGACTTCAGAGAGAGATGTAGACACATGCTTAGGTACCAATGGTAGCAATGCTGCTGTAGAAGCCTGGCTGGAGACGAGTGTGCTTACCTAAAAGCCAGGAACTTGAAGCCAGTCCCACTATGTCTTTGCTCTTGTTATTAGAACTACTGATATGAAGTTAAGTATACCTGGTCTGATGCAGTGTTGCGTAGGTGAAGTGCTCAGCAATCAGTGAAGTGAAGATGTGAATTGGAGGTAGAGCTCTGGACTTTCAGAGAATGGGCTTTGTGGCCCATTGGTGTACTGGAAGGTGATGGCTCGAGGAGTCAGGTTCTTCCAGTGAATTGTGTGGTACTGGGAATTCTCTGGGTATGTCTGTCAGACTGCAAACTCCATTTCTCTGCTGTCTTTTTTATTGTTAGCGAACTAAATCTTGCAGGAGATGACAGAATAAATTGTTGTGACTGAAACTGAATTCATTAAAGAATTAATTAAAGAAGGGTCATTAACCTTTACTGATTATCCACTCAAGTGATGCAAATCATCTCCTGAACAAAGAGCTGGATACCATGCAGAAACAGCCAGTTTTTCAAGTCTGAGCTCTAGTGAGGAAAGGAGAACTATCTAAGCTACGGGTCTTGTGGTAGGGAGCTTTGATCATCTTGCAAGACTCAGAGCATCACCAAAGAGAAGTCTTCTTGGCAGCTGCTTTTGAGGAAATCAGGGATATCCCAGGGTCTGAAAGGACCTGCAATAATGCAGGAACAAGAGAGGAAAGATCTTTCTTTCAGGAGGAAGGACAAGCTTTACCAGCCATTGGAAAACAAATGCAAACCATTTATCTTATGTAAGTGTGATGTCTGATACTATTCCTGGCCAGGTGTACACATCAAACATGTTTCGTAGGTGTTGACTAAAAATATTGGTGCACAATAAACTTGAGCATTCAGTCTGTATTGCTACAACTGAACCTCTAGTTCGTGTCCATGGACCATGTTTATTTTATCATGTCAGACACAAGAGTATCTGTTTACCTCCCCTACTTCTTTGGGAGATACGTACGTCTAGGAAGGAAGACAAATTAGATTTGGTAATTCTTCTGTACTGTTGAATGAATTACTCATATATGAAATTGGCTCAGACTTGTCACGCACAACTTCAGAGTGGTGCTTGTCTCACCAAAAGGTGTGAATATAACATGAGCAAATGTTGCTGAGCATCTGTCAGTGAGGCCATCTGGGCTGAGAAGAGAGACTTGTATGTGACCCACCAGTGCTGGAACTATATTTTTGAGCTTTGGTGAGGCAAACTAGGAATGCCCAAAATGCTAATCTTCGTTTGCATGTATTCAGAAATTACTATCTACTACCATCTACCTAGGCACAGTTGGTGTAGACTTCTTGGTGAAGAGTATTGAGCAAGGAGTAAGGTTGTTTTTCTGTTCATGATTTATCTGAAGTGTCAGGTTCTGTGTCTTTTCAAACAAAAATACTTTATAAAAGACAAATTGGATGATTTTGGATAGAAGGCAGAAATCTTGATGTTTTCTCTCTGCCTTTAAAACATTTGTTTACAGCTTAGGAAAAAGAGAGAAATGTCTTTGAAGAGGCAAAAGCAAAGGAAATGTCAGATCTGATTTTAAAGTGAACTTTACTACCAAGTCCATTATTTTCTGTGAACAAATGCACCAAAACTTTCAGAATTGTTTGAGAGCTTTTGTAGATGATGCATGTGCACTTTCGTTAGGTCGGTTAGCAGTTTTTCGTACACTTGTATCTGCACTTTGTCATGACTAATAATGCACTTACAGGTGTGGACAGCAGTTCTTTCTGAAACGATTTGGGTTCTCTGCTTTTTCTGAGATCTGCTTTGTGAAAAGTGGATCATGTAAGAAAAGTACCCAGTAATTGCAGTAGGAACTCAGGACTAAATGAACAATTAAGCACACAGAAACCTGTGTAAATATTGCCCTGAATTTCTAGTGGCAAGTGGCAAAATGCTTGCGGAGCTGTACCCAGGTGTGGAAAGGGGAATAGAGAAGAGAAAGAGGGAATGTGTTGGATTTTGAACTTGATTCGTGTGGAGAGAAATGCTGAAAATTGTACTTGTGAGACATCTGGCTTGCATTTGAGCAGTTCAGTCTTCATGGTACTAAACCTGGAAGACATCACCGATCAGGCCCTCCCACTCACTTTGGAAATGATGGGGAAATCGCAGAACAGGTGGGGTTAAATGACACGTAACCCATTTAATGGAAGCGAACTTGTATGTTTCTGCAGAACCATACACAGGGGAGAACTGCTACTCTGTAAAAAACATGTTTCATGGTAAGACTTTAAAAGTAAAAGTCAGACCCATGTAAAATGATGTATATTACATGAATTATGGAACGATTATGGCATTAATTTCTGTAATGACTCTTTTCATTTCCATTCTCTTAGGGATACGTGCCATGAACTCCTGGGACATGTGCCTCTACTTGCTGATCCTAAGTTTGCACAGTTTTCACAAGAGATAGGACTTGCTTCACTGGGAGCATCTGATGAAGATGTTCAGAAATTAGCCACTGTGAGTCAAAATCTTTTTGTGACACACTCTCTCATCTGTCCTCCTCTTTGGTTGATGTAGTGACATGCATTGTCTTATTGCCGACTGCAATTTCAGGTTGCAGATGACTATGATGTGACAATCACAGAGCTTTAGGTACTTTTCCATTGTTTTTAGCAGGAGCAAAGCTGAACACACCGGTCTTCAGACAGGCAGTTTTGCTTGTTATGTGCAATAATCACCAGTTTTCAGGGCTAGCTGAGATGGATTTTGTCTACTTTAAGGTGCTGAAAACACATAAACAAGGTAATTTTGAAAAAAAAAATTGGTGTGTGTGCTCAGCTCTACACTGTTAGCTCCTCCACAGGTGTCCACTTTGGCTCTTAGCACTGGTATTTCTGTACTCACTGTTCTGTTTTGCAGCTGTTCACTGTGTTGTAGTGTGTGATGTATTTTAATGTGGCATTGCATCCTTGCTACTGCTCCTGTTGGAGAATATGTAGTTATTAAGCAAAGGCTGTGGAGCGGTAGATTTAGACCTAGGTCATGTGCCTCAGCCAATGGTTGTGAGGTGAATTTTTGGTTGCACCAAATGAGGCACATATCAGTAGACCGTGTAAACTGTGACAACCAGCAAAATAATAGGTTACTCTGAATCTTATCCAGCATATACTGCTTTTCTATATGAGAATGGCAATGAGGATTGAAAGGGTTGGAAATAACTTGGACACGGAAATAACTTGAGCATAGTGTCGAAGGCAGATTCGAACAAGGTTTGGTTAAACTGTAATAATTTGGATGCACTGGCTTAGCAGTCACTTAGAGTCCCATCTGCTGAAAAAGGAGTTCGTACCTGTTTGTTAGCTTTATCTTTCTTAGCACACCAGAAGTGGCTACCGAATTTATTTGATCAAATGGGCCTCACTCTTTAGTGTTAGAAAGGCTCGATGTCTTGCTCATGGCCAGTTCCACTCACATGCTTCAGGGTGTGTTCCTTGGCTTTTTAATGGATGTCCACAGAGAAGAAACTGTTGTTTGTATGGAGGAATCATGAAAGTTGCGTGTCTATTTGCACATTTGCTAGGAAGTGTCTTAGTAGGAAGGAGACCTACCTTGTCATGATGTGCAGTCTCAAGAGAAACTAACTATCTGCTTTACGGAAAAGAGTATGTCCAAGTCTTTCACCCCAAAATAACCTTGGATGGCATGGCCTTGTTGCAGAGCACAATGTTGGGACTGATCTGTTTGGGGAGAAATATTAATATAAAGTGACCTCTGAATATTATATAAGTGCTTTTACTCTTCCCCCTCACCAAAGTTCCCAGTTATGACTGACTGTGTCAGCCGAACAATGAGCTGCTCCTGAATCACAAAGCCAAAAATAAAAGAAGACAGCTAAATCACTTTCCCTTATCACACTAGGATTTTGATATCTGAGTCAAAGTTGATTTCTCCTCCCATGCTGGAAATAGCTCTTTCAAGCAGAAGTTACATTTAGAGAGAGACTTAAGGTAACCCAGGTGCTGTTATTTTTCATAGAAGGACAGTGAGGGGCTGTACTCCCCAGGAGCAGGTGCTTGACAAAATACAGAGATGTTCCTTGCCCTAAAATTTGCAATGTAAACAGTCAGCTTGAGAGCAAGCAGAAAGAACACCTCTCAGCAGTAAGGGTGAGGAGGTCAAGAAATTCATTCAGCTGGGCACCAAATGTCATCTCAGGTGCTATTAACTGACTTTTGCAACATTTGGTCCCGTTTCTATCCTATAGAACAACCAGAGATGCAGTGAGCTGAGAAATGCCAGCCAAGACTCTTAACACAGAAAAGCACTGCAGGTTCCAGCGAGGCAACTCAAAGTAAATAAAGAAACAAATGAATGGAGAGGGAACATGCATATTAATGAGCTTGAAGCAATATGCCCAAAGCAAGGTTGCCATTAGCATAGCCTGTTTCAAAAGATGATGACATTAACAGCTGAGCCTTTACAAGGAGGACAATGGCTTTAGGAAGAGAGGAAAACACCTCTTAGGAATTCAGACCAGGAAGGGAAGTATTAGTACAGGTGATTTCATAATCTTCCGATCTGTTCTGCTCTCAAAAGCCACCATGTACTTGCCTTGATATATCTGCTCTTGGTGCCCCATCAGTCCTGAGCTGCAAAGCCAACATGCGGATGTTTTTGTCTCTGCAGAGCTGACACAGTGGATGCAGAGCAAGCTGGAACCTGGTCCCTGGGCAGACTAGAAGTGTTTGCTAAATTGCAATTAGTCACATCTGTGGAACCCCACTGAGAGCAGGGATTAAATGGGAAAGCATTGCAGAGGCCTTGGTGCTGGCAACTGGAGGGGGAAGGACAGCTGCAGGGGAAGGAGATTGAAAATGAAGGAACTGAGGTCTCCTGATCCTCTTGTTTGAGTCTGGTATTCAGACCACTGGGGCAAGGAGAAAGGAGTGGTTTCTGCTCCTTTTTTAAAGTTAATCATTCTTACTGCAAAAGTCAAATATTGAAAGAGCCAAAAGACTGTCTTTGCTGTATTTTTTGATAGATAGTTTCCTTTGCAGTGTTTTAGGAGAGTGAGAAAGAGGGAAGACACAAAAAACAAATGGCTGACAGGTAGGTTATTGAAACATGACAAAATATTTGCAGAATCCACTCTTTTTTTTGCTTGTAGTGTGGTATAACACAGTTACTAGTTGAGGAAATACAATATTGGCCATGCATATCTGGGCACTAATTGCTATCATCATTATCATTAGTGTCTTGGGCTACTCTGTGTGATTTTCTAAAGATGCTTTTGAGTTGCTTTTTCAAGCATGCCTGGTCTTTCTACTTTCACATAGTACAAAAATAAACAAAGACTGTCTTTTCTGCTTAGCTATCAAACCGTAAGCTGTAGGAAGGACTTGACATGAGGTGTTTCAACTAATTTATACAATATATCATTTACAACACATTTAACAGCATTACATTTTATCAGGAAAATTGTACAAAAAATATAGCTTGGTTTACATTTCAGTATTACCTTGTAATTTGTGGACTTGGAAGCCAGATAGCAGCTGTCTTTGTAAAGCTGTGAGTTGATAAGCAGGATCCTGTCTCTCTTGCTAATGGCAGAAATGACTCCCAGCTCCTGCCAGGTTGTTTCCGCATAGCTCAGGTTGTTCCTTTGTGAGGTAGTATGTATAGGATGTGTTTGTGTATATAAAATTCTATGGGGCACATTATTTGGTGGTGGTGGTTCAGAAAAGAGAAGGCTAGCAGAGTGTCTATAGTTTATATACAGTTTATCACCAAATCTTTCCGCTTGAGAATTTGGTTATCAGGGACTATTCAGTTGCACTAAGTTTTTTCCTATTGTTTTTTACTGGAAGTCACATTCAATACTTTGTTCTGGTATTTGAAAAGCATGGGACAGCAGAAATCAAGAAATTTCTCTTGTTTTTTCTGTCCTTTATGTGGAAAACCCCAATAGCAAATTGCTTCTGAATTTGAAAGAATTGTGTGTGATGAGGTCTTGCAAATGCATTTCAGGCTCGTTATGGATCTAAATGTTTTACCATGCGTGGATGATGACTGAGGCCAATGGTTTATTTCTAAAGCTGAGTTTAATTTATCTGTGTACGTATCTCAAACAAAATATTTTAAAGATACGTGCTGGGATAAAAACAATGTTCAGAACTGCTTCCCTGGGAGAAGTCAGTGGTAATTCCTGTGAGCTTATTGCTTGTCTTCCCTCAGGATCTGTGTTATCTGGTCTTGTTGGCTTCATTCTAGTTCTTCTTCCGTGCTGAACAACTGTCACATAATTCAGGACAATTACACATTATATTTGCTGAGGAGATAGCCAGAACAGAAGCACTGCAGATAAAGACTGAGTTGCATTTGGTAACTTAAAGTAGATGCAGCATTCATGGCCTCACAAGACAGAGTAGACTGTTGCAGACTCTCATCTTCACAAACAACAGATTAGATTTCCCAGAGGGGCTCTTTGATAGCACTAGGCCATAAGTCCAGCTTGTGAACTGGATTATTGTCTTCCTCCATGAATGAACAAAGAGTTGAGAAGAAAGCTACAAAAATATTTGGGATTTTGAACATTCTCACTGTGCATCTGAAAAAACAAGACTGTTTGCATGTTTCCCATTTATAGTTGCAAAATGATAGACAGTGAATCAAACACTGTGGTAAGCCTGTGATCATCTCCCCTGCTGAAGCTATCCTGCCACATAAAAATAATTACCTGTTGGCCAACTGAAACCTTGTATTATAGCCCAAGAGCTCTGGCATTCACTGAGCATATTGAAGTTTAACATTTGAATCTCTGCTCAGTCTTTTTCCTGTCTCCCAATTGCATGCCATGATTGCGTGACGAATGCCAGGAGTGAGCACTGTGAGTGCCCTAAGCCCAGTGGCAACATAACGGAGTTTCTTGCAAAGGAGTTGCTTCCAGCTACGCCTGTAGTTAATGAATAAAGGAGCTGCAGCATGAAGAGCTGGGAGTGAATATGATTTAGCAACTGCTTGAGTAAATTTTGACAGACTTACAGGAGACATACGGGGTGACTCTGATTTGGGATGTGTGTCACTTAGGGAAGATGAACCAATTCCCAGGGTAAAAGCTAGCACTATAAAGCTGAAATCAGGTTTGATGGATCTCTACAGCCAGACACTGTCTGGCCACACAGCATGAGTCTGGAAATACTGTGATCCATATTGTGTATTTGTAGAGAGCCTGGGCTACGTTTCTATTCCTTACTTTGACCAGGCAAAATCACCCATGTGTGGATGTATTTGGAAATTGCCTAACTGCAAAACCTAAAACTGCTACAAGAAGCAGAAGGTGAAACCTTGTGGCTTTCTTAATCATTACAAAGTCATACAGGTCTGTTTGAATCAGGAGGGCAGGATAACCTTCTGATGGATTACTTTACTTTGACTGGTGAGCTGTTGCTGGGCACACTGACTGCTGCTCTAAAAGCGTGCCCTAATTTGTGGGTTTGCTCTGTTCTAAAGGAATTAATCACAGGTAACGGTGTCAATATTTTAAGGATTCCTTTCAGCAATTTTTTTTGATGAAGTAACTGAAGCATAGATGTCAGGTCCTTCCTACAGTATGCGTAATCAAAGAGGCAGAGCAGAAAAGATATTGCATATATCACCGAACAGAACTAAAGGGGAAAAAACCTTGCAGATTCCAGGGATCAATATTTAATATTTTAGAATACTGCAGTGTTCCCTTGTAGTGCCTTTTCACAGTCATCACATCGGAGATTCATGGCACAAGAACAAAATCTCAGCAGTGATACCTAACTAGCTTTGTAGCTCAAAAACAAATGGCTCTGTACTATATAAAAATAAGCTAACACTCCAGGTAAGTTACTACAGGGAGAATATAAAGAGTTCTGCTGCTAAAATAGGAGCAAATGCTCAGTGTTTTCTGCAGGAATTGTGGTTGTTTGTTGAGGTCTTTGTTCTGGGTTCGGAGAGAGTCTGTTTCCAGGTTTGGGTCTGTAAGACTGCAGTGCTGGTCAGGCCACATGGCTGGTGCCTTGTGCCCAAGTGCAGTCATAAATAGCTACTTAGGAGGCATGTAAGAACAAGGTGAACATAACTGATTCTTCTAAAGTGTTTTCCAAGTTTCCGACCACTCAGAAATTCAGGGGACTCTCGAGCCAAATGTGGTTTCTATGTATTTAATTATCCTGATAGGCTTTCTGTCCAGAGACAGCTCTTTATCTTCGAAGGCATGGACATTTTTAGTACTTGCAGTGACTTTGGCAAAGAGCTCTATGGCTCAACTCTTCACTGTCTGGTGAACTGTCTCTTTCTGTTGTTTCTAACCTGATTCCTACTAGCTTTTTTTTTTTTTTGTATTTGTAGAGAGAATGGTCATATCATCTCTGTATGCTTTCTCTATGCCATCATGACTTTACAGAACTGTTTCATTTTTTTGCCTTAGTTGTCTCCTTTTCTGGATTGAAAATCAATTGTTTGTTTAGTTATTTATCATGTCGAAGATGCTCTGTAACTTTGAGCATGTTATTCCTTCCCTGAACCCTTTCCACCTTTTCAGATAGAACTGGAAAAGAAAGAGGATATCTCAATCATGAGGCTGAGGAGTGGGGTAAAGAAGCAGTTCAAACCCTAATCTGAGTTTTAGTTGAGAGCAGCACTGCAGAGTTAAGCCAGTTTTGGATGTGCTTGGTACAGAATTGGAAGCCTTTTGTGTGGCAGGAATAGTGGACCTGATGTTGTAGAGCTGACGTGGTTTGCTGCTTAGGGATGGGAGAAATGGACTGCATCCAGGTGCAGGAGGGAAGTAGAATTCAGTGGATCCATCTTTGTCAACCAGCATCACTAGTCAAGGATTATGAGTCCCTGCGGTTTCTGATTAGCAAAAGGTACAAAGGGGTGATCCAGTTGCTGCAAATTATGTGAGGTGAAGGGAGAGGTCATTCAGTGAAGAAATCATGTGTCAGCCACTGCAGTGGAGATGGGGAGCTGGACTACGGATGTCGGAATTTTAAAAATTCATTTATTTTTTGATTTGTAGAGGGTGGTTTAAAACAGTGTTCTGCAGAACATTTTTAAATACGAAACTCCTGCTTTAACTAGTTTCTGGGCTAAGTAGGACAATGTAGGACATGTTACATCTGGAAAGGAAACATTTTGTGCTTTGTACTGTGTCATTCACAAGTTAAGAATGTGAAGGAGGGTTCACCTGTTGCTATGAGGGTGCCCAGTTGGTCAGGTCAGGGACCTGATTCTTGGGAGGATCTCAGGTTGCCCTAACAGACAAAATTTTGCACTCATGAGTAACTAGGAATACTGTAGTTTTATAAAATACTTCTGTGTTTGTATGCTTGGGCCCAACACTGTAATGAGGAAGCTAGATGCAAGAGAGAACTAATTTGACTTAATTGTGAGCAGGGAAGGAATTATAAATTTAGCTGTAGAAATAATATAGCTCCTTTTAGACAGGATGTGGTTTAGGAAGATCAAGCCCTAAGCAGTTAGAAACACTAAAGAAAAAGCCTCTAATAAAACAGCAAATTACAGCCAGACACTGGTTTTGTTTTTATTTCTTGTAGCATTATGTTTCCAAAAGTGGTTAGATCATAATCTGTGAGGTTACTGAACTGCAAATGCAAATTTACATGCGCAGAAGTAATACATTTTGACATATAGGTTAACAAGAGAATGGTGCAAATTTCACACAGTGCTGGCTTGCTAATTACGTTTGTTTATTTTCAGAAGCAACTTCATTTTCATTAAGATATTGCAGATTCTGCAATAGTAATCTTTGCTGGTAGTTCAATAGCTCACACTCGGAAGTGTGCTCTGCTAGAACAGTAATGAAAGTGGGCCTCAAAAAAAGAGCTCAGGAAGAATTTGTGGAACTTGGGAGTGCACGCAAATGGCAAGAATCTGCAGAAAGGGATCTGGGGCTCTTGATTGACAACTGGCTGAACATGAGCCAGCAGTGTACCCAGGTGGCCTAAAAAAGGCCAACAGCATCGTGGCTTGTATTAGAAACAGTGTGGCCAGCAGGACTAGAGAAGTGATTGTGCCACTGTACTTGGCACTGGTGAGACCCCATCCTGTGTTCAGTTTTGGGCCCCTCACTACAAGAAAGACATTGAGGTNGTATTAGAAAAAAATTCTTTACGAAAAGGGTTGTCAGGCATGGGAACAGGCTGCCCAGGGAAGTGGTAGAGTCACCATCCCTGGAGGTGTTTAAAATGTGATTAGATGAGGTTCTTGGGGATGTGGTTTAGTGCCAGAATTAGGTTATGGTTGGACTCAATGGTCCTGAGTGTCTCTTCCAACCGAAGTGATTCTATTTCAGTGTTGGATCCAGTTGAGATAGGTTGAGGAATAAATGGAAGGTGTCTATGAATCTTGATAGGGTTTTTTGCATATTCGTTTTATCTTTTGACCTAGAGTAGGAAAATGTATTAGCAAAAAGCTATGAAGTGGATTTTATAGAACAAGAGTAACCGGGACAAAAGAAAAGACCCAGCATAAGCTTTCAGTGAGCAACAATTGCACAAATGTTTTGGATAACAACTATAAACAAAGGATGTAAGTTACAAGAATAAAGGTTTAAATAAAGAAAATAGGGAAAAAAGCAGTAGAAGAAAGGTTCAGAATATATTGCTCCTGCTCTTCCTGGGTGGCCTGTGCCTTCCCTGATGCATTGAAGGAGAGAGATAATCCTGGGTTCTGAGTAGATATCATTCATACTGACATTGCCACACTGATTTTTCTTTGGTTGTAGCTCATACATGTGAAACTCTCTTGTAAAAATCATTAATGTACAGTCCAGAACTGTGGGGGGTCTCATGCTGCCAAAGCTTTTTGTGTACCGTAGTACATCCTGTACTGCGTTAGAAGTATTCTTAGGGAAATCTATCAGTGTCAAAGCAAACTAACAAAATAAATTTTATACTTCATTTGTTTATTATTACTAAAATCCATAAGATGTTGTAACATGGTGCGATAATTGAGGCATTTGTACAAGACGTGGGGATCCTCTGGTAGGTGTATGGGGAAGTGAAGGAGTTCGGCCTGTGGGAACTGATGCCGACCCTGTTGCGGTCTCACTGAGGACCAGGGCAATGTCTGTGCTGTGGGGGGTGCACAGGTGGAGGAGCTGACTTTATCCATGGAGCCAGTGCAGCCAAAGAGTGCTATGCAAAAAAAAACCCCAACCTTTGTCGACTGCAGGTGGGGTTGTCTTGGGAGTAGCCCCCTGAGTGCAGCTGCCTGGTGATCTGGCTGGGTCCTGTGTTGCTTTTGGGGTGGGCCAGCCCCGGGTTCCCTTTGCTCGGGATCTGTGCACCCTGCTTCACTGTGCAGGGCAACCACTGCTGCGACCCTGTACACCTGGCCCTCCTTTTGGGGGTCTTCTGGAGAAGAAAGCCAGGAGATTCTGCTGTCAGGCAGAAACCAAACTGATTATGTGTGATGAAGGAAGTCCTTGAACCGTGCACTGATCTTTTTATTGTCTGGAATATTTCATTGTATAATTTTGCTTCCAGAAGGGACATTCATACATGTAGCTCCTATGCGTAACCCAAATACCATCTTCTTATGAAAAGAGTCTTAAAAATCATGTCTGTACAGAGCTGAAAAGATCCTAACTTAATATTCACAACCATACATAGTCTGAATAATCTTAAATACTCGCTCAATGACTGAGCATATTGCATGTGTTCCGTCTAATTCTCTCACCCAGCATGTTCCTGGGCATTTTCTTTGTATGCACAGACAAAAGTATGGAAGTAAGACAAAATATGGCTGATATCCATAAAGAGCTAACTATGCCTAGGGCTTAATTACTTAATGCTGCAGCTTTGGAAGAGTGGTTCTTGTGCCTGTCATCATCTTTCTATCAAATGGCATCAAAGTGCTGGATAGAATATGGTCCCATACATTTTTAACTGAGATATTTTTAGGCGATCTAGCGTAATGATTTTGTAAGTATAGCTTAATTATATATTTTAGGTCCAACTCGATCACCACAGAAGGCCAAGGGGAGGTTTGCCATTACTTTAAATGGTTTTAGGTCTGTAGGCTAAATACTACCTTCATTTCTATGTATACAGTCTCCTAAAAGGCAATACGATTGTACAAATGCAAATGATGGTAGGTTTTGTTGCCATAAAATTTATATTAATCCTTTACTTGCCAAACCCTGTTATTTGGGAATATGGGTTTCTGCAGGGAAAGAATCAGCTCTGGAGGACATAATTTTGCAATTGTGTCTCTTTCTCTGTCCAAACCAAGTTCACATGGTATAGCATGCAACACATTCTGTTAGCTACTTCTTAGTGCTGGCAGGCCTTCTGATGGTATTGTGTAAAGGGCTTTTTGCTTTGTTGATGATTTTTGAAAGTTAAAGCAAATACTCTAAACCTGAGAGTATGGTTGAAGCAAAAGAAAAGTTTATGGAGAAGGGCCTTAATTTGGGTTGTTTTGGTTTGATTCCAGCCGTGGCTGAAGTTGTCTCAGTGTGAGGTCAACATAACATCAACAGGATGGCACCGTTTAATGCACAGTTTGAACAACCCTCGCCATCAGTTTGTTTGTTAGGTTCAAGCTCGGTTTGGGGTTTTGCTTTTGCATAAGATGAAGTATTAGTTTTGTGAGATAACTTTGTTTCAGTTAGCAACTGTGAGCTTTATATTTTCTGTGCATTATGGAGAACTTTCTATAGCTCATCAGTGTGGCATTTATAGATGATGTCTACTAATAGTGCTAGATAAAACAGTTTGAACTCAGAGCTTTTTCATGACGTGCTAGAAAGAGTGGATACTCCCAGACTATCCTTTGTTTCCCCATAAAACATATTACTCTTTTTCTAAAGGTTTTTCTTTCCTCCCTTGAATCAGTAGGCTGTAATTGTTACAATTATATATTTTGACTACGTAAAGTAGCTAAAATTGTAGTTTGACAAGACATTTTACATTTCCAGAATGTACACACCTTAATAGGATTACTTTTTTTACTTTGAATGAACATATTAGCTTATGAACAGATCCATATTATACAGCTGCACTGAATTTAGGACCTAAATGAGCACAGAAATCTTGCATATCAGTGGGACCCTGATCACTAATGGCCATTTCACGTTTGGTAAGTCACTCCTAGACCACAGTCGCTGTAAATTCCTTGGGCTTTGGTACGGTGAAGAGCTGTGATCTCTCTGCCTACAGGTACTTGGTCAGTATAACTTTTTCCCATCTTGCTGAATACATGTTCATGAGATTTGCTCTGTGTTTACAGACTTCTGGCAAATAACTCAGTGGTGACTCAGCTGACTACTCTGTGGTTATGAAAGATTCATTTTACATGCCCTCACTGCTGAAAATCAGGGACCTACAAGGAGATGCTCAACTATACTTGAAAAATATTTTGTTTGGGGCTGTGAAAAACATCTTCAATTTGGATATATTTTTAGTAGCAAAATTAATAGATATTTAGAATTCCCTGAGCTACATTTCTTCTTTGTTCTGTCAGCTTGACATGAATAGAACTTCCACCTTTGTGCGGATGCCTACTATTTTTATTTATTTATTTTTTTTTTGCAAGGCAGGTTAAGCAGATGCATTAAGAGCCATAAAAGCTTTTGGGAGTCCCCTTGCATTTATGTTATTAAAAGAACATTGAGTTTAAATGCAGTGTTGCTGTTGGAAACTGTGATGTTTTAAAACAAGTCTTAGCTGTTAAACCAGTTTTCAGTAAATAGACACAAGATGGTATACTTTTTTTTTCTTTTAAGTGTTTAGAAAATTAGGTTGGATGCTGTTATTTTTGGAATGAAGTCCTACCCTCTGTTGCTCCTCAAAAATAAATTTGAAGTGGATACAACTCTAAAGAAATAGTGCGGTTTTCCTTTGAAATGAGACTTTTAAAACTTTGCTACCCGTTGTCCCTGTCTCTTCAATGTGTTTCTGCCCCCACAATTTCAGGGCTTGCAAAAGTTCTGAGATCCAGCCCCAGAAAGCTGCTCCCCCTTCTGAAGATGTGACTCCCCCTCATTAGCTGATATGTTAGGACTTTTGCTGCTGAGCGTGTGCACAAGAACTTCATACCGCTCTTTGGCTCAAATGTCACGGGGGGCTCAGTGACTCTTCTGCATCACGCCATGCAGTGCAGCCTCCATGTGCAGTAATTGGCCTCGCAATTAGGTGGGATGCAACCTGCTCTAGGGAACAACATCATGAAAAGCACCACACGTGCCTGGTGCCTTTCCCAAGGGAATATCTGTCAGGGATGATGTTGGGGGTCTGTCTCTGGGCTGGCCAAGGGTGATTATTAAAGAGGCCTTGAAGCCCACAGTAGTTCATTCTGACAGTGGGCTGACACGGGGCAGTGATTCAGTAAATTCTTTGCTTATAAAATGAGGTTTGCCTGTACTGTGAATTGTTGCTGCACCTTTGCTTCTTGTCAGTCTGTGGATTTACCTTACCAGTCTATCCAAAGCTTCTTCGAGGATAAGCGGAAGAGGCTTTGGTGCCAGTTTTCCCTTTGTGCAGTTTCCTTAGAGCATTGTAGCATGGACGGACTCTGGTTCCCCAGCCTGAAGAGTTTTTCTTGGTATTTCAGGGAGTGTTGCAACCTTATGTCTTCTCTTCTGAGTCTCCTTCTTAATGTGCTTGCTGGTGAGTGGAAACTGGTCTTTTTAGAGAAGGGGAAACTATGCTGGACCAGTGCTGAGGTCCACAGGTAATTGTGGGGAACGGGTCCTGAGGGCTGGGATAGGCTGTTGTAGAGATGCTGGCAATGGATGCTGGAGGAAGAAAAGTGTCTGAAGTTGTTCTTGTCTGTTCTGTGGGTGTTCTTCCAAGCAATGCAGGTCACAACTGGGGTAACAGTCCTAGGATCTATGACTCCTCATAAAATGGGAATTCTGTCAGGCAAAGAACAGCTAAATGATCTCTCGTATCTGTGTTGGCTCCAAATTCTGCTCTCTCTCAGGTCATGCCAACCTGTCAGTGTTTAAGTTCCTGGTCCTTCGCTAGAGGACTCGTATTCTCCAAGCTGTAGCACAAGCCACAATGCTGAGGGAGCATTTCTGGGCTACCAGCACTTGTGGTGTATAAAGTCAGGAATGTTCATGCTTTGATAGGTTTCGTTAACACAAAGTCATCATTTGAAAGAGTAGCAAGACAAAGATCTGGAGAACAGGAATGACAGAGCCCTAAAGACAGATGCAGCTTGCAGCCTGTGAGTTGTGAAGGATCATGGTGGATTAAATGTGTCACATGAGGCAGTACAGACTGAAGAGTGTGGTTTCTTTTTAGCTTGACTTTCACAGGACCCCATCTCTTGGGAGTCCCAGCTAACGTGTCAAAAGACCTGGCTGTGCCTTTTGTGTTAACTGTGTGAAAGCTCTAGGTGGATGAAAGTCAAAGCACCAGCTTGAAAAGGAAATGAGCAAATATTCATTTCGGCTACCGTAGGGAGTGCTGAATGTGAATTCATGTTACATGTTGTAAAATAAAGTGGAAAGGGAATGGCTTGTTATTGCACACCATTTGTTCTTAATAACTCCATATGAAATTAATAAACCTTAAACCCTCAGGTTTTAGAAGTTGTTCAAGATAAGAGCCAAATGATAGGGAAGGGCGAACAGGAAGGGTAAGGCATTAGGGCTTCAATGCCTTATGTTTAACAAATGGTCTAAGCATCAGTTGATAGTTTCTATGGTCTCATCTCCTTAGCTGCATATTAAGCTTCAGCACTATTAGTTAATTATGTTGAAAAACTAGGAATTCTTTTTCTGATGAAGCTGAGCAAATTAGGGCAAGCGTGCTTTTGTGGGATTGATTTTTTTCCTGTCATCTCTGTGACCACTATCTTTGGTGGAGGTGAATTGCTGCCTTGCAAGGAAACACCAGCCTTTTACACAGAAACAATTTCTGCTTAAGTGTTGAGGATCCCAATTCTGCAGCTCCAAGGGTATGCAAGGTTTTCCACTGAGATAAAAAGAGAGGATTTGGACAGACCACCTTTGTGCGGAACAAGTCTAAACTCAGATTATTTAGGAGTAATTCAAACATGGAATAGGAAATCCATGGCTCCAACTCTGTGAGAACTTGTTTTGGAGCAGCAAGAGCAGAAAGATCTTGGAATTGCTCCATCCTCCATTCTCTTTGCCCACTCTTTACAGTAGTAAGAGGGCCTCCTTCATGTGAGAATGAACAACAGAAAGAGACATTCTCTCAAAGGACACAAAGGTGTTAGTAGGAGTGTCCTTCAGATCATATCCCAAAAGACAGGGTAGACAAGTGCCATACACATTGTCTTGGCTTGGCTGGTCTTCCCAGTGTTGGAGGTATGGAGTTACCTCCTTACTGGTACCAATGTAGGGTTGTGTTGCTTGAGGTACGTTTTCTGCTTCCTTACAAACTCATGATGATAATTTTATTTTGGCTACCATTACGAGTTTTTCTCAAGAAACTCTTGGAAAAAAAGAAACATATCATTTCAAAGCATTCACAAGGGGTTAAGCCCCACTGTGCTCCCTGCAGTGCATGTTTTCTCTGAGCATTCCAAGCCCCTGCATTAGTGAAATTTGCATGTAGTGATGCTGTGTGCTATGGCTGTCAACAGAAACGTGAAGCTGGTGTGCATCTATCCCCCAGTGCTCTAATGAACGGCACTGCATCTACTCAAACTTTTGTTTCTAAAGAGATTGTTCCAAGCACTCACCCTTAATGAAAGGTCTGAATGCAAAACAGACAGATGAGGGAGAAAGGAGAATATTGTTAAATATATACACTTTGAAATCCTGGAAGGAAACCTCCTTTCAGTGAGCCTAAACGCATTTCAAAGTGGCAGACTAAACAAAATACTTCAAGAAGGTAGCTCTGAAAAATTAAACTTTGTTTTCTTATTTAGAAATGCTGTTGGCTGTGAATAGGGTCACTGCCTTTGTTGGAGGTAGGCAAATCATCTATAATGAAAGGCTTAGCTATTGAATTTTACTTCTTTTCTGCTTTTGATCTATTCACAAGCTCATCATGAGATTTATTTGTTGTTCAAAAATCTCCCCGCATTTCTACTCAATAATGTTCCTGTGTGAATAGCTGTCAAATAGCCGGTATGGCTTGATGTCTGGACTCCAACACTGGGCTGTACTGGCTAGTTGCCTGGGTTACCTGTGTTATATCTATCTGTTTCTTGTAGTGAAACATTGCTGATACTACTCAACAGACTGCGAATTTTGAATAATTCAGTAAAATGTGAAATGCCACCTGTTTTTCTTGGTGACTATTGATATCTCTGAGACTGAAAAATAAGCAACTATTCACAAATGTATTTGTGCCAGGTCTCAATGACTAGAGAAAGCACAAGCAGAATCACCAAGATCTCTGAATCAATATTTGCTTGCTCTTTGAGCAACTTTTACAAGGGCCAAGAAAACACCTTTACTTCATTAATTCTTAGGATTAATTTCTAACAATGGAATTTTTCAAAAAGTCTTTCAGTTGTATGTAACTGTCTTCCCATGAGATAGTTGCAACTATATGAGAGATTAAATCTCTAGGTAAATAATTTTAAAATATTAAATGTCTCCTTTTCTAAAGAAAAAGGAATAAATCTTTGTATATTGTGAACATATCACACACATCTGGATTGAGTGATCCATTCAAATATGTTTTGAAACAATAAATCCAGCAGAAAGGATGTAAAGATGTTTACTTAAGGATATTTATTTGGCACTGGTCTTGCAAGTATTTACACACATTAGTAGTCGTATTGTCTTCAGTGCAACTAATTTTATATGTATATAAGGTGATTGTGCTACTGGGTGTCAACTTGGGGCTGTAGCCCCATTCCATTAGCAGTTCCTGTAGTGATGGATATTCCTGTCCATGTGCTAGGGTTGCAGTCATACAGTTACTCAATCTTTCCTCTTCCCCCTTGCCACAGGGAGTGCAAGTGAATCAGCTCTTGATGTGGTTGTTGTTCTCAGGACTCATCCTGACAACATCTTTACAAGGTACTTTTAGAGAGCAGATAAAATCTCACGTTATACATCATGCTGAAAATTGCCAAGTGAACACAAATATCGGTCTCTAAGCTATACCATAAGAAAACTAAGCCAAGTGGAATGGCTTGAAAGGCCTTTTTATGGACAAGTCAGATTTTGAAGTACTGACTTGGTGACATTAGCAGCCAGCACCCTATACAAACTCTTTGCACAGGTCCCAGGAGGGAGATTCCCAAATGCAAAATGATGTGATGTAAGAAGTGATTTTCAAAGCCTTAGAAACCAGTCAGATGAGACTTGAGCCTATCAGACCTTTTTTCTGCCTTCGAAAATTTTTAAACACCCTTGAATTTTTTTTTGAATTATTTTATTATTAGTTGTCATAGCTGTCACTGATTTTTTTTCTTTTTCTTTTGGTAGCCCAGCTTATAATGCAGCACAGTGCCTGAACGTGAAGAACAGATATTGTGTTTACCCTGGAGAACAGGCTTGGAGTTTGCCAGGGCTTTTACTGTTCTGTATCTTTCCTGTCAATAGTAGGACAACTGATGTGACTTCTACAATTATATACATACTGGGCCAGACCAGCTATCCCAGAATCTTGTCTCCAACACTGGCAAATTGCAGATGTCTGCAGGACAGTATAGGTCTGAAGCCATATGGTGGTGATATTTTCCTGGTAATCAGCTTTAGTTGCCAATGACTTTTGATTCAGGGACTCGAAGCGATCTGCTACCTTAGTAATTTTCTTCTGTGGATTTTCTTCTGTGGATCTGTTTAGTCATTTTTGAACCCATGTAGACAGTGTTTCATGAGCATAACTAGAAATTATTTTTCATATACTTCGGTTAAATAGAAGAAATAAATTAAAATCTCATCCTGCTATCCTAGTCTTGATCGTTACACTGACGTTTCTTGGCTTAAAAACTGTTTTTAATCCTTCATTTGGCACTTCAATTCTTCATCTTATTTTGCTTATTTGGGTAATGGAGTGGCATTTTAGTGGAAGACTTTTCAGGAGTTATAGGATTTGTACAACGTGGAAAGACACCTTTCCTACGTCAAGAGCCTACCTATAGGTTGTAGCAAAGCCACACCTCACCCCAAAGATGAGGTGGAACTGGAAGTAAAAGAAGGCGAAAGGACATTGCTGTAGCTTGTAAAGGAGCCACATGTTCAGGGCCACAGGCTGCGGAATGTGCTGGGGACAGGTCCAAGATTTGAAATCAGAACAGGGGAGCCTGCATGCCCCCATTTGTGCTAGCATTCTCCAGCCTGCACGTAACAATGTGATAATCAGCTATTTACCTTCAGATGAGGCTTTAAAAAAAAAAGTATTCATCTCAACAGCCATTTCTTTGTTCAGTCATTCCCAATCCCGTGCAGTGATCCTGTGTATAAGATAGAATACCACAGTTAGTGTAGTTTACAACACAGGGGCATATAGTGGGTATTTATGCGTCTGATCTGTAAGAAGTGCCTCTATATAGTTAATATTTAACCTCCTTATCAGTATGCCTCGATGTTTGTAGACTTGAGAGTGCAGCTTGCCAAAGTCTGTGAAGTCTCGTAATGTGCTGAGCTGCCTCTCTGCATCTGTCTGTGAGTGGGAGGGTGGGGGTGAATCATGTATTGCTGACTAATGATCTGAAGATGGCAGCATTGGGTGAGCTATCTCATTTTTTTAGGTAAGCAGTGCTCTTTTAAATACAGAAATTGTAGTTGTTGTATATGGCAAATTTATCAAAAAAATCAGCTTTTCATTTGAAGAGCTTTTCTTGATGCTGTGGCTTAATACCACAAGTTAGTAGTAGGCAGACGTGTTTTATCATCTGGTCATTTTGTGTGCAATTTATTTGACTTAGTTATACCGAGAGCGCAAGTCTTATCAATACTGAAGATATGCTCTCATCAGCAAGTGTTGGCTCATAAATACGACTTCCTTTTAGAATAATAATTTTTCAACTTGAGTAAGAAAGATCCCTCTTTGTGTGCTGTCTGTACATCAAGGTGGGAGTGAAATCGAGGTGTCCCTCTGCCTTGTGCACACCCTGCCCCTGGGCACTGGAGATTGCTCTCTCCTGTGCCAGCTTTAGCTCTCTGCTTTTTGCCCCTGCCTTCCCCGTGGATGCGCATCCTCAGGGAAGTGGAGAGCATTTCTCCTCCCTCCCTCCACTGGCCTGATGCCTTGCCGAGCTCCTGGCAGCAGCATGACAGCACTTCGGTCCCTCTCAGCGTGGGGAGAGTCTGCAGTAAAGGTGTCCCACGTATGGGGACGAAGTCGTGGCTGCTCTTACAGATCTGTAACAGAAAAACACCAGACCCCTTCCACCCCTTTTTTTGCTGTTGTTGGTTTTAAGAAGGAGAATGACTGTGATCACTGTGGGTTTTTTTTTCAGGAGCCTGGTCCTGCTGTGTATCTGTCGGGATGTTCATGTTCAGAGCTAGTTGCTACTACCAGATGAGGTCTTTTAAGAGAGTTGAGGGGGAGGGGGCAAATTCAAAGATGTTAGTGGGATTTAAGTGTGAAGCTGAGTGGTTCATTGCTGACAGTGGCAGCAAGGACAGAACCAGGACTGCAGCCCCCTGAAGGTTTCTCTAGCAAAATATTTAGGGAGGAAAGCTAAGTTTGTACTCTTCTTGAAGGTAGGTCTCTCACCTTCGCTCGGCTCCTACAGTGATGCCTTTACCATTTTGTCTGTCTGGCTGTTTGTTCCTGAGACATCTTGTTTGGTCTTCCTTTAAGTCGTAACATCGGTTCATTGCATTTAACAAAAATATTTATGGAGCTTGGCTTACCGGAGTCAATACCAAAGCCAGAGCTGGAGCTTTGATTTTCTGTTTGACAATGCTGTGCTTTCGCCTCCTCTTGTGGATATCTGTGCCTTTGCCGTGATGGGATCTGGCTCAAGACATTTGAAGTCACTGCAACCTTTCCTTCTTCCCAGCTGACTTAGCAGGTTTGGATCAGACACAGGGCTCATGTTTTCATTCTTTTTTTATTACACCCTTCTACATAGTGCCACGCTGCATGAATCACTAGCTCTACAGGAACTTTTATGAGAGGCAGAGAAATGAATCATTTCTCAATTTCCAAACATTTGTTGAACTTAAAAGAGCTGTTAATTTCTGCTCTTTTGCATTTAGTATGATACTTGGCCTGGAAGAACGGTGGTTTAAAGAGGAAATGGACCAAAAAAACCCTATCATGTTAGGATCCTTTCTCAAGTTATTCAGAAAAACTTAAGATTTAGTACCAAATGCTGGGTTGTTTCTTATCCTAAATTCGTATTTCCTGCAAAGACATGTAAATCTGTTAGGTTCAGCGGAGTTATGTCCCTTTGCACAAAAACTGAAGTTGTCAGATACTGTAATAAATACACACACGCATAGATATATATATATGCAGTATTTTTTGTAAGCTAGAAATTGACTTCTTAAAACCTTCGTATTCTTAATCGCATTTGTTGATCTAACATCAAAAACCAGCCTCGATGTGTCATAACAAAGCCAAACTAAAACTCAGTACCATAGAAGCAGAAGTGACTGTCTTCTCTTGCATTTAGTGGAGAGTGGGCTGGTTATCTGGGCTTCTTACGATCTTCCTAATATTTAACTTTGCTTGTTGGTACAGCAAAGTTAGATCCAGTACTGTTATGCTGATTTAGCTCATCTCTTTTACAGCTTCTCAGCAGTTTTACAGCTCAGATTGAATGTAGACCTAGAGAACAATGGTAATGAGTTGTTCAAATGAACACATTCAGCTGACTGTGATTTTCCTTCTGTAATTTGAGAAACCAAGTGGCATATTGGTTCTTCATTTATGATAGAGTAAAATCTAGTGAAGACTAAGGCCTTGGCTCAAGAAGACTCTTAAGCAAGTACATGTAAGTTCATTCTAACTCAAGACAGCACTTAAATATGTGACAGACTTCAAAGTGGCATTGGCTTGAGTTTACAGCCAAGTAACTCTGAACTAGGTCTTCAGAGGTTCCTAGACAGGCAGACCAACTACCTTGCAGGATTTTATTTTAAGGCACCTCATTTATTTCAGAAAGTTTCAAAAATCTCTGCAGATTACTCTCAGTGCCTTTGATACCTAAATGAACTTGCTTGTCTGTTCCCAGCTGGCCATTCCTGTGAACTGCCTGGGTACCCAGAAAAAAAGCAGAATCTCACATTTTTGTACAAAGCTCCCTTACTGCAGAACATGACATTTAAAGTACTTAGCAGTAAGACATTCTTTATCTGAATTTATCAGACATGAAATTCTGAAGAAAAGAGGTAATCAAGTGAATGTGGTACTGATTGTCATTGCTGAAGTGCCTGTTTGCAACTATGTTATATGTGTCTGTATATCTGTATATTTTACAGTGCTATTTTTTTACGATTGAATTTGGCCTTTGCAAGCAAGGAGGACAGCTACGTGCTTATGGGGCAGGACTTCTGTCTTCTATTGGTGAATTAAAGGTATGTGCCCTTAGAGCAGAATCAGCTTTCTTTTGATCTTAACAAAATAATAGTTGGATTTAAGTTTTTTGGCTTTCAAATAACAAATTTTAAAGTTTTCTGGATAAAAAGCTTACTTCAAAAACCTGATATTGACCTAAAAGCTTTGTTTGAAATATCAGCTGGCACTTGAAGCATGAAATGGATTTGTCAGCACCGAAGTACCGAAGCAACTATAAACTACAAAACTTATTTCTGTTTGAATTTGCATTTCTTGTAAAAGGAGGCTCATAGGTTCTAACAGGTAAGGGTGCCTTGGGCTCTGAAAGCTTTGTTTGGAAGAAAAGCATACATTTTTAATACACATACCTGATTTCAAAACAATTTTTTGTATGATTCTGTTGTACATAATCCAATGTATTTCAATGGATTAGTTATTGATGTTAAAAGAACAGCATTTATTAGGGTCCTGATTCAGTAGATTAATCATATTTAAAATTAAGGAATGCATATAAACTCATGCTAGACTTGAAGTACATGCCTGTGTGAGAGTACATAGAGCCCTATTCTTGAAAAGGTGAAAATATTTAACCTTGCACAGTGTGCGTAGTTGTAGTGGATCTTCTATTGCCTCTTTCTATGCCTAGGAAACAAGCAAAAAGATATTTTGTCACTAGTATTTTGGGCCATAATACATCTCTGTTGGAGAGATGTGGGAGAAGGAGAAGTAGAGGGAAGAGCGCTATGGGGACCCAAATGAACTCTTGGTGGCTTTTCAGGTAAACATTTGGGTTTAGACAGTGTATACAGAATAGTATTTATAAACTGTTTTGCAAGATACCTGCTGTTTATTTGTGTTTAAACATCTTCCCGTGCTCCTGGCCTGGCTTCCAGTGAACTACCTGGGAGTTCAATAGAAGTATCTCAGTCTCTTTTTGCTGTTTGTTTCACCTGTAACTGAGCGTGTTCGTGGTGAAGCTCATTAGTCAAATTGCTGTTCTTTCATTAGTAGAAAAAAGGTTGAAGAAAATTACTTTATCAAATACTTTTTCTTCGATGGCATTACAGTTGCTCTAAGTTCAGTGCGCACGTCAGCCACAGGAGCATTCTGTTCAGCCTGGCGATATTTTATAGCCATAGTGCAAAGGTGGTTAAACACAAAGAGATGAACATGTCCTGCTTGTTTTCCTCTGGCCCAACAATACTCAGTGCTGAGCCCCAAACTCTGGCCAGGATTCTGCAGAGAATCAGGCCTTTTATTTAAACTAACAGTTATGATCATCAGGTGATGACCCTGAAAATACCTGTCAAGTCATTTACAAAATCTAAGGGCATAAAAGTGAGGAAATGAATAGTCAGGAACATAATAAATCTTCTACCATCAATGTCATAAACAAACACATTATTCTTGTCAGGTGTGCATATTTTGTTACCACATGTTTGTGATCCCAAATCTGCGTTCTTCACTCAGCAATAACGTATAAGTGCAAGGAATAATCTTTTTGAAAAGCAAGAGTAAAAATTAAACAATGTGCACATTAATAGACTCTATTGATCTGCTTCAAAGGTATGGCCATATATATCATAATAATTTTGCCATAAATCAATAATATGATACACTTTTCTATTATACTACCTATATATTTCATAGATTTGAAGCCAGAAGGGACTGTTATATCATCTGGTTTGACCTCTTGTGTATCATAAGCTGTTAAATTTCACCAGATCTTGCATATACCAAGCACGGGGACTTAAGTTAGACATTTCAGTTATTGAGAGACTAAGCGCGTGTGTGCTGGAGGCACAGAACAGCACCATACCACAAATAGGCATAGTCTCCATGAAGGAACTGCTAAGGTGAAAAATGTCTGGAAAGTCTTAGTGGGGCTGTGCTCCGGGGTAGAAAAGAAGGTAAGGAAGATAATGCAAAAAGCTACTAACTTTTCTGCCAATCTGACCACAGGAGCAGCTCTTTCTAGGCCAGAAACCTGGCAATGAGTGTGCTTCTTGTCAACAAGATACATCAGGCAGGTGCTTAGGAAAGAGAATGTCTGAGCACCCATGACACTGGTGCACAGCCTTGCATCAAGCCATTGGCAGTCTCTGATGTTCCCTGGGAACAAAACCTCCTTTGCTACTGCCCTTATCTTCTAACATCCCTTGGGAGGGAAAATTTCTTCCTTGACCTGAAGGTGTCTGAAAGATAATGTTAATATAGCAGACTGTAGTTGAGATCCTGATGATATCAATATCCTGATTGTAACTGAAATGCTAATGGATGGCAGCAATTGCTCTGAAAAAGATGAGAACAATACCGGCTATTTCTGTGGTGAGTGGGGATGAATAGGAGACTCAGATTGCATGGCCATGAAATCTGACCCTCGTGTGTACAACCCACGTACTTCTCACAGGAGTCAGAGTGAAGAAGTCCTTTGAGAAATAGCTACTGCCATTCTTAATACAGCAGAGATTGGGGTCCCATAGTGCCTTCTATGAATAAGTTAAAAATACTTATTTATCCTTGTCACTAGGAAGGTAGATCTTGCTTCAGTGTTGAATTTTGCTACCTTGACTTTACAGACGTTTGATATTACAGGAATATGTCTTTTTCAGCAAGAAGCCTTTCTCCAGCTGCCCTTGCTATCAGCCCTCTTTTCAGTGCAACATTATTCACAGGAAACACAACAGTGGCCAATTTTATGCATAATTTCTAGAAATATGTAGAAATAAGTGAGTTGCACTATTTGCAGGGTGGAAGTGGCCAGCAGTATTCGTTCCTTTTGGATGAGAGAACAGCTTGTTCAGTCTTCCCTGTTTCTATATTACACTGCTCTGCTCTGCAAATCTGGTCAATAGCTTTAGCAACAAGGAACTCCAAAAGCTAGAGGAATGTTGGCACCAGCCTATTATTATAGGATTCCCTTCAAGTTTTTTTCCCCCGCTCAGTATTTAGACTTCAAATTTTGGGTACTGAAAAATGCAACTCCTGATGTGTGTGCTACGGAAGCATCAAGCAAAAAATGTTAAAGGCACAACAAAATAAGGAGAAAGAGAAGATGAAAAATAAAGCCTGGGGAAAAACAAATAATACAGTAAGTAGTTATAAAATGTTCTGCCTAATGTAGTCAGGTTAACTTTAGCTAATGTTGTTACTCAGTATATATTTGGGGCTTAGAGATAACGCAGAAATAATGTATGTTTTCATTATTAAAACTGTTTCTAAAAGACAGTCCAAATGTCACTGGAAACTTTAATCCATTTATTTTGTATGGTGCTCTCTTGAACCCTTTCATTAAAGGAGTCTCCTATCAACTTCAGTTGGCTGTAGATCAAGTCTTATATCCCTGTTACATGCTTTTATATTTAACAGAGGTGGACTTCAGATCTTTCTGTATAGATTTTTAAAGTCAAATACAATATCCAGTCATGTTTTGTTTTAATGATAGTTTGTGTTAAGAAGAGGCAACATTAGCCTTTATAACCCAAAAGATTCAAATACAAGTTTTTGTTCTGTTTTCTGAAGAGGATGACGATGGTGGAGAAAAAAACCTCCTGGATCCTAGATGCTTATTTTAGTGCGTTTTGTTTTGTTAATGGAGAGTCTTTTCCTATTTGTCCAAACAGTACAGAAAACTACACTGATAACATAAGAAGTTTCTTGTAAAATCAGGTTGCAAATCTGAAAGCGTCCCATGCTGTAGATAAACAGAAAAACATTTAAGAGCAGGTTTTCCAAGATTCCGTGTTTTCCCACAGAATAGCAGGGAGGTAAAATAAGTACTCGCACACAGGCAACTTCTCACCTGTGTTCTTATTCTGCCCTCCTGTGCTCCTCAGACATTTACAACTCATCTTAAGTTTTCTCCTTGCTATCTGAGGATTTTGCTTTTTGGTTTTTGAGTTTTGTGGATTTTTTTCTTTTTTTTTTTCTTTTTTTTGTGAAACCGAAAAGCTCCAAGTTGTATTATTACACTATTACACTCTTTTTCTTATACTCAAAGGAGAAATTACAAGACCAAAGTATTTTTTCATGTGTCAGTGATAGTGGTCGCTTAAGGAATGATTCATGGCTGCTCAGCTGTGCCTGGTGCCATCTGGGATGTCCCAGCATATCTGACCAGCTCTCCAGCTGCTACTCCACAAATGTCTAAGTCTTCTTTAGATCCTGTACTATATTTTCCATCCTGTACAGATGCATCAGACATCCTAGGTCCTAGAAACCTAAATCACTCTCTTAATATTTGGTCTAGCTGAGAGTGGAGGCATTTCTTTAGAGTTATGCTGGTTTCCAATATGGGTAGCTGTCTAATTCTTAAGCTGTCCAGTTGAATGATACTGCTGCTTTTCCTGGGAATCAGTGATGATTCGTTTGAAAATTTCACTCCAACCTCTTGTTGCGTGAACTGAAGGAGAATCACCAATAGCTGTATTAGCATAAGCAGTACAGTTTGTATGAATGGGCCATTAGAGACAGTTACCACAAATCCACAAAGCGGTAAGATGCTCTGTTTGACCAAAAGCTCTTTTCCATGTGATTATTAGCCTTGCCATCTCATTGGAGGTGGATAACTGAAGAGGTTTCTGATGGAGAAATCCCCGTTGGATACTTACTAACTTGAGTTCACTGAAGAACTGAATGTCCAACTGAAACACAAGTGAATAGCATTCATTAAAAAAATTCAGTCCTGAACTTTGAAGCTTTTGGACTCACCACACAAAGGTTTTCGTTGAGATTCTGTACTTTGGAATTTTGAGAGTGCCAAGGACCAACATTTTGGAGTACTGTAACGTTCCTGTAAAAAACAAACTCTAGTTCAGCTTTGAGTCAGTGTCCTGACCATCCAAGTTGACACCAGACAGTTTATGGTCTGTCAGAAGGTTTGTCTGCAAGCTCAGGTCGGTTGCTGAACTCTGGCATTGCTGGTGTCAGCATATCAACTCAATAGTAGATGTTACGGATGCCAGGCTGCGTGATTTGAAAATGCTATCCAGACTTGCAAAGATGTTTCCCTTTGCTTTGGTAGCCATGACAATGCCTACTTCATCCAAGAGCCAAAAGACCATGTCCTAGAGGGGAGATTGGTATCTTGAGTGGGAATTCGTCAGAATTCAGGTGCTTCATTTCCAATCTGCAATCCTAAGAATAAATGATCAGTTATCACCTAGTGTTGAAGGCGTATCTGAATTCTTTACCCTCTGTTCCCAGGTTCTGTGTTTCCTGGTGGCTACATGTTCCAGTCTCTGCTCCTGCGTAAACTAAACGAGGATCCAGAAAACAGGAGTCATTTCATATAGATAATCTGAGGAGAATAACCAGAAAGCTTTTCTCAGACAACGTCAACTGCAATAAAGAATTAGCTCTCACTTCTCTTTAAACTCTCTCCTTTTATAAAAAGCACTGCTCAGTGCTTAGAGCAGTTGTTCATGATGTGGGAGCCACAGGCTGAATCCCTTCTTGCTTCTGATGGCTTCAATCTGAAGCAGTGAGCCTGTCCCAGCAGAGGCCATTACTGAGAGGAGGAGGAGAGAACACCACCGTCACCCTTTCTGTCAAAGCTGTCAGTACAGGAAAGAATCCCTGAGCCAGACATGTCACCTGCTGATTCAGTTCCTAAGAAAATGTGGCCCACGTTTGATTTCCTGCGCAGGGCTTCACTCAGTCCACTCAGAGTTTTAAAACTTTGTGCTTTAGACATTCGAGGCATCAGGTCTCAACTGGAAGTACAAAGGCACCTTAAGAGAATATGTTTTTATCTACAGTTAGCCTCCCAGGGAACCTATAATAATTCCCAGTGAAGAAAAACAAATTCCTTTCAATAGAAGGATGTAAATGCCTAAGTTTGTGGGCACTCAGCCACATCATGGCTCTGCAAGGGGACAGTGGCAACAAAGATATAGGCAGAGGCCAAATAAAGTGAGCACATTCCTGCAATGTGTTTAGAAGAGGATGCTGGTTAAGATTGGACCTTTTTGATTTTTTTGTTTTCAAACCTGTTTAATTGATGGCTGGCTAGAAACAGCAAACCTTGTCAGAAGGAAAGGATACATGTACTAAAGTTAATTCCTTGATGTTTTAAGATTCCATGCATTAATTTTTCATGTATTTATTTTTGGAGAGAGAGGAGGTGGGAGGAAGAGGTTCTTGTTCCAGTTTTATGTCCTGCTATTTGGAGACTGCAGGTTGAGAGCTACTGTGATATTTTCAGAGCCTTTCACAGGGATTTAGGAATGAGCATGAGCCAGAGCTCAGATAAAAGATGTGGTGAATACCTTGAGGTTAATACCTTACTCTGCTATAAAGAATGTCCATGCAGAAGGAAAGTAAAGGAAAGAGACACTTTCGGTCCTCAGGGATCTGCTCCCTCCCTGTCATTTCTTTATGCTTGTCATGCACATCTTCGCTATTGATAGATATTAGGGGACTAAAGAAGGTTGAAAGTTGACCTAAATATGCTCTCCTTCCTTACCTTGTACTTCTGTACAGAGCACTGAGAATGAAAATACCTGTGCTCTAAAAGTTAAGGTAGATCCAAAAGCTAACACAAGTATTCAAATGGAAAGGGGAGCTAGAAAAAGATTGTGTTGGAAAATGTCTTGGTACCTGATTTTCAGTTTTGAAACCTCTGTGTCCTTTCTAGTGGATTCTGCTAGCTACATAAAAAGAAAGGCTTATCGGAAATCTTCTCACTGGATGGCACTGTTCGGTGCCTCATCTGCCCTGTGTCTGCTCTGTACTTATCTATGTCTGTTTATTTAGTTATTTTTTTTCTTTACTATATGGAGCATTATTACTGAGGTATATGTGGCAGAAGGGCAATGCATTTCATCAACATGTGATAAATGGGCATTATTTAATGCGTTTTCAGACATGTAGTTTCACTCTTAAACTCAGCGTCAGGAAAATACTATATGATTTTGGCCTGAAAATGTGTAAAGCACAGATTATATGGATGGTTTGGTCAGGCTCAGTTCACCCACCAAGACTATGATCAATTCTGCTAGTTAAGTGACGTTTTGGGAACATACATATTTGTGGTTGTACAGATAATTTTTCAAGAATGTTATTTGATGACTTTCTTGTTTCCAGCTGAAGATTTAGGTCTGCGTGCCTACATTGCAGGGGCATTTCTAATCTCCTCTTTATTATTTTAATAATTATTTTGGGAAAGAAAATTATTCTCATAAAAAGACCTTTTTTAAGAAACAAGTGATTTATTCTGATCAAACTGAAAAATCACTGTATGTAAAACAAGAGGGACTATCAAGTAATGGGAAACATATAGCACAGTGATATAAAAGCTACATGTATGAACAGTTGTCTAGATGCACAGCAATATCAAAATATGGTTTTAACAGATCCTGTGGTGTGTTTTGCAGCATGCTCTCTCTGACAAGGCCAATGTGAAAACATTCGATCCAAAGACAACCTGTTTGCAAGAATGCCTTATCACCACTTTCCAGGAAGCTTACTTTGTTTCAGAAAGTTTTGAAGAAGCCAAAGAAAAGATGAGGTAAATTATTTCCCTTGACTCAAAAATCTAAATTTCTCTTCTTTAGTGGTTGAAAGAAAAGAGTTGTTAATTTTCTTTTTTCTTTTAGGGACTTTGCCAAATCAATCAATCGTCCCTTCTCTGTCTATTTCAATCCATATACGCAAAGCATTGAGATTCTGAAGGATACCAGGAGCATAGAAAACGTCGTCCAGGACCTGCGCAGCGATCTAAACACTGTATGTGATGCTTTAAGCAAAATGAACAAATATTTAGGGATTTGATAGGTGTGGTGCTGTGATTTTCCATGAGCTGCTTTTTCTGTAGCCAGTCTAGTAACATCACATGAAATGGCTGACTTCTCAAACCCATCAATTTTCCCTTTACAGCTTGGCCTGTGGCTTGCATCATTGTGTAGCTCTGTCTAATTGTAACGTGCAGACAAACCAAGGCAATGCTAATTTGTAAATGTAACATGGAATGTGGCAGAATATAATCATCAGGTCCTCAACACAATATCATGTACAAGTACAGGATTAAAAACTTGCCTGGCAATGGTTTGGTTTCCATAAGATGAATCACTTGAATGTATAGGAAATGGTGTTGCTGATTTCATTAGGTCTGAGTTTATTTCTTTATGATCTCTCCTCTCATAAGAATCCAGAAAAAATATTTTAAACGTTTTTGTTTTCTTTGTAAATCTGTATTTCTTTCTGTAGTGGTGAAGACAATGTTTTGCCCATATATCTGTAACAGAATTGAGTGACTCTTATGACTGAACAACACAATTTATATACCAATGCTGAGATTGGGAAGGCTATGTATCAGTACTGAAAGTTCTGTGGAGATTACAGATTATGAGAACTCACAACTGACAAATGTTCAATGTGGTTGACTAGCTGTAACACAATAAAAAAACCCGCAAACCCAAACCTTTGACAATTCATGTAGAAAGGCGGTTGTAGTTCATGCATGTGTCACCTGTGACAGTCCTGAGCACGCTTTTTCTGCGAGGGCTCTTGGGGAATAAGAGAGGAAGTGCTTGTGTTAATTCTGGGTTGTTAGACGTGAATATAAAGCCCTTCTACGCCACGGTGTGCCTTCTGCATTCCCTTGTCTTTTGAATGTACTCCTCTTGCATTTCATGCATAATTTGCCTTTCCTCATTATGCCACATTCAACCTTGACATGGCCGTGCATGACTGGGTCTACGCTGTGTCAGTATCAGCACATATAAAAGGGTGAATATGGAAGCTGTTATTTAATTATAGCCAAGATGATTATCAGTTAGTAAATTACTTGTGTGGTGATTAAATCATAGAGACACCCAAGCTGCCTAGCTTGTACCAGGATGGATGCAGGTAATGCCTGAGTTAATAAACTCTAAGTTAGCAAGCTCTGACAGAACTACAAGCTCTGTCTGGGGAGCACAGTGCAGAAATATTTGAACGGGCTCTTATCTGGAAGCAATTATTATGCATGTCTTTCCTTTATCTGGGTTATTCAATTCTCCTATTAGCCAAGATAATGGAGAGTTGACTATATTGTATGGACTCTTCTTAATGGAAACCACATGGCTTATGCAGATCATGTCAGTACAGGTGAAAGTGTCATAGCTTGTCTACACATATGGAAAATAGGTATCTATTGAAGCTGCTCTCCCAGCTGAAAGAGTCATGCAGATTCTCTTTAATTGTTGCCAACAATTTCAGGATAAAAAGAGCATCACTTGATAGAACCAGCATATCCTTAAATAAGAGGCAATCTATAAGGATAATTTTCGCTGGGAAATCTGCCATCTCCTCAAAGATAACTATAAGATAACAGAAAATGCTTTTTTTTTTTTTATTAATTTTTTTTTTTTATATTATTATTATTATAATATATAATATTTTTTTTTTTTTTTTTTTTTTTTTTTTTTTTCCTCTGGATGGTCCCTACTGCACTGTAATGCTGCTGTTAATAGGGTGTGCAAAATTCTAGTTTTAGATTTAACTGTGACTGCTGTTGGTACAAATGAAGAGCTATTGACTTACCCTATGGGGATCAGCATGCTGGAGGAGTTTTTAACTTTCTGATATCAGTGCTGAGTCTGTTATCTAGCGCTTATCACAGAGGAATCACTGGCAACCTTGGCATGGAACTTTCTCCCTCTTTCTTCCCATGGAATCTGATGAACCTCTCGTAGCCCTTTCTGAAGAAAATGGACTGTAGAGAGATTTGCTTTAACTGGTCTGAAAAAAATCATTGCGTGACAAGTAGTAGATCTTATTCCATTCAAGAACTGACAAAGCATTGTTGCTTGCTTGAGTAAAACAAAGCCCCAATGAGTAACAAATATCCAAAGCTTATGAAGTTACTGAGGCTTTCCCTTGAATCAGAATTACGCAGGAAAACTTTAAATACTTATGATACCTGGATTTATTCTTGACTTTTCTGAATAGCTTAAAATAATAATTCCACAGCAGTAAAACAATAGAAGCATATCTTTGTTTTGTTTTGTGCTGTTAGCAAGTAAATCTTATTATGGATTAGGGAGAAACCCTTGAAATCCAATAGTCATTTTAGGACTAATGATGGCAAGGAAACTGTCTGCAATGAAGATATAATGTCAATGGAACAGAACATTGTCAAAGGATAATAGGCTCCTGCTGTTAGATATATGCTTAATCCAATGATTTTATTTCTATTATACAACATGATTAAAAATAAATTAAATATAATGAGCTAAGGAATAATAGTGATTTAGAGAGACAATTGTTCATTGTTCTTACATAGCAAAGCTGCCTTCTTACAGGCTGCATAGCAAACTGACTTTGGGCTTCAGCCAGTGAGAAGCCGGGACTGGGAAGGAATGCTTTAAAAAGTGCACTATTGCACTTTTATGAATCAAATAGTTCCAGCTTAGCTGAAATACTTCTCTGTGTTTTTTATTAGCAAATTACGATCAGCCATGCAGCAATCTCCTTGGATGACAAGCTCATTTAGGCATAATGAGGGAATTATTGACAGTTATCAAATTACACTAACGTTTCATTTAAAACAGGCCATATTTATCTAAGGTGGTTGTTTAGCTTTAGTGAGCTGGACTCTGGAAATTGGACTTCTGGTTTAGGCTCATTTATTTCCTGTGTAATTCTGAACTGATGCTTTATGGGTCTGAGATATATGTGCTTGCTTTGCCTGCACAGAGTAAATGGGCCCGAGCTTAATGAATGTAAAGCATTGCAGTGTTTACTACCATGCAAAGTCTAAAACGAAAACCACTCTGAGACACTGCAGCAGGTACAAATACCAAATTTCATTTGCAAACCAAGACATGGCTCATGCATTTCATTTCATTTGTTCAGTAGAGGGGATGGAGTGAGGAAGGTGTTAACACAATATATTGTGTTTTCTCTCTCTACTCTTTGAGACTTGTTTAGAATCCTGTTTTAAGTTTAGACCTTCAATACACTTTCACAAAATAGAGTGTTTTTTTCCCTTTCTTCTTGTTATCATCTCCTAATGCGATGGAGAAAACTCCAGAAAGTTACTGTACTGTAATGCACATTTACTGAGACCCTGTAACGGATTACGGAAAAAAGTTTCACATTTTTGAAAGGACAGCCTGGCTTGGGGAGCTAAAGCTGCTGAAGGCTTTCACCTACAGGCTGCTGGTACAAATCCAGCCCAGTCAGCAGCTGCTGAAAGCTATCACCAGCCAGCAGCAGCCTGGCTTCCCTGTGATGAACTGGGAAGCTGGGATTGCTTAGTTTGGAGTAGAGGTCACTGTCTGGGGGGGAGACAAGATAACCTTTTTCAAACACGTAGAAATAGCTGCAAAAACGGAAAGGACAGACTGTTCTCTGGCCTCAAGAACTAATGGACGTAAATTGCAGGGAAGGAGCATTAAGTTATGTAACGGTGAAACACGGTGGGCAGATTGCCTCGGGAGGCAGCAGAGCCTCTATCATTTTTTAACAGAACGGGTTAGCCAGCTGTCTCTCTGGAATGATATTACCACAGTCAGTCCCGCCTTGAGATCAGGAAAGAGGCTATATCTTGAAATCTCTTAGAGCAACTGCCTGGAAAAGGGTCCAGCAGTAATGGTCAGCAGCCACCACTGCAGAGCGTTTGTACATCAGTTGCACCTCTGCCTCCTCCTTTGGTCTTTGACCAACCCTAAAGAGTGGATCTTCATCTTCCCTTCTTCCCTCAGGAAATGAATAAGATCCATAGTCTAAGTGTGGCCTTAAATGCTGACTGTGGTGCTCTAGTTTAAGTTCATAGGCCATTTGAGAGAGCTGTGTGTGTGTTACCTGCTAGTTACAGCTACCCAGAGGCAGAAGACTGGTAGTGAGCGGCCAGCATTTGTGCTTTTTGTAAACGAGGTTTAAAGCTGCTCAACTTGGTATAAACAAAATAAAAATGCATATTTCATTCTATGTGTACCTGCATTTGGGCTGTCAGACTGAACAATCTGAAGAACCTGGAGCTCTTCCAAGCTCCTGAGCCAGCCATCAACCTCGGGTCTTGGTGAAACCCAGGCACAGAGGAGCTTGTTCTCCCTACCCGCCCTGTTTTCCAAGGGAAAGAAACCCACTGGACTCATCTGGAAGGAAGCTTTGGTTCAGGCCCCTGATGTAGCTGACCAGGGAACTTGGGGCCCATACTTGCTGCTCAGCCTGTTGTCACATTAAGGGCCAGATAAGGGTCAATGCAATGCTCTTCCATTCAGGAAATCAGCTTTCCACCCCAACCAGGAAACTGCTCTTCTTGTTTTGGCAGGACAATCGATAACTTTTTAGAAATACGGCAGCTTCCCTTCTATCTCAGTAGGAACCGTTATTGTGTTTCCAAATAATTTGCAAAAGGAGTAAATTTGGTATTGTTAAGTAATGGCTCTGCTCTGTGCTATCAATCACTCCAGCTCTGGAGATGTTTCGCAGACAAATTCTTCCCTTCTCACTAAAGAATAGGCCAACAGTGACAGATCCCTCTTCTGGGCTTTCAAGTACATTTGAAACACAGAGCTGAGAGAGAGATTCTGGTTATGCTAGCAAATGCTTACTACTGACAAGTCCCTCTAGTTGACATAATAAAGGCTGTAGAGATGTCCTTGGCACTCCTATTGGCAATTTCCTGTAATCTAACAGAGCTTGGATAATAAATGATGTCCTCCTCAGTTGAAATACTCTGTGAAACCTCTGTTGTTTCATTTTGTATCTGATCCTAGAGAAAAGGTAAGTAAACACAAAATAATCAGAATTCAGTGACGTCTATTCAAAACATCTTGCAACAACTACGTTTAGTTTAAAAAGGCCCTCCAGCACCTTAGAGTAAGAATTAATATTTCTTTGCCAACAGCTGGGATGTTGAGACTAAAAATAAGTGATGTCATGTTCTTGGGATTTGTCCCAGAGTGGATTATTCAGGTAGAATAAGTGTGAAATGCGTTACATAGTCAGGTACTTCAAAATGCAAGTGGGCGATGGATATTCAGGTGGACATTTTCAAAATGTAGTCAGAAATTTCTAATATCTAGGAAAAATAATGGAGAAGAAGCTGCTGTTGCTGCGCTCCACCTTTGGAGAAAAAAGGTTGAGTTTACAAAGCAGCAGGAGGTAGATTTCTGTCTATGTTAAACTGCCACGTGGCCTGAAACACAAACCAAATAATGCCCACAACACTGGCTTCTGTGTGAGCTCCAGTGTGAGTACAATTCTGACAGCAGAGCAGCAATTAAGCACTGCAGAACCAAACAGCCCTGCTTCCCCACAGGAGACACAATGGGTGATTCGAGACCAATATGGCACAAGTAAAATGACTTTTATTTCCTATTAAATCAATTTGGTTTTCTATTTCTTTTGCAAAATACCTTTTGAAATGCATTACTATTTTATTTTCCCATAAGGATTATGAAGAGAGATGTTAATTATGGAATGGTTGATGTTCTTAGAACCGACTACCTTCAGCATTTCTTGCCATGAAACTCCCTACCCAATCTTGCTACTTTGCATGAGAGTAATGCTGAAGATGTGATGATGTCATTTTCCAGGGCTTGACAACTGATGGGTACACCAAAAATACTACTCTCCCTCACCATCCCTCCTTATAGCGAATTGCTAACCTCAGAGGTGTAAATTAGGCCCATTAATGATAAACGAGTGTCAGGTTATGCACATGTGGATTTGCCACTCTAGCAGAATTTGTCTGGAGGATCAATTTGGTTGAGTTCCCTTTTAACGATTAATCCTGATAGATCGCTTACAGGTTAAGTTGTGAAAAAGCAAGTGTCTCACATCAGATGGGAACGGGGGAATCAAATTCCCAACTGCTGCAAAACCAGCACATGTTCCAAGAGGCATTTTAGTGCCAGTCAGTTCAATTAGAAGTAGCTCAAAATAGATTTCGTAGTTGCTGGACTGAAAGGCTACATTTTACCTTCAGGTCTCAATCCACCCACTGTTTGCTGAGATAGATCTCTATCTGCCAGAGCAGGAGGTAGAGCTGTAGGTCAGACACACAAGGCCCGTTCCTTATTTCATTTCCAGGCATTTTTTTAAAAGCCTCTTTTGCAATGTTATCTTGTGTGCAGAAGATGCGGAGGCAATGAGGTTTGATCTTTTCTGAGATCTCATTGCTTCCCTCAGGGTTGGTCAGCACAGTTCACGCACCCAAGGGAAGACTCTTGGCCCATACTGATTGATTGGGGCAGAAGTTACGAAGCCACCTGAGTCCCAGAGAAGAGCTGCCACTCTTAGCTGCTCCTGTGGCCTCGAATGCCCACTGTCTTCTGTGACTTGTTTCCACAGAGCAACTCCTCAGGCTTTGTCTATGGGAGTCTGTGTAGCAGGATCAATTAATGCATGCTGTCATATTTGCAGAAAAGGTAGTAAAGAGAGGTTGAAAAGTGCCAAGAATTCTATTTCGTAGGTCCGCTTTCAAATCCTTTCTTCTCATACCTGGCTTCTGATTGAAAAAAAGCACAATAGAGGTCCACCACCACCACCCCTGTACGTACCAGGCATAGACGACACAGTCACCCTTTCTAGGTCTCCCTCCCATTGCAGCCGCCCTGCAGAAACCATGCAGGTGGTCACTTTTAGCTGTCCAAGTGCAGCCCCCTCTTCTCTGAGGCCAGTAGTAGTGAACAGTGGATCTGAAGGGCTGTGTGAGCTCTCATAGCTGTTCACCCGGGGCTGTTTCCCCGCAGGACATCCTTGCCATGCTGAGGCAGGCAGCCCAGGGCAGGCCTGAGGGTGAACAGAGCATGGTAGCTCACAGTTCTGCCTGGGGTGGTAAGCCCAGCTTTATTGCTGGAGTGAAGCCCTCCAGGGTAGTCAGGGCTCTCAGATGTACCTATACAATCTTCCTTGTCCCATTTCATGGGCTGAATTGCTTTAAATTCCTTGCTTAGGAAGCATAACACTTAGGGACTATTAAAAATGTCAACAGCTCCCCCAGATTTAAAAACACAAGGGCATGGGGAACTGTGTGATACCTGTAGGCAAGTATTTATTTTCTCATCAGAATGTCAGCACAAAACCTGGCATACAAATGACATGGGGTTCATGTGAATTAAATTTTGATATGCCCTCTCTCAAAAAGCTCAGAAGCAAAAAAGAGGCTGTTTGCAGCTGGATAGGCACAGGGACTTGTATGTAATTCTCTATGTTTTCCTGCCATTAATGTATTTCCAAAGGAGAGGAAGAGCACTGTATTCTTGAATGCTATATAAAAGCTGTTGCATTTTCACTGAGTGATAGCTAGCTTGGTTTGTAAGAGCTGGGAATGAAAACGTGGTTAGAGGGAGCGAATTAAATCTCAAATGTAATGCCTCTGATTTGCAGAAGGGAAAGGGGAAGTGCTAAGTGAATATAGGAAATTGCAGCATTATGCGTTGTGAGAGCAATTCTTTCCATCCTTGTAGCTAATGGACTGAACAGAAAGTGAACAATTTGTTTCGTACAATGATTCACCAACACTCTGACAGAGTTTCCAATTCTGAGCTGAGTTTCATATTCAGCTCCCTGTTTACTAGTGAAATAGTACAATTATCTGTCTACCTCTTATGTTTTATAAACAGGCAAGGCTGTGGTATCTGAAAAGAATAAAAATAACTGTATAAATCCTGGTTGTTTAAGGCTGGAGGGAAGGGAAATGAAGCAAGTGCTATCTTTCCAGTGGTCTATTGGAACACTCCTCTAAAAGTGAAGGTAAATTCCCTGGGAAAATAGGTCCAAAAGAAAAACGACAATGAAACTCAGTTTTCAATTTCTATTTAATGTTTTCCCCATCCAGGTTTGTGAAAGGAAATCACAAAACATTTCCTGTATGAGTCCACTTGTCAAAATGTTGATAGTAAAGTAGCCAGAACTGTTACAGCTGAATTGGCCACATAAAGCCCTGGTAAAAACGGGATGCTTCTCCCAGAGGCATTTAGTAAACGTACTAAGCTGCTTTACAAGACAGGATGACATTTTTCTGCCTTTAACCCCAGTTTTATTGAGAATAGAAGTCACTTGGACTATAAAGAGTTTTAATTTTTAATCTGGAAATGTTTTGAGCTGGCCCTGACTACATAAATTCCTTGCTTGTGGGATCAGTGTTTGAATGAGGGAAAATCTAGGAACAGCCTTCCGGAAGAGTATAATTAGTCACTTGTTAGCATCGACTATTTATGATACATTAGTGCTTATCAGGGCTGTTTGCAAAAAGATTCTGGACAAATATATTGTAAAAGAGCAATCCTTGTTCTAGAGTTTAATTCAACAGAGCTTTTAAAATCCAGTCAGTGTCAATGGGTTGGGTGGAAGTAAGTGATGGCTATAAAGATGGCTATGAAAGCTATTAATAAGGCTAACAGCCTGCATAGCTGGGGATTTAAGAGTCTTATTTCAAATTACATAGCTAAAACAAACAAAAATCAGAAGTCAGTAGCAGCAATTATAATACTTGTGGCAGCCCCTTCTGCTAGATGGTGATGATACTGTCACTCCATGGGAGAATGAGTCCACCCCTTATGCTCACCATAAACAACGAGTATAAAGTTGATGCTAAAAATGCTTTTAATCTAAGAGCCGCTTAAATTGATGGCAGCAGCAGCAGTCAGCGTGGGTGCTGAAATCTCGGATCTTGCTGAGCAGGTAGGACCGGCAGGAGAGGGGACCTGCCTTGTTGAGAATGGAACCTGTCAGTGGCTTCAGATCAACTGTAGAGCGTGAGTTTCACAGCACCCGTTTTGCACATTGTTCCTGGACACCCAAGGGGGAGCTCTGCATAGCATAGTGAAAATATCTGCCTTTTTCCTATAGATAGAATGGAAAAGGGACAGAAAGTTAAACAAAAAGTAGCCTATATGACTTTGGTAGGGGAGAGAAATTTAAGACTATCAATAGTAGAAGAGTTAGAGTTAACCCATCTTAGCATAATTAGCAAAGAAAATGCCCTTTTTTATTTGTTTCTTATGCAGTTCCAGAGCTACCTCCCTCAATGACACTGGAATAGAGGAGCCCAGTTAAATGTCTGCTGAGGCTCTGGGTGGTTTTACTGCTGCCCTTTCTGTCAACAGCACACTGGGCCTGGGTTTGCTGGGCAAGCCAGCAGTACTGGCTTCATGGCTGGGATTTGCAGTGATACAATTAATCTGCTCCCTGTAAAATGGAGAACTGCAGCATTCCCTTTGGATTGCACGAGCGAATATAGGGCAACAGGGGCAAATTTGTCCTATGAGGTGTTTAGTTGAGGATGAAATTAAATGTAACCTGTGAGTGCTTTTCCCTGTAAAGTTAGCCTTGGGTAGCTACTGCAAATGTAGCATTACTAGGTGTCTCCATTCGGTTGGATGGCTCTCACCCTGTATTTTTCTGATTTTAGCAAGTTCCAGGCAAACCTTGGCAGTGGTCTGAATTTAAGTGAAATCTGCCATTTTGTTTATCTCTGGCATAAATCACATATCTGAAGGAGCAGAAAGAATCCGCCCAAAGAGTGACCATGGTCCTTGGCAGCAAAGTGGCTATTCAAGCTAAGAAGTATAGATCATGGTGGCCCTAGGGTTGTCTTAAAGTAAGTCTGGACAGAATTTGCACAAAGCCATTGCTGTGACTGAGGAGGTACAGCATATTCCTCTGGATTCCCTTAAATTCTGGAGTTACTGCTTTCTACTGGGCATAGCATAAGGGAAAGAAACCACTAGCTTGGAAAAAAGAAGTTTTCCACAAGTTCAAGAGAGCGATTGCTCCACTTGCAGTCTCCCTGGCACTCTCACCCCAGAAGCTGTTGTAGACAGCATTTGTTCCTTGTGATTCCCTCTTGCAACCTTATTTTCAGTTGCTGGAGCGCTACAGCATGGTGAAAGATGACTCGTGCTTCCCTTTCAGAAGATGACTTCATCTTTGCTACTGCAGAAAGGAACTTTATTTCTTGCAGATTCCTGAAAAATGTTTTGTGGTAAGATGACAGACAGTACATCTACTTTCACACATTTGCCTAAGTGCTTGCGGCCTGCACACATCCTTCACTGTTGGACATTTCCCACTGCTGGGATCTGTGAAGCCCTACACAAAAACTGACTTATTCTAGTCTTTTTAGAAGATTCAAGCAAACAAGAAAACTGATATGTTATTGCCCTCCTTCCCCTCTGTGTTTAAATTACCATTTGCCCTAGTTAATCTTGTGTGTGGCTCCTCAGTTAAGCAATGCAGTTTTTCAGTGTGTATATGTATGTATGTGTAAATTAAAAAGTGGCCAGATTATTTTCTGAGCAGATTTTTCCATGGTTTCCTATGTCATAATTGCTGCCCAGGGTTCTGTGAAGTTGCACGTGCGATTCTCATGCAGAAAACAGAGCAAACATAATGTAACTAAACCATCTTGACTACCAGATGCTGCAAAGTGTTCAAGACTTGCGGTAAATTAATGTTTGCTTTGGTCCATATCCACTGCCTTCTGATGCTTTTCTCTTTGATGCCCTGTGACCTCACTGTGAATGCGATGCCTTCTGCTCAGTGTGTGCACGGACAGATGGACTATGATGCCAGCAAGGGCTCTCAATAGTCAGTCCACTAGAATCTTGCTTGTCATTCCTCAGAAGGATGATAACTGATTAGCTAAAGCTAATGGTTTCTGACAAGTGCCTAACTAGACTTAAAGAAGTACTGTCTTCGTGAAGCTAAAGCTTTTTGATAAAATTTAAAACTTCACTTCTCTGCCAGATGCATGTGTTAGTAACCATACTTCACCAGCTGATCACATCTCATAATTGCAATTACTTGTCCTAACCCAGGGAAAAGCTCAGTTCATTTGTCCAAGTATTGATTAACTGGTGGAGTCAAGATTACTTTACTTCACGGAGCATGGATTACCATTATTAACGTTATAATTACAGCCCAGAAAGTATGGTGATGGGGGGCTAGATTGGAACTTCAATAGATAAGGAGACAGGCATTGTTTATATGATCCAGAAAAAATTGCTGCTGCTATGCTAAAGAGGGGTAATTAACCTGAGGGAACCGCTGATGACAAGGAGCGCATCACGCCCTCTCCCGGTGGGAGCCCCTGGAGGTCAGTCACTTGCCTGGGGCAAGGCCAGGAAAATACTGGCCCGAGTGACATCTCAGGGCTCATGTGTGTGCGGGAGTGTGAGAAGGCAGAGACATGGGCTGTATTTTGATACTATGAAGCCATCAAATACAGCCATAGCTGCACAAAGGATGGGTGGCATTTTAATTCCTGCTCCCTGTCTGGTCTGGTCAGACAGGAGGGGGAGGGAGAAGGATGGGTTTTACACCTATGGTAGGTGCCATAGCACAGGATGGCAGCAGAACTCCTCTCCTCTCCTCTCCTCTCCTCTCCTCTCTTCTCCTCTCCCACT
>VWYH01003030.1:577282-641575 GCA_013399365.1 Pampusana beccarii
CCTCCCCTCCCCTCCCCTCCCCTCCTCTCCCCTCTCCCCTCTCCCCTCTCCCACCCTGCTTGGGTGGCTGGCAGCCATGAGGTCCCTGATGGAGGAGGAAGAGGAGGGAAGCACATCTTGGGGAGTGAGGAGGCTCCATGTGCGGCAGGAGCACAGTGAGGCATGGGGCAAGTGTAACAAACAGAGGCACTGGCATTGTCAAATGATGTTGTGCTTGTTCAGAGTGGTGATGGTGGCGCTGCTATGAGGTCAGTACACAACAAAGGTCTGGAGTACCTGGTGGACAAGGAGAGACAAAGAGAGCTTGAGAAGAGAAGGCTCTGGGGAGATTATCAATAGGTATGCATGCCTGATGGGACATAGGACGAAGAAGAAGGAGCCGGATTTCTCTCAGGGGTGCCCAGTGACAGCAATGGGCACAAGCTGCTGTACAGGAAATGGAACTTGAACAGAAGAAAAACACACTTACTCTGAGAGTGGTTAAACACTTGCACGGCTTCTCCTGAGATGTTGTGTAGTCTGTGCCCTTAAAGGTACTCAAAACCTTACAGGACCCAGCCCTGAGCAACTTGCTCTGTCTGTTCCTGCTGGGAGTTGGACTAGGTAAACTCCAGGTGTCCCTTCCAGCCTCAACCGAGCTGAGACACTGTGACTAGGACATTTAAGAAATGCTGGTAACACGTAATAATAATTCCATCAGAAGCTTTTCCATCTCTTTCTAAGACAAATGTGGATAATGTTGCAGATTACATGTTATTTTTGTGGTAAGGTCCACAGTGTTGTTTGCTTAACGTTTTCTTCTACGACTACCTTCCATGCCTTTGCTTGAGACATTAATCACTGAGTATTAACCAGTAAGCTCTGTTTCTGACAGCGTAAGATCTCTTATGATCTCCCATAAACGAGCTAAAGCAAACTTAAGCATGTAAAGTAAAACAAAGTTTTATCTGGAGGAATGTAATGCTTCAAAAGAAGGCAGCAACTAATTTAATTTGTAAGCCTGTTGCTGGCTTATTCCTGTAAGAATTCAGAATAAGCTGCAGCTTTGAATTAAGAGTCTAAATGCCCCTATAGGTCAGCAAAGAAATCCTGTGAAGATCCTCCTAGTGTTGACAAAGATCAGAAGAATTTTATTAGTGCTTTGAGTGTCAAAGTCCAAAGGCCAGGTCACTTTGCCCTGCTCTGAAGTTGTTGGAAATTTCTTGGGTTTGGGGAGCTTCCAGAGAGCCACAGATGGGACCTTGTTCTCTTCACCTTCCAGAGGCAGTAAAGTAGGACATACATCAAGGATATGGCTCTATGAATGGGTTAAAAACTGAGAAAATTATTATTTGGAGTCAGTAAGTTCATATCCTCAGTCTCTTTGACCCCTTTATCTAGACTTCAGCTAATTTCAAAGATCTGTTCCAAAATTAGTGTCAAAACACAGTCAGTTATTCTGCTGTTCATCCATCACACAGAATAAATGTGACCATTCCTGCTGAATAGTGATTGCCCATGGGTGGTGTGTGTGTGTGTGCTTCTATTCCCTCATACAGCCCGCTCTTCTGTGGAGGTCTGTATTGTTTTATGTAAATTCATGCTAATCTCAATCTCTGTAAACGTGGGTGTATTTCACCCGTCTGATAAGGATCAAGAGACTCACCCCTTGCTATACACTTTACATTCAAAGAAGCTGGGGTTAATTTGGTGCTAGGAGAACAGCTTTTAATTCTCCCTCTCAAGGCATTAAACCACCAACATTAACTTTCCGTGCTCAGCTCTTGGGGTCTACAAGGAAATGGTGTGAGCAAGTTTGATAGCAGGAATATTGGCATGTGCATGTAAATCAGGTAGAGTTGTAACCAAAATGAGTATCAGGCTAAGGTGTGTGGTGCTTTACAAAGGAAAAAATGAACTAAATTTAGCTCAGGCTACATTTTTTGTTCTCACAGTGTTGGTAGTTTGGGTGTTTGATCTGAACACTGTGGGCAGGTTGTTTGGAAATAGTAGGTTATGAGATCTTTTGTTAATGAAAATGTACAGGGCTCTCATGTCCCACTCTGGAATGTAAAATCTCTTTGCCAGTGAAAATTTTACTGTTAATTTGATTTATTTCTGCCAGTGTTCTTTCCCCACTCAAAGTTCTCCAAAAAGATAGAGTCCTTTATTTGTTCTGATTTGGATATGTGGTGTCCTTTTCATTTACAAAGTGCCGAGTAGGGAAATGTAGATAAACAATAGTCTGTCCAACTCACAAATACTGGTTGGATGCCCCCCTCTTTAGCAGTGCTATCATTGCTCAAAAAGCTTGGTTAGATTTTGTGGGCTATTTGTAAAAGTCAAGAGATTCCCAGGAATTTTACCTTTCTGAAAATACCTCAAAGCCTGAAGCCCTCTTTAGCAAAATCATTGCAGGCAGGTCCTGCCCTTCCTTAAACTGGCAAGGCGACAGCTTGAGCGCATCCGCTGAGCGCCACTGTGACAGTCTGATCACCTGGGGAGAGAAATGTCTCGCAGACAGGCAGATCCCAAGCCATTCTGGTAATTATAGGTGAAAACTAACAGCTTGCCACTGCAGATTCTTGAGTGCCCAAGGCGTGTGCTTACAGTAGAGGCCTCCACAGTACAACTGCTGCATTCGGTGGTTCGGCAGCAGCTCTCGTCCTGGAGACTCCCCAGGAAGAGCATGTTGTAAATAGAATAATCAGGAGATAATAAGCATAATGGACAGTAGTTTTGCAAGCTCCTGGCCAGCTGGAGTTGAGAGACCTCATGCCAGCTAATGCAGCTACATGATTGTCAGGTGCTGGCTGGGCGTCTAACCAGGCCTTTCGGTTGAAAGCTAAAGTAATGCTCCTTCTATCCAAAGGTTGTTTATAATCTTTCTTGATTGCTTCTTCCAGTAAGATTTTCATCTTCCATCAGCCTAATTTTTCCTGTTCTCTAGCTTTCAGCAGGCACTGAATAAAGTATCAGTCTCATTATGGAATGGAGAGGCACTTATTGTTAACCTTAATGTCACCAGCATTGGCATCAGGCATGACATCAGACTGATAATCTCTGTTCATGTAAGAGTTAATTAAACCGGTAGCCAGTTGGTAGGAGAATATCTGTGTCTTCAACAGGTATTTTCCTGAATTTAGGCATTAGTGCCAAAATAGAGGATTTGAAAGTGTAGTGTAGTCAAAGTGTAGACACCTAAGTTGAGAAGCGTGAGAAAATACCAACTCCTTTCCTGCTTACACCCTAGAGGTATTTGAATTTCTTACGTGCCACAAAGCTTGACTCTGGGATTTCTCAGTGCCCAAACCTTTGGAAAGACCCAGAAGTGCCATTGTCAGAAGTAGGCGACTGCCTAAGCCTGACTGTGATTTCTGCAAGTCTCCTCATGAAGAAAGTTCCCCCACCCCTTCCTCCAACATACAGTAGCCAGCTGGATGCAGAACTGGCCAAAGGCATACGAAGTCTTCTGCCTGAAAGAAGCGAGTGCAGCATCTCTCCCCTGGGATGGACAGCCCAGCTACTGATGCATGGTCCAGCTCTGCCAAGAGCTCTGGCTCTGCACATGAAGAACTGGAGAGAGCATCGTGAAGCCTGATGTTAGGGCATAGTTACTTGGGTTTTACTTCTTTCTATTTAGCTTAGCTACCGCTGCTTAGAGTGAGTGTTCCTCCCGGAGGTACAGTGGGAGTTTGAACTAGCATGAAAACTATCTTACCTTGATTTAAATGAAAAACTGAATTCTGTATGTTGTTTCATGGAGATATTGGCAGTTTGGCAGCTGGGCAAGCTCACCTTGTGACCAGACAGGAATGAAGGAGGAAGAGGTGACCCTTTATTTTGAGGATCAGGGAAGAAGATCAGGGCTGTTGACAGTGCAGGCTCCACAGTGCACCAGACACCACGTGTGTTGACAGGCGAGCAGCAGCAGGCAGGCACAGCCACAGTGGGACCCCATGTGCACCTCTGCAACCACACAGAAAGGACCTACAGGCTCACTCTTGTCTTCCCACATACCCTGGGGACACCACAGTAATAACCAAGATGATTAAAACTCCTGCTCTATGTTTTAGATCCTTATTACTGATGATTGCTGAGACAGTACAAAACCAAAGTTACAATTGCCTTTTTTTTTTGAATTTTAGGTTCCATGATGAATTTGGAGGGCAAGTAGTATGGAAGAAGAAATTATCTTCTTTTTTACTTTTAACAAGGTGAGTTGATATGGAAGTCTGGAAAAATTGTAAATATGGAGTCTGACTGGGCTACTTTCTGCAAACACCATCCTCAGACTAGAATTGCTCTTAAATGAGTACTGAACTGTAAAAACAAGAGCATGGAATAGAGCTGTCTGGAAAAGTTCCTTTCGTATAGAGACAAATTACAGTTTTTCTCTGTAACTGCATGTAAATATCTTCCTTGTGTCCAAGAGTCAGCTATTTGATGAGTTAACACAACTGTTGTGACTGCGTCATAGAGCACCAAATCTAAGCCTTTGTTAAAACAAGTGAATTTCTGACCATTTTATTTCCCAAGAAAGTCTTCCCGCAGTCTCATTAACATAATGTTGTCTGCCTGACTCTGCAGACAGCCTCAACAGAAAAGCATGGACCTTTCCACCCCATTCATCTCAGCGAAGTACCAGCTTCACACTCCTTGGTTTCACTCAATGTCAGTGCCACTTGTTTTATTGCCGAGTGTTTTATCTGAAGGTTTGGAAGGAGCATGCTAGGACATGCAGGGAAGGAAAGCACAAGAAAGAAGAGCAAAGATACAGAAAGGAAGAAGGAGGCATCAGCCAGCCTCTCCATGTGAGTGATAGAATGAGCCCCTCTGGTGACTGCAGAGCAAGGAGGAGCTGGAACTCTGGCCAGCTCACCTGTCTCAATGTCCCCCAAGCGTAACCCCATCATGTGCTGCATTGCTGCCAAAGGTGGAAATCTTTCCCCAAAGCCAGCTGAGATTGTTCCTCCTGCAAAACAGGCTGGTTGCTTCTTGTTCTTCTGCCTTGTCCCACTCTTTCTGCTGTAGTAATTCAAGCCATCATGGAGACTGGTGGGATGTGTATGCATGTGTAAATATCTTGAGCGCTGCTAACTGGGGGTGTTGGCATTGGCACTGAAGCCCCAGCAACTCAATGGAAGGTCAAGTCTTCTTCTGTCTGCCCTGTATCCAAAGAGCACCAATCTGCTTTTGGTCTTGTCTCCATCACAGTGGCTCCTTCCCTGCTCAGGTATTTTTGCAGAAGACCTCTCCTTCCCCGTTCTCCCCTCACCTTTTCCCAGTGGGTTTTCAAAACACTGCAGTGAGATGCTCTTCTCTATGTCACTTGCATGGGACTCTTCATTTCTATTTTCCATCTTTTCTAAACCTCTCTCTTGATCTATAGCCAGAACGAAAGAGAAGAGGCCTCTTTGGGGGGCTATGACTCCTGAAATGTCTCTTCTCTAACGCTTCTGGTGCAAATACTGTAACTTTGTGTGCCTGAGCTTTGCTACCTTTGTTATAAATGCACACAGTGTTCCTTTTCACATAGAAGAAAATTCAAGGCTATGCTGCAAAATGTTTGGCTATCTTCTTTTAAACCTAACAAACAAACCCCGTGATTTTTTTTCACCTCTCTCTGCATGCTGTAGCTTTTTCACACCTCTCTGCTTAAGAGCCCCTTCAGATGCACTAACGGGCGTCCCTGCTCCTTTGGAGAAGGGGTGGTTAAAAAGGCACAGAACTGTGAAGGGGAGATGGGGCTACGGGAGCTGAGCAAGGCTGAGCCAAGCCAGGGGAACAGGCAGCATCGGCTGAAGTCAAGGAGAGGTAAGGGCCTGGAGGGGCAGGGGAGGGAGGGCTGCTGGAGCCTGTCCTTCATCGTCTGAATAAACAACCCACATAGCAATAACAATAAATAATTTTATGAGGAGCTAGATAAGCTTTTAAGGGGAAAAATGGTAGGGGGTGTAACTGCAAATTGAGGAGGAAAGCAGCTGAGATGGGTTTCCCTGTTGCCGTCTGTCCTCTGTTTGGCAGCAGCTCGTTTGTGAAAAAAGCAATCAAGAGTAGTTTATGATGCTAAGACATTTCAATGATTTGCACTCAGTGAAACGCATTGATGTTTCTGCTTTAGCTAGGTTTTGCTTCTTGCAGTTGAAAGAATTTCACTGCCTGAAATCCTATTTTGTTAAACCTGGCAATGAGTAAAATCATAAGGTCCTTAAGAAAATCCTCTGAGCTCAAAAGGGGACGCATTCATTACCCCTGTAATTAGCAGGAAAGCTCCACCTTGACGGGGCACTCAGTCCCTTCTGATTCCCCTCCTCACAGCTCCCTAATCACCATGTGCCATTCAGATTGTAGATTGCCATCATTTAATGCATATTGTGGAAAACTCTGATTACGTGTCACTGTGAAACACTTTGAGAGCTGGGCCATAAATATTTCCATCAACTTGTCTCTCTACCATCCCCAGGACTCCACTTCCTGCAATACAGCTAATCCCTCAAAATGCGGTTGGGGTTTTGGTTTCTGCCGAGCTGACCCACATGCAAAGGAAATGTTACCTTGGGAACAAGGTTAAATGACAGGCTTACAGACCTACTCTCCTTTTCCCCCTTTATTTTATGATGGAAATGTAAGATGTTGTGAGTGGTTCATCATAACATATGCCAGCAGAAGCATGCCAAAAATAACAGTCTGAAGCAGCACACGGTATGTAACGCTTGCATACTTCTCCGAGAGTTACAGAGATCATTGAAACAACACATGTCAGATGCTATTACTGTCATATTGCTGGGGCCATCTGTTAGAGCCCAAGATCAAGACCTGCTGCTTTCCCTGGAACAGCAGCTCCACAAAGGAGTGTGGCAAATTAAACTAAATCTGCTCAGGCCTGCGGAGTTCATCTGAGGGTTTTGCTTGTTTTATTTCAAGATTTCATCTGAGGGATAAAACCAACAGTATATTTTGGATATTGCTCCAGGGGAAGTTTGGGGAAAAGCTTTTTAATTATTTTTTGTTTGTTCATTTGGTTGGGGTTTTTTTTGTAGGATTTCTTGGGAGCCTAAATAGCAGGTACAAGATAAAGACGGAATTGTTAGGATGGGATGTGTACATTTGCACCCACAGATGTGTTTCTTGGGAAAATATGTTCATAAATAAAATTCATACAAATGTGCCCATGTAATTATTGTGCACATGTAATTATTTGCAGCTAATAAACAATAACTTGATAGCAACCTGCAGTTTTATATGACAACTGATTAATCCAGTTGACTGCACAGACACAAATTTTCAAAGTAAAGCTAAGGCTTTTGAAGTTTCGTAGGGAATTTGGATGCCAAATCCTCCCGGTAGTCTTCAAAATCTCAGTTAGAATAAGTGTAAATCTGTTTGTTATCTGTGATGAAATTCTATATAATTTTGAGTCTGCGGGGAGTTTTGCTAATGACAGCAGTGGGCGGGGTTTCACATTTACCCTTACTGTATCGTTACAGTTACTTGCACACACACATCTATACATACAGATATGCATTTTCAATAGTATTAACATAATGGTACAGCTTTTGGTTCCACTGCATTCATATAAGTTTGCATAATGGGCATATGTTTTACTGACAAGTTTCATAAAAGTTTTAAACAACGTCCTTATACCAGAACACTGAAGAGTAAACTGTATTGATGTAGAAGATGGGAAGTCTCTGTTATAAAGACAGACGTGGTTCAAATGCCATCAAGTGGGAGTAGTTTTCAAATGTAGGTAAATGACATCATAGATCTGGAATATTTTTGCGGGGGTTTTGTTTTGCTGTGTGTTGGTGAAAGACTTGGCCCAGCTCCCACTCATTCTGCACTTTCCAGTTAGTGGGAGATCTTGCACCACAAAAAGCCTCCAAAGCTTTGCTTCGACTCATGCAGAAAGAGCTTCTGCTTTGAAATCTCAGGCTGTGCTGAAACATATGGATACTTCTCATATGGACTTAGGATGTACATATTCATTGTGGGGGGTACAACAGCAGAAGAGACCTCCCCAGGGAGCAGGAGGCTCGAAGCTGGTACTGAAATTGAGAGGGAGCAGCAGGGACATCCCTGACACTCCACAGGGCAGGACGGGGATGTGTGGGGAAGAGAGAAAATTGCTGGCACCACCTCATCGTTCTGCCCACTGTCTGCTTCTGTGTTTTACCCAGTGACTGTTTAATGTAAAACTCTGTGGGTGATCCATAGGGTTGGGGCAGGATCCAGGCCTCCATTTCCAGGAGAGCACTCTCATTGCCAGGATAGAGACTTGAATTTTATTCACCGACCTTCAGGGCTTGGGGGGGGAGCTTGTGCTGGCGGAGGTCAGACTCTGCGGATTAGACAGTGACTTTATGCTCACAGCAATTTTATAATCTACCCCTGTTCTTTCTTTTGGGTCTCTCAGTGGAAACTGGTGTCAAAAAGATACTGCTGCAGTTGTTGCTGGCAAAGAGGAATGATCCCAAACTGCAGCACCCTCTATACACATATCACTGTCTGGGGATGCTAAGAGTACAAACTTATTATGCAGTGCAAAAGTATCTAACAACCTTCTATTTGTTTCCTTTGCAGGAGAAATTCCCCAAGTAGATCTCTGTCATTCCTCCCAGCCATTTTTACTCATTGTAGTGTTCGATTGGAAGTGTTTGAAATATGTTATTAGAAGCCTTGTTTAATTGAAATGCATTGTGTCCAAAGTAATTCAGAAGAGCTAAGACTGATTTTATGACATACTGGAAAACTCTTAAGTCCTTGGAGGAGGGAAGTGAGGTGGAACTGAAAGATGGTGTGGCAGTTCTGGAGCCAGGCAAAGAGCATGTCGTTGAACCACAGGTACTGTGGAGTTGTTTGTCACCCTCGAGAAGAGCTAGCCTAAAGTAGAAGCTCCCATAACATGAAATAACCTCCTCTTCCCTTCCTCTCCAGGTTTGGTCTCAGTATTATCTGGGTTATAAGCATTTTTCTGATTTTGAAATTTCTGCCAAATGACAAGCTCCCAGGACAGAGCATTTCAACTCGGTGAGACTGATGTTCTTGTCACTTTTATGGCCACCTCCAGCATGAACAGGCAGTGATGCCAATTTCCCAGAGCAGCTGCTGGCTCTTGCCACCAAGTGGGACTCTGGGGGAATCCACCAGCAGACTGGCTCCAGCTGAGGGACCACACAGCTTCCAGCATCTCCAGCCTGAGGCAGGTGTGCCGGCAGTCAGGACAACTGATCTCAGAGGGCTGTCCTGGATTAAGCAAAAGCTTGAGATGCACTGACTGGCATATTTCAGGCTGCAGAGGGTGGTATTTTTTTAGCTGATCTTTATTTCGATAGCACGTTCAAACAATTCTGAAGTCCCTCTCAAGGATTCCCACATCTAAGTGCTCAAGGTCCCTCTTTGATGGCACTTCAGATAGGCTCTCCAATTTCATTTAATATCCAGACCGCATGTGACCAGAAAAGCTCTTGAAAACAGGTCCACTTTTAAGGTCACAGAGAAAGAACAGTCAATTCTTTAACAATCTGACCAGAACTGAGGCAATTCCTGTCTATTTCATAGTAAGTGGTAATAGAAAACTTTCATAAAAGAAAGCCCTAAACCATCCCAAACTGCACTTTCCATGAATGAATTTAAACACAAAAACTGCCTGCCTGTGGTCTGCAGGAGTTCAAACCTAAGATGTGTCAACATGAGTGCTGTGTCCAATCTCAGCCATAATGACGCAGAGAGAGACTATTGCTAGTCCCACGGCCAGGCACTAAGTAATTCCTTGCAGGAAGAGGTTTGTTCAGTCCCAGCACGGAAAGAGGCAGCTCCGCTGCAGAGGCTATCCAATTACGTGGATTTTTCCAGGAAAAGCTGTAAAAAACATTTTCCTTCATGAACCTGTGCTTGAGCTATGTATATTTAGTGATACAATATTCTTGTTCTGCGTGGCTTTTAATGATGTGGCAGGTTTCAAAAATTTGGTGATTGATAGATTAAGATGTGCAGTGTCAAAGGTGGCAGAAGGATGTTTTATTTGTTTGTTTGTTGTTTTCTTGCTTATTTTCTTTAGGTTAGAAGTGGGCTTCTGATGAAGAATTCAAAAAACCTAAGACAAAATGTGTTTTTCAATGTTGAGGAAATATAGGCCTCCTTGTTTACCCTGGGAATATTCTCTAATGAAGATAACCCCTGAAGAAATAGTATATATGGAGGAGGCTGGGGCTGGAGCCCTAAGGGAATTGTGAATTAATATGTGTTCCTCTCTTTTCCTCTCATTTCCTTCTGCTGGTAGTAAGAATTATATCCATACTGTAGCTTCAGTCCATGTGGGCTTAATATCCTAGGCTGGTTCCCCCTCGGGACGTTGTGGAAGTGAGGAGAAGGAGTATATTTAGAAAAGGAGAGAGTTTGTCAAGAATTAAAAAGCACTGTGATTGAAACAAGACCCCTGAAATGAAATAGATTCAATAGAGATTATTTTAAAAATGTTGTCTAGCAATTCTGCACAGCTTTTGCTGCACCCTATGGTTTCTGGATTGAGAGGCAGAAAAAATACAGCCTGCCTGACAGAGCCATGGTATTGTAAGAACCAAGGGAGGAGGTAGAAACTGAGCCCCCTTTTTTGGCCTGAATTCTACAGGGTTTAGTTCAGAAGAGATTGGCACCTTCCGCTGTGCCAAATGCCTGTTCCTAGAAAGCCAGCAGTCACAAAGCCATTTAATAGACTTCTCGTATCACTGGGGGAGAGCCATTTATTCATTTTTTATGCTTTTTCCTCTGGGGAAGTAGTCCAAAGCCTGAAGTGTCATCAGGAAAAGCTAGAGGATTACTGACAGTTCTAGTTTTGCAAATTGTCAGATGAACCTATTTCCCACTGTTGCTGGTAATGTCTTTCATTATGCCTTTAATGAAATTGTATTGACATATTTATGTTCTAATAAGTTAAAAAAATAAAAAAGATGCCCTGGAAAAGCAGTTTTCAGGAGCTGAAATGTTTTAATAATGGTTTTGTAAATGATTTTGATTTTTTTTTTAGTCATAAACTTTCACAAAGGGAACTGTGGATAATTCAAAACTGCTAATGAAATAATCCCTGGACTGTGCTGTTTAAATCCTCCTAGTTGTATTTTCTGCCACGTCTCCTTTAAATTTGATGCCCTTCATTTTTAACATCTATGGAGAGCTGGCTACAATGTGTTGTATCTTCTTCCCACACAGCCCATTTATCCGCTATTATATTTTCCTACTCTCTTATCCCTGGGAAAACAGCACTTTGACATACCATTTTATGATTTATACTTTAAAATACCCACCTGATCCAGTTTTACTACATCCTCAGTTGTTGAATTCCGAGTTAAAGTAGGGACTTTAGCATCTGTTCTGAAACTGTTAGGGATTAGCCAGAAAATTTTGTAATGATTCTGATGAGCATCTGTCAGGGTTTTTTTGTGGGGCAGTGGTGAGAGCTTCCAGGCAGACTGTCATGTCTGGTAGATCTTGATCTGGACATTTCCTAAACCTGGGATCCAATCTGTTAGTTGCGCTCATTTGCTTGAATGCAGTTTTGGGTTTAGCAGTAGGTGACATGTAATTTTTTTCATAGTTTTTTCTTTTGTAATCTCATACAACGAGCCTGACTGAGAGCTATGTCTTTTCACTTCACTTACATGAGTCAGCCAGTTGCTGTATCCAGCTCAATTAACATCTGAATTTGCTTGCATGAAAAAAAAGGCTATTGGTTCTACCCCAGAGGTCACAGCAGACTAAGAAAATAAAGGTCATGTTGTATCTGGAATTCAGAATGTACAGATGTTACATGAAGATAAAATCTGAAACCCAGAATGGAAAGGAAGACATATCTGCAGCTATACTATGTATATGTAAATGATAACAGGTGATTTACTGTTGGAAGAGTGTGGTATCCTTTTTTTCTTTTAACAAAAAAATGTAATAAAAATAGGCAAACAAGAAAAAAACAAAATAGACCAATGAATTATAACACATATTCAATCACTCTTAAATATGAGACTGGGGGGAATGTATGATAGTTTCTTAGGATATGGCCAGTAAATATATAGACCCTCAGTGGCAAATCTGGTTTCTCAGAACATTAGTTCCTATATCACAGATGAAAATAAGGTTATAAACATCAAAAATAAAGAAGAGAAACAAAACATATGCCCATGAGATCCCTCTATAATCCAAATCAGTTGTCTGTAGGACAGTTAAAAAATACTTTATGCATTCAGGGAATACAGCTTTCCATCAGATAAATAAAATAGATATATCTATAATGTGTCAGCACTGGTCCTACATTTCATTTCTTTGGGGTTTACTCTGGTTTGATTTCATAGTAGCTGTGCTTTCTCCTTTGAAATTCACCACTCTTAGCTTGGATGTAGGGATGAGGAACATTTCAGAGGCAGAATTCTTGGCACAATTTTTGCCCACGTTGTAATTTCATCTGGTTTCACATTTTCAGTCTCCTTCTCTGCCTGCTGTAACTTCTGGCTTTAGCTTGGGCTGAGTAACTGAGCATTTCACTGTGTTTGAGACATGTTGAGTACAGAGCTAATACATCATTTCATCCTCCATGGGGTGGGGGGAGGCATGTCAGTGAGGAGCTCAAGGAGGCTGGCCCAGCTTTTCAGCATGATACATTTTGAAGTTTTATGAAGGAGTTGACTTTTAAAGCTGTTTGTGGCTCTTACAGTCATATTTGTCTATCTGCCTTTTTGTATTTAATATTGGCTAACTTCAGGAGTGTGGCCGCAATGACTTTTGTACTTAGACAAGTGCCACATTTAAATATGGACAGGTGTTTTTTTTAAATTTCATTTGATCTTCTGAGAATCAGTCACTCTGCCAACTGATGTCTTTGATACGACTGCGAACAGAGAGCTGGATCAACAGTAACCTCATCCGTGATACAGTTACTGCAGACAGATGAGCAGTGCACACAGTTTTACCTGAAAATTAAGGCTGCCCAAGTATATTTCTGGACAAAACGAAAAACCCTAAATTGCAAAGAAATCCTAAACTGAGGCAGCATTCAAGGCTTTTGCTAGAGACACATCCAAACATTAGCCATGTGCTGCTGCAGCTCAGTTGTTCCATTAAGTGCTGGGTCCTGCACTTGGGTCACGACAACCCCAGGCAGCGCTACAGGCTCAGGGGAAAGTGGCTGGAAAGCTGCCTGGTGGAAAAGGATCTGGGGGTGTTGGTCAACAGCCGGCTGAACATGAGCCAGCAGTGTGCCCAGGTGGCCAGAAAAGCCAACAGCATCCTGGCTTGTATCAGGAATAGTGTGGCCAGCAAGACTAGAGGAGTGATCGTGTCACTGTACTCAGACCTGGTGAGGCTGCACCTTGAATCCTGTGTTCAGTTTTGGGTCCCTCACTACAAGAAAGGCACTGAGGTGCTGGAGAGAGTTCAGAGAAGGGCAACGAAACTGGTGAGGGGCCTGGAGCACAAGTCTGATGAGGAGCAGCTGAGGGAACTGGGGCTGTTCAGCCTGGAAAAAAGGAGGCTGAGAGGAGACCTTATCACTGTCTACAACTACCTGAAAGGAGGTTGTGGCATGGAGAGTGTTGGTCTGTCCTCCTGAGTAGCAAGTGACAGGACAAGAGGAAATGGCCCCAAGCTGCACCAGGAGAGGTTTAGATTGGATATTAGGAAAAACTTCTTCACAGAAGGGGTTGTCAGGCATTGGAATAGGCTGCTCAGAGCAGTGGTAGAGTCACCATCCCTGGAGGTGTTTAAAAGACGTGTAGATGAGATTCTTAGGGACATGGTTTAGCAGTTGACTTGGCAGTGCTAGGTTGATGGTTGAACTTGGTGATCTTGAAGGTCTTTTCTGACCAAACTGATTCTATGATTCTATCACACCAATGACCATCACTGCACATTCACTTTTAGTTCAGCAATATCATCAGTGTAGAAAAGAAAAAAAGAAAGATGTTGTTGTAATGCACGCTCTAAAACTTACAGTATTTGAGTAGACACTGATGCATCGAATCTTAAAATCATAAATTTTGCCATAAGAGAAACAAACCAAGATGATCATTTTTGCATATCCTACATTACTTAAAACTGACAATTCTAATATATTTTATTAAAATATATCGTGTTTTTTAGAGCAATGAATGAGTCACTGTTAACACAAACCACATGCAGACTCATACTGAAATCTACCAATTCCCTGTTTCTTGTGTATATTCATAATATATACTGCACTTAAGTGATTGTAGTCTCCAGGTGTCAGTGTGGGATGTTGTGTTCAGTCTCACAAACAGAGAAGTGAAGCTCAGATGAAGTAAATGAGTTCCCTAAGGTCACATGTGATGTTTTCAATAGGAACAGGAGCTGCACTGAACTTCTCTGGTAGATTATTAAATGCGAGACTGTACTGCCATGTCTCTGCCAGAAAGGGCTTGCAGTCAACCAGGGAAGAATATGAGGATGTTTGTGGTTTAGCGTGTGCATGTGTTGAAGACTGGTTTACGATGCTTATGGAAACTGTTGATGATTTTCATAGGATCATAGGAGCATTAGAACAGACCTACAGTCTTGTGTCCTATGCTTCAAAAGCAGGTAGAAGCATTTCTGCAGCAAACAGGTGTGGAACTTGGCTCCCACATTATGTCATCCCAGTCTCAGAGAGAGATCTGTACTACCTTAAAGCAGGATATTTACTTCTTGTCCTTAAGTATGTTCAGCACAACACCCTTACGTACTCATAGAAGAATGAGTTTTGAACTGTGATAGCCTCAAGTACAGGTTAAAATACTGAAATTTTGTGGTCTTTATTTTATAAAATGTCTTCACAGAAATAGACTCAGAAATACAGAAAACAGACCAAAACATAAATATAATTTAGCAACATGGATTAGAAGCCCATACAAACTAGAAGCAAGTCAGTCAATTGTCACCTCTAAAAGGTCTGGAATTGATTTATTTGTCTCAATGGTACAAATATTCTTAGAGATATTCTAAGGCTGATTTTAAATGATGGATTTGTAAACAAACAGACTTTGCAATGTATGTGCACAAAAATTTACTCAGTATGCAGTGTATTTCTTACTAATTTGCAAAGGCTGCTCTGTGTCCTTCTCAAGAAACACTGCGGTTTAAACTTTGCTGTTAGTTAAAATCTTAGTGCAAACTTTAGAACTGATGAATTTTGGTGTCTAATAAATTCTATATTGTTCATTACTTTGCCTGAATAAACAGTGACCTTATAGTACTCCTGGTCCATTTTAGTGGTGAGACTAATGATGTCTTCTGTTATTGATGTCTTAAATGTCTCTCAGGCTACATCAAAGGGCAGTACACTTTTCATTTAGTGTGGAACTTCAATGATAACATCGCCAGGTTTTTACAGGATTGATCATTATGTCAGAGAAAAAAGTATCTTCTTGCATGTTATTTAGTTTTAAAAGTTGATAACACACAAGAAAATGAAGACTTTTCTTGCACAACAGTAAATAGCAACCATTTGATGAATTGTTGCAGCATGTGTAGTAATTCAATTTCACTCTTCAGTCAGTTTGTTTTAGATAAAAATCCTGCAGAATTCCTTGCCAGTGTTTCCTATATAGCTTTGGCTTTTGTAGGGCATGCTGAAGAGTTAGCATCAGAGGCCTGTTTGTTCTCTTAATCCATAAAAAGAGGAATTGTGCTGCAATACAGTTTAGGAAAGAAAGGTAACAGTGCAAGGAAGCCCAATTTGAATCTATGTCTGACTGTATAAACTTCACCTTTATTCTTCATTATCCACCATAGAAGGTGAAGTGTCTTTCTGTTTGTTAAATGGTTGGCCTCAGTGTTACAATTGCCATTCAGGTTCTGCAGCTATGACATTGAAGCTGTCTGTGGAGCAGAATTCAAATAACCCTCACGCTGGCTCAAAAGGCAAATGAAAGGCTTGGGTCAACTGATGCTGGTATTTGGAACAGGAATCTACTTGATTGCCTGAGGGTAAAGGATCATGTATTTGCTTGTCGATCCTCTGAGCCCCCCCGGTGTGGGCCACATCTCGTTGTGAATGCTGAACTTTGCTATGGATCCGAATTGATCTAGCTAATGCAACAAGACCTCACCACCTGGTGAGGACCTTTCCTGATCCTCCTTGACAGACTGGGCTGGGCAGCCTCCTGCAAATTGCACCCTGGGATTGCCTTTGCCAAAACCAGTGAGCCAATGTGTATTGCATAGTTCCTTTTTAAGTATCCTTGCTTAAATACCCTTGTCTTACATTCACAGCCCTAACGTTACAAGTGTGAATTCTCAAATAACAAACAGAAGTTTTCTTTCCCTGTAGACTTAGTATGCTGTGACATCTGTAGATACTTTCTGCTTTTCCCTGTGAGTCCAGAATAATACTGTAGCATGTACAGGTAGCCCCAGGGAAGAATCACCAAAAGTCCCTAGTCAAATTAGGAGTTCTTTTGCATTTTTGTTATTGTTTTAGTGGAACCTGTAGTTTCTTCTAAAGGAATGTCTGCTCCTCACGACTCCTCTCAAAAATGTCCTTGAGATTTTCTATGTGAGAAGTTGTCTCTAAAATATCTTCAGGAGTAAAGCTGGTACAGTATTTCAGGTTATGTTCCTGCAGAGACTGTAGGACCATTCCAGGAAGGGGGTTGCCTGAGTCTACTGTCTCTCTTTATCTATGATAAAACTTAGCATATAAAGACAGGAAGAATAAAATTCTCTCAGTCACCTACCAGTAGAAATTTCTCTTCACAGCATCACTTTAAAAAGAAAGCAGTTCCCCTAAAATGTTAAAATGATGTTCCAGCTGAGAAAAATAACTGTAAGTTTTGAAAGAGAATTTGATTTTTATACTCTTCTGGTTTAATAGACAGCAGCCTTAGGTGTCTGCAAATGTATCTTGAATACATAATCAACCTATGCTGAAACCAGCACAAGTTTCACGCATCTGTTGTAAATAGAACTCCTAAGAAGGATACTTGCACTACAGCAATACACAGAAATCACCACACAAACTTATAAAGTGCTCTGAAAATGTATCTTTAAAAGGTAGTGCTTTCAAGTAAATGGCATTCTCCAGTTTTGTAGTCTGTCATGTGGATAAATGCCTCATTTACTGACCGGGAGGAGACCACAGAGCTTTGTTGTTGTAAAAGTTTGATTTTCCAATTCTTGGGACTGGAAAATAAAATACAGATTTGTCCTAGCCTTGTGACAGAATTGGCAAATCATTAATTCCATTGATTCTCACGGCAGTGAAATTTATCAAACTGAAATCCATTTGTATTATCAAAAAAGGGTATCTGCCACGGCATGGAAAACTCTCGTCTCATGCTCTTGCTTTTATACTTTGACCTTTTTTTTTTTTTTTAAAGCACTGCTATGTGCTTTGTAAATAACCTATAGAGGTAGATTATGAACGCTTCTACTTGTTCTCGCCCATTGAACTCTATGCACTTTATGTCAAAATTGCAAGTACACCAAGCGTTGTGGAACAAAAACATTTGGCAGTCTTCAGACGGATCTGCAAGGAGCAAAAGGCCGCATGCAGCTGGCTAACCTGCCGCACCTCCTCCCCCTGGCCTACAAACTTCTAGGAGCAAATTTCCTTGATTTTAGGAAGAAAACACTCTGATTCCTACTTGAGTGAGCTTTCCCCACCTCGGCAGGTTTTTGACGCTGGTTGGTGTAAATCAGCACAATGGGTACAGACTGAAACATAAGAGGTTCCATCTAAACATGAGGAGAAACTAGTTTGAGGGTGCCAGAACACTGGAACAGGCTGCCCAGGGAAGTTGTGGAGTCTCCTCTGGAGACATTCAAAACCCACCTGGACACATTCCTGCGTGATCTGCTCTAGGTGAACCTGCTTTAGCCAGTGAGTTGGACTGGATGATCTCCAGAGGTCCCTTCCCATCCCAACCATTCTGTGATTCTGTGATGCCAGTGGCAAGTACTCTACTGCTGTGGGGAAGAGCTGAACTTCCACGGGAGCTCAGCCTCTGAACATCACGGGGGGTGCATGAAAAGAGGAGGGTTAAGGGAGATCGTGATTAAAGTTCCATTTACTGATGCTCTTCATCAATTTATATCCAAGTGCTACTTTGCTAATTAATGGCTGCTCATGAAACGCCATGTGTCAGCGATGAATCACTTAGTTTTGTTGCACTTCAGTAGTATACAGCTAATGAGCGAGGACAACTCGTATAATTAAAGCCTAAAATAGCTCTGTCGGCAGGACACAACCAAGTGTTTATATCTTGCTGTAGTGGACCAGATCATATAATTTTCCCATCTTTGCTAGTTTTACAAGAAAAAAGGTGGAGGGTTGAAAAAAATATGGGACAGTAAACATTTTTCAACTGTAGTTGAAAATTGCATTTTAAAAGAACTGAAATCCTGCCAATTACTTGGATCTGGAGTAACCTTAAAATGAGACAGTCTTAATTATTGCCTCAAATGGGTCTCATCAAGCTCAAAACTTATTAGAAAATAAATAAAAGGGAGAAACAGCCTGGATGAAATGGGGCAGTTTAGTGCAAAGTTACAGCAAAATCAGTAGTTTGGTGCTCCACAGCTGTTCATCACTAGGAAAACTGAGAAACAGAGTCAAGCCTTCTCTGATTGTATGTAGGCAGCTGTTAATACTTTAAGCAACATCTTGAAAAATCTGCAGCTGAACCAGTAAAACAGTACATAGCATTTCTCCTGCTTGACCTGGTTAGTGCAAGCATGACTGTGGTCTATTCTCCTTCATGAGAGGTGAGACCAAGTCTTTGGAGAATGTTTGGTCCGTCCATGTAAGCTGCATCCCTTTCCCCACAGCGTTGTAAATTACAGTCTGAACCACTAACATAGTAGACTAGTTTTCCTTATAGGAGGGAAAAATAAAAAATCATATTTCTGAGAGAATCAGTCGCTACTATTAAAGTGCCCCATCTCAGTAGTGACATGCACAAATGACATAAGGCAAACTGTTTCCCAGATTCAGCAGTAGGAAAATGGAATCCTATCTAATCTGACAAGGGATAAATCTGTCTCTTGTAGACCCACTTATTCTCATGAGCATCAGGAGGGAAATGGAGGGATCTATGTAGTCTATATTGGAAAGATAGGACAAAAAGGAAAGACATTGTGGGAGGCGGAAGAATGGACTTTTTACTTTAGTGTTTTGGATACAAAATATTTTAGGAGTTTAAGTTTGTAATGAAAAACAGTTTTATGAAAATATTGGCACACCCCTCCTCACAACAGCCCTTAATATCTCCATCCCACTCCTTTTTACACACACCTATGTGGAAACTCAAGTTTTTGTGAAGAAACAAAAAGCTTGACCAACAGTTATGACTGCTCCTGCTGGAGAAAGCAAGAGGTTACTTTTCCAGGAAAAGAGCAATAAAGGTGAACATTCATTTTCCTTGGACCAGGTTCTGAATACTTTCTCAGTGTGAGCAGACCCAATCTCGCTACTCAGCAGTAGGAACAGCAACAGTTCTCCCATTATTGCTAGCATGACAGATCAATGTTTGTCTTGTTATTGACTGTAGCAAACACTGGGTAGACCTCATATGGTGGTTTTAAAAAAAATCCCATGAAATGAGGCTCTTTTCTGAAATGACTTCTGCAAATTCCCAGAAAGCTTTGTGAGTGCCTGACAAAAGCCCTCACTGTGGTGTATAAAGCGCAGTGAGATTGCCAGCTGTGTGTTTTCACCGGCTTGCTTAGGAAAAACACTTGAGTCGGGCAGAGTAGGGAAGACCTGAATCTCCTGCTTCTTGAAAATGCTGCAGCCCTCTCCACCTGGCCTTGCTTGAATATTAAGCTACAAAGACCCACGTGCTGCATGGATCTTGTCCCCTCTGCAGTCTTCTCTGTGATCTCCAACAACGTCCTGATGCCGGACAGTTCCCCAAAGATGAACCGGGGAAAAATTCCTCTTGCTGACATCTGCTCTTCCACATTTGTTTAGCTTTTTGGAGGCTATTTGTTTGCAGCAACACAACTGTGGATAACCACTCTCCATCTGACTGGTGAGATTGTGAGAGAAGACCTTGGGTGGAATTAATTTAGATATTTTTGGTCTCTTGACATCCGTTTTGGTAAGTCAAGGTTCTGTATAACTGCAGAGTGGAGGCAGGGATAAGAGTATGAGACTGTCAGAGCATCTGCAAAATGGGCACTTCATGTTTTTAAAAAACATGCACTGTTGTGGAACAGAAGCGTAATATATGCCATTAACATTAGTGTCGTTGAGCAGCCTCTAAATTGCAGATTGGTGGGAAAAAATGGATATGAAAATGTAAACAAGAGAAAATGAAAACTGTAATAAGCTCTCTGCATAAGAAGGGTAATCTACAATTAGATAAAAAGGCTAAACAGAAACAATGTGAAGGATGAGACATATTTCCTATTTTAAAGCTAAGACTAATGCTATGTCTCTAATCCCCAAAGCTGTGACAAAAACTTAATGGTGTAAAGCAGAGACACCATGTCAGATTTCACTCTGCATTCCTGGCTCTGGATGATTTATCACTTGCAGCCATTCTGTTTCCTATTAAAGAAGTACAAAAGTTATTTTAGTAAGTTAGCTTCGCTGTGCTGCATCCCCTTTTGAGCTCAGCTGAAAGTGAAAACAAAAGGCCTTTATTGCAGCTGCTGTAAATTCAGGTTGCGAAGGTATTCCTTTGCATTTGCACATTAATAAAGTTTAAAAAGGAATCCTTGATTCTCTGCTATAGGTTCTCCAACACTTGTTATAAATGTGTTTATAAAAAGTGGTTACTTAACAAATAACCTGCATGTATTACAACCAGAAGGATGGATGCAATCTGGATGGTATTACCACAGAATTCTGTCATTTTTTTTCCCTGACAGTGGACATACGGGCTACACTTTATGCTTTGGAGGACAACAAACTATTGACCACCAAATGATGGGAGAGCAACGTTCAGTGCTGAGAAGGCCCTGCTCAAAGTACCCTCTGGGACACAATGCTCAGCAGTGCAGGTATTTCTTGGAACTGGAGCTGACTACCAGACAGGCTCTGTCTGCTTTGGAAATGTCAGTAACATCAGCCAAAATGGGCGGCTCATGAGAGAGGAAGACAGAGCATTTTGCTGAGCTATGGCAATAACAATTTTTTTGCTGAATGCGAGTTACCGCTACCTGCTAGCACAGCTTTCAGAGTGGAATGGCAAACGTACCCACCCTTTACACAACTTTCCTGGTGACATATCCCTACTCTGCTGGGAACTCAGACACATTCCTGCAGCAAGGAGCTGTTTTTCTTCCCAGCTCTGTTGAGAATGATTTCCTGCTCCTCCTGTTGCATCAGAGGAGTGCTGGTCAACTTCTGTTTCTTTCCTTTGTTTTTTCCTTCTACCCACAGAATATTAGAGTTTCTCCTCATATTCTTTTTCTTAATAGCAGGTAGGAAGAATGGAAAATAAACCCCAATAAAAGCAGCCTCAAAGTGTCTGGGTAAGTGTATGTTCTGTGATTCAAGCTATGCTGGAATATAAAATACAAAACTGATGACTGGTGTGGCTTTTAGTTCTCCAGTCAGCTGCTTAGAAGTTAAATGCTTCTTTATTATGAAGTGATGATAAATTAAATACATTTGAGTGATGCAGGGGGCCAGAGAGTATTCAAATGCAGGTTGTGGAGGATTTTGTCCCTCTGGGCGTCTGAAAGTCCCACCGAGCCCTCCTGTCAGAGAGTCCCTGAGCAGGTGGGAGATGTGCAGAGTGGATGAGCTGACAAGGGATGCCAGGGGCACAAGAGACGGTGTGTGTTAGATACCATGAGTGGCTTCCAGTCCTTTTGCCTGGGCTGCAGTCGTACACTGTGTACCTGTTCTTTCTTCTGAGGATCTCTGCTGCAACCTTGCTCCAGTGTAGCCATACTGCGCAAAGGGGAAATCTAGTTTTTATTCAGGATACAGAGATTTAATCATTCCTGACTGATTCCATACTGAAGAGCTGTTTGGCAGCTCCTCGTGCTGAACTTCTGAGGAGCCAGCCCACAGCAGGCGCTCAAGGTGCTTTAACTAAACACTCTGCTCCTGAAGTCATCCCTAAAATTCAAGTAATCCAGACAATCCTTCATCTCCCAGTTCAGCTCATTAAGAGGTGAAGGTCCCTAGGAGTAGCAAACACAGCTACCTTGCATGTAGTACTATCTTTTGCATGCTGATCTTAACAGCTCTCTGAAAAAGAGCTTCAATTACAGGCTTTCTTCTGAGCTGCCTGAACCCTCTCAAGCCCTGTTTACAGGCCAGGGCCTGCCAGGCTTTGATGTTTGCTCAAGGAGGCCCAGGCCATGGGCAAGAGTCACCAGTGCCAGCTCCTGCTGGAGGAGCCAAGCGGTGCATGTGCGGTGAGTGCAAAGATGCACCCCGGGGCTTCAGAAAAACAACACCCCACCAAGAGAGGTCATCTTAATGCCTAACAGAGTTTCCCAGAGCCAGAAATGCTTGCTTTCCTGACAGTACAAATTTTGGCTGGTTGAAATGAGGATGTGTGATGGGAGAAATTTAGTCTTTATGGAATATTCTTACAAACATTTTATTATTGCTTTTCACACTGAAGTGTCTCGTGTCTCAAGAGAACCATTGTTAGACATTTTGACATACTTTCTATTCAATTCAGAAATTAACAAGAGTGGTTTTAATGAAGTTCAAATAAACCTGGTATGAATCCTGGGGTACAAGACAATTATTTTGCTCACAAACAAAAGCCTATCTGAAGATTACGAAGATAATGTCAAAGAAAACAAAAAGATAAAAGAATGAGCACAGCTATCATTCCCTTGAATATTGTGAAATGTGTTTTATGACATTTGGCTGTAATCACAATTAGCAATACTCGGGGCTGTTTGCTTGGCTGTATGTGCGAATCTCAATGTGTGTGTATGAGAGTAATAGTGGCTGTACAAATTAATTTTCTTGTGAAGATCTGATTGCTCCACCTGTTATAGGCTGTCTACATCCTATATTCCCATCAAGTGTTGCCAATTAGTTCGCAGAATGTAACTGAAGAATGAAAATAGAAGAGCAAAATGTCTGATTTATAGACTGAATTTGTTATGCTCAGTGATTTTTTTGGATGCTGGTTTAAATATTCTGTTATTAAATTGATTAAATAATTAAATGCTGCTATAAACATGTCAGATGGTATTTCACATCAATTTTCTACCCCTGAGTAGGACTCTTATTTACTTCACAATGTAGTAAGTATTACCAAAGAAAAGTTGGTGCTAGTCTTGAGCAAGTCTGGTAAGGAACAGTAAGGAAAGAAGGAAGGGATGAAAAAGCCCTCTGCAATCACGATGGTGAAAACCATAGTTAGCACAGGCAGCTCATGCTGTTTGCATGGACTTTATTCATGCTAAATAAAAAAGCTTTCTTTTCTGAGTTGAGCAGAGCTGAGAGAATAACTAGTTCCAAAGGGAAAAGTTGACTTCAATGATTCCTTGCTTTCTTTAAGAATAGTTTTGTGGCAATACAATCACCAGACCACAAGCTGCACTCCTTGTACGTTTATTTAGTTGTAGAACTGAATCTGTATTTGAGGAAGCATGAAAAGTTAAGACTGTAAGAAATCTCAAGATCAAAACAAAGCCACTTGCTGCAAATCATGATATTAGTAAAACAGATAAATTCAAAAATGGTTTTGGGGAGAATATATAAGCTGATAAAATCCAGGTGGACCTGCAGGAAATTAGTATAGCAAACTGTTATAAATATTGTCAGCTATAGCCAGAGAGAAGGAGATCCTTTTGGAGCACCGTAGCGGAGCTTCCTTTCTTCATATCTGATGGAATCTGAACTCATGCTGCCTTGTTTCTGTCTTTGGGTTAAATCCTGTATTTTTTGTTTACCTTGAACTTGCTTAGAGTATATTTAAGCTGTACTAATACCCGTAGTCTGTTTTAATAATTTCTTGGAGAGTCACAGTCATTGCCTGTGTTTACAAATTTCTGAAGGAAGATAAAAATCTGTACCTGCTTTTTTGATGGTGTTATTTTACATGCTGTTTGACCCACTTGCTATTCTACACCTATGTGCACAGAAGAGCAAGTAGCAGCTTGTATATTATGCAAAGATAGGGTGAAAGAATCATAGAATAGAATCATAGAATCATTCCAGTTGGAAGAGACCCTCAAGGTCATTTAGTCCAACCATAATGTAATCTAACTCTAGCACTAAACCATGTCCCTAAGAACCTCATCTAAACACCTTTTAAACACCTCTAGGGGTGGTGACAACCACTTCCCTGGGCAGGCTGTTCACAACCCTTTCTGTGAATAATTTTTTCCTAATATCCAATCTAAACCTCCCCTGGTGCAACTTGAGGCCATTTCCTCTCGTCCTATCACTTGCTGCCCAGAAGAGGCCAACACCCTCCACGCTACAACCTCCTTTCAGGTAGCTGTAGACAGCAATAAGGTCTCCCCTCAGCCTCCTTTTCTCCAGGCTGAACAGCCCCAGTTCCCTCAGCTGCTCCTCATCAGACTTGTGTTCCAGACCCCTCACCAGCTTTGTCGCCATCCTCTGAACTCTCTCTAGTACTTTAATGTCTTTGCTATAGTGAGCGGCCCAAGTGGAAAAAAGTGCAGAAGTACATGAAACCAAATAATTTCCTCCTGCAGTGCTCTTATTGTGTGACTCCACCACCACACCTCACCTCGCACCTTCTTTCTGTCCCAACATACCTTCCGCTAGCTGGAGCGTCTCCATTTGCCCTTCAGAAATACTTGGAGATTTTTCTGGGTTGTGGACAACACCCCAGATGGATTTTGTTCAATTAATAAGTAAGAGTTATGTGCTTTGGATTGGCTGCTATTTCATGCCCAGGTCCCTCCAGTGAAATCAGTGGATTTCGGTCCGCAGAGCAGACTCCCTCCAGTGGTATCACAGCACCTCTCTGCAGAGGAATCATTCATTTGCACTGTCTACACATTGCCCAAATGTAAATCTGTATAAAAATGTTTACAGAAGGTTGGTGAAGTTATGTTCATTGATACACTATCGTCTAGACTATAGCTGGGTTGTCAAAGAAGATAGCTCCTTCACTGTCACAGGATCCCCTCTCAGGAGGAGTAGATGTATTTGCATGGAAAGAGATACCAAGGTCAATACATTTTTGAAAATGAGTTGAGAGTTTTTGTTTCTGTGCTTTGCTATGATTTTGTTTTTCATATATCTTTAAATTTTAAGACCATTCTGGATGCAGTATATGTATTTTGCCCCTAAGACTTTTTTTTTTTTTTTCTTAATGTATTCCATTAATTTAAAAGAAAATCAAGGCAGAGGCTGAAGATACAGTCTCTGTATTTGGCAAAAAGCAATTTCCAGGCGCAGGCTTGCCTTACAGCAACATAAACCTCTTGTTCTTAAACATCCACACGGATTCCACATTCCAGGAGTCCCAATCTGCATCAATCCTCTGCCACAATGCCCGCTTGCATTTCCTCATCCTTGTTCGCTGAGTGTTTTTGGGACTTAACTGTTTACTGATTTGTAACTTGCTTGTGAAGGCAGGCATTTCCGCTACTGCAGTGGCAGCCGGATGCCTGGACACCTCCCTACTCACTGTCATTTTGCAGATGCAAAGCGGAGGCCTTTTTGCAACTGATCGTTAATCATGAACTGCCGGACTGAGATATAAAGATTGGAACCTGCTTAATGTGCTTCAGGTTCCCTTTTCAGACTAGTTCTGAGCTGAGTGATTGCACACAGTCACTATTCTCTGAATATGTATCAGAGTGGATTGCATTAAAGTCATTTTTTCGCTTGATCCTTGTGGGTCCCTTCCAACTCAGGACATTCTATGATTCTGTGATTCATTAAAGTCCTTTTTTCACTTGCTGGTGAAGAGATTCTTTAAGAACTTATGATTCAATGTGCCACAAGAAACTTGGGAATTTGACTCACTGCGTCTGAAAGCATATACCCTGGCTGAAAGGATGACAAAGGAGATAAAATTAACATCGTGATTTTGAGGCTAATCTTCCTCCAGATTTATTTAAGAGAACAAGTTAAAAAATACTGTGAACAAAAGCAGAAAGCTTATAGAAGGATCAGGATAAATCTGAAAAATAAAATTATTTTTCAGCAGTGAAGAAACCAGAGAAGGCCAATAGCTCTTGAAGACAAGTCAGCAATGATCACTACAAAAGACATACTTGGAATGGACATCTCCACAATTCAAGTGACTGGCTTTACTCCAGGTCTGTATTTCTAAGTCTTAAAAATGATAAGTGTCTAAATAGCTCCAGTTGTCTGTGAGGGGATTTTTTGGGGTAGAAATTGCTGTAACTAAGAACAAATACAATTGGAATTTGGAAGGCAACATTTGTCATTACTAAACTTGTTTGCTTGTATTTACAGTTCTTGAAGAAGTATCAAGCGAGGAAGATTTCAACTTGAAACAAACCTGCAATGTTGTTAGAAGACGTGAGAGAGAAGCTCCTTTGAGATGCTCTCTTTCTGTCTTGTAAATACACTGTGGCAACTTTATGTTGTGCACGGAGAGCCAGACATAAGTGTCTGTACATCTCAGATCATTCGTCACTATTCAATCTGAGGATAGTACTTCAGTGCACATTTCGTTAAATGCAAAACTGAGAAACAGAGAAAGCTTCTAAGCTCCATGTCAGGGAACCAAACAGTAAAAGCGCAATTATAAAACAATAATAAATATTTATGCACTTAGTACATATTGTAAACTGTGCACATGCATGGAATAACAAAAGACTTAATGCCAAAGCATTTTCTGCTTTCCAGATTCCTTTAGGCTACAACAGCCCACCTGCTTTGGAAGCAAGAGTATCTTCTTTTGCTAAAAGTGAACACTTTAAGATTTTCTTGTGCATGAAAAAGCCGGCACTTACGTGTATCTGACAAGGAAGAAGTACATGATATAGCATGTCCAGAATCAATATATTCATGTGCCATATAACAGTCATTTTTTAGCAAGGGAACCTCCTCCCTTTCTATGGACAAAAACTGAGGTTATTTTGTACTGCCTATTAGGCTCGCTCTGATTCTTATTCTGTCAAAATAAACTCTGAGATATAAACTCTACAAACTCTATTCCTCTGCAGAAAATAAAAGCTCTACAACTTTTTTTATTTTTTTGTGAATGGAAAGAAAGAAGGTTGAGAGGTAAGTCTAGGGGCTATAATTATAGAAATGTATAAATGAAACTGTCAAATAATTCCTTTGAAGACACTTTTAGTGTGTATTTCAGAAAAAGAGCAATTCCTGTGATGCCAACCATCATTAATTGGAATTTCTGTGCTTTTACTTTAATAAAGTCACTTCAGTTGCTTGGTCCTTTAAACTCTCCCATTAAGTGGTCTGCACTTGTTAAGGGAACGGTGTGAAGCACATCCGTGCAATCTGTGTGGAATTCTGCCCAAATGCAGACTGATGCATTATTGTTCATTGATGAAAAGAGGTGCCCATTCACTCAGGGTGAAAATATGTGACCTCCTGTCTGTGGAGAAGTGGATGGAGAAGGAAGGCTGGAAAAGGTGGCTTGGACATATGTTTCTGCAGGGCTTGGTCATGCCATTCTATGCATAATCTGATTTTATTCATACTAAGAACCGAGCATGCAAGTGGTTCCCGTATGACTAAACAAGGATCCTAAGCTAAGAATGTGCTTTTGAGTGCAGGATCAAGTCAATGAACATACACTAAAAGTATGTGGTAAACAGTGGCTTGGAAGAAGCTGACAACAGGATAAAAAATACATCAGGATATGCATCACTGGCAGGGATCTGTCACCTGGAGCAGGTCCAGTAAGGTTTTCTGGGGGGATACTCCAGCCCCTTGTCATCACAGGCCTGGATGTGTTTTCATCATGTGAGCAGATTGATGGTCATCTCCCCATGCGACAGGAAGGTTCTCGAACCTCACCTATGCACTCTTGTACGTAAGCATTGTGTTTCCAGATGAGAGGACCAAAGAGTTCTGGCCACAGAGTGCAGCATGTAGCTGGCATCTGCCAGCCAGCCATGGTGGTTTAGTTATATGGAGGAGGTGCTTCCTTCTGGCCATAGGAAAGAGGGTGGCAGGGTTGGCAAAACAATTCAATAGCCCAAGAGAGGGGATAAGATCAGGTCTTGGGCCAAATTCGATTGTGGCAGTAGAACACACCTTTCATAGGGACTGGAGGTTTCTAGCTCCAATGTCAGTGGCAGCTTGCCTTTTCAGGGATATTGTTCTTGTACTTTAATGCACAAACAGAGACTGAACAGCTGTACTGTGATTCTTCCTCATTTTTCTTAGCATTATTTCAGCTATTATGCTGATACTGTGACAAGCATAATATAAAAACATCATGCATGGAGAATGTTAGTTTGCATGTCCGTTTTTAACAACATGGTAGTATCCATGGACTGGTAAGTGGGTATAAGTGGCACAAGCATATCTAATCATTAATGACATCAAGAATATCCCACAGATCACACCTTTAGGCAGATACAGGCTGCAGCCAAAAACCAATTAGAAGCAGGTGCCTAAACATGGTGATAAGAGAGGGCCATCCACCCCTGAAAGAAAAAAAAAAAAGAAAAAACCCCCCAAAAAACAACAAAAAAGCAATTTCTACTTAACTGAACCTTTGCCCAGCTGGCCTGTGCACCCAGAGAAGCCTGTCTGACACCCAGGCCAGGTGAGGAGGCAGCAGTCTCCCAGGCAGCAGTATCACACACCTTTGAGATGTCAGCTTAGTGCCCTGGGCACGTCGTGCCTGCAGACACCACAGCCAAGCTGGTCCCACACCAAGCCTGGTCCCATCATCACAGCTTCTTTCTGTGAATATCAGTATAGTGAGGTCTTGGTGCATAATTACTGCCAAAACCAAACCAAAACCAAAAAAAAACCCAAAGAAAAATGGAAGCAAGGCTGTGGTCTAAGGAATCTACCAAAACAGTGGGGTCTTAGGAGTTGCTTCAGCCATAAATTGAAGCTACCTCCATGGATAAATTGAGTGAGTCAGTTCACGCTGGGTAGCAGGTCTTTTGATGTGACTCATCATTGAATAGCTAAAGAATGTGATCTTTTCTACAAACATGTAATGCATGTGCAGTTTTACACTAGGTATTAATTGTATAGTTGTATGTCAACTTTTTAAATGGAGCAACAGTTTTACCTGAGCATCTATTTTAATGTTATATCTTTGAAAACCACAACTACCATTGCAATTCTGTGCCCAGTTATGAGAAGGAGTACCTACAGAACACAGTAATACATGTCGGAGGGAGGCAAGAGAAGGATTAGCGTTTTATGCCAGTCCGATTCAGTAAGTGAACTCAAGTCACCTAAATCACATGAAATCCTATGGTAGCTCATATGCTTTAAGCTAGGATGTCCAAATACCTTGCTGGGCTGATAGGCTTAGGCTTAGAGAATTCCTAAAAGAATCTGAAATAATTTCTGTTCCATACAGTGACTGCTGATACGAAATAGTTCTATCTTATACTGAAAAATGGAGGAGTTTCAGCTTTAGATTTGTCCTCTGCTTGTTAGACAAGACGATGGCTTAAATGGCAACAGGGGATCTTCCTGAGCTAGGGAGATATCTCAACAACCACTGGTTGATGGAGGCTTCTGGTGTGCAGAAGAAATGGCAAATGGGCTCCCTGAAGAGAAAAAAATTTACACCACCTATCAACATCTTGCCATAATTAGGTAAATTAAGAATTTATTTTCTTCAGATGGATTTTCACATTTAAACCCATTCTGTTTGATTATTCATAAGCAAATACCTTCTCCTTTTAAGTCCTTTTCCTCTCTGTAATCATCCTTTCTGGCTTCTCAGAAGAATAAAATCACAGCATTTGAACTCCCCTGTGCCAAATTAGGATCCTTGTGTTTTAGGTACAGAATTAACCACGAGGATGCAAATTACTTGTCAGTAGTGGACATGACTGGTAAAGATTCGGGTGCTATGCTGCAACTTTTTGGGTGTGTGGTTCCCAGCTCCTGAAGTGAAATGCTTAACTCTCCCATACTCTGTGCCCCAGACTGGTAACTGAAGAGCCCCCCACTGAAGGGGAAATCCAAGCAGAGTTACTCACAGGAACCTGTGAGTAATTGGCAACTGAGGAGTCCCTAAGTTCAGAGTTGCTCAAGAGGAACTTGTTCAAAGCTGCTTTTTTGACACCAGCTGTGGTGCTGAACTCAAGGTGATAGAAAGGCAGCAGCACTCTCAGCCTAAACTTGTCTCTTTTGGATAGTCCTTGATACCCATTCGATCAAAGAACAGGACTGACAGCTTTCTCTTTCCTTGAAATTTTGAATTAATGAGCATGATTTCTGTCTTAAAAAAAAAAAAAAAAGAGTCCTGGTAACAGGAGTCAAACTAGTGACTTTGTCTCTATGCTGAAGATCCTGAGCCCTGGTGGGGCTTTGACATCATGAAGACCTCTGAGACCTCTGAGACTCCCATGCCCTGCTGTTCTCCACAGTGGTTCCGAGACACACTTGCATGGGAAGACCAGCAGAACATCCACTGACGACAACAGTTATTCTCCTCCTTTTTGGGTGAGAGTGGCCCAGTTTCTCTATTTCTTTGACAATCTTGCTGTAAAACTATTGGTTTGGACTTTTGCAGAAGATCTGGGCTCAAGACCCTTCTGGGTGAGGAGGCCCTAAGATGATAAGGATAGGGGGAGGAGTGTAACAAGGGGCTTTTTGTCTTTGTGTTAGAAGTGAATGGCAGGAGAAGCATTGTTTGACACTTTATTAAGTGGGTGCTGGAGGGTGTCCTCTGTACTTGTCTCCTTCTCTGTGTGGAAATAAATTCAGTGGGAATTTTGCCATCACAGTTGTCAGGGACAGAGTCTTATTCACATGCTCTTGCACACCTCTGCACTTCAACACTTCCTTTCTCTTCTTTTTTTTAAAAAGTAGAGAACAGTATTTTAAAGGTTTCTTTCTAGCTGTATTTGTATTTATCTACTGTACCTTTGGCATAATTTGCATCATTTGGGACTGTTCATAGAAAACGTACTTGCAGCACTTTGGGGAATTGAAGCATGGAAGGAAAGAAAATTACATGTTTATCTTCATTTGATTTCTTAATTTGAGGAGCAGGGATAAGTTAATTAATTGACAAAGAGGTTTTAGATTTATCCCATTAGCAGTTAGGGCTGGGACTGCTGTGCAGTTAACTATTTTTGACATGTCCAGAACATGAGAAAACTGGTTTTTCATTCCATATTGTTTTTTTTCTCACTTTAGACTAAGGTACTTTTATATTTGTCTTAACATTTTTGCTAAGTAGTGAGACTACTAAAATTATCCAACAGGAAAGGATCTCTGCTTTCGATAGCTTATACTGAATTATTATTTTGCTGGGAGAGTAATGAGATGACTTTATATTACAATTACTTGGCTTTGTTCCATACCTTCTCAATAGCTGGTGGTGTTGAGATCCAGGGTTCTTGCTAGATTCTGGTAAGAGACAGCTAAAGATCAGCTGATAATAGTTAGTAGAAGTATTACAGAATGCTAATAATACCAACAACTAATAATTAACTTTTTGTCTGGTGATAATTCTTCAGAAATCTAATCAACAAGCACTGACTCCGTTGTGCTAAGTTCTGTTCCTGAAATTCATAGTCTAAACATCTGAGGCAGCTAGATAAGACATTTATACCTAATTCAATGTCCTCTGTGTTCTGTATGTGTTTGGAGGAGACCTTTGGTCATAGGCAGATCACTCACTGAAAGCATCTGTGAAATGCTGTGGGGTTCCTCCACAGTCAAACTCCCACTCTGGCACAATTCTCTATATGTCCTTCCATTTCTAATCCCTTTTTGCAGGCCAGCAGTGCATTAGGCATGTGGTAGGAAGACTCAAATGTATTTTCGTATTCCATTCAGATCTGAAGCAATTTAATCAAAACCCTAGGGAGTTACACCAAGACTTGGTTTGGCTTTTTATATTTAGCATACCTAATACTAGGGCTTTATTTCCTCCTAAACTATCTGATTGAATGCTGCTGTAAATTATTCTGCTTTTAGCAAAGTATTATTTCATCTTGGGCTCATGTTTCATAACTTTCAGAGTAAAAAATGTAAGAGAATTTTTTCAGCTTATTTCCAAGATTTGCTTAGGTAAGCTTTATGGCAAGATTTGAAAGAACACATGTCTTGAGGGGTATAAGGACATCAGTGACATTTCATATTGCCCCAGTCACAAGGGAATATATTGCATAGCTTAATTCCTCTCTGGCGCACGTAGGATTACAGGGTAACTTGCACTGGAAGGGGCCTCAGGAGGCCTCTAGCCCAACCCCATGCTCAGAGTAGGGTCAGCTACAAGGTCAGACCAGACTGTAACCACAGTGTGGGCTTCAAAACTTCCAGGGACAGAGGCTGCAGCAACTCTGGCAACCTGGCTGTCCTCACAGGTCCCATGCTCCAGCCCCAACCATTGTGGTAGGCCTCCCCTGGACTCACTGCAGTTTATCAATTACTTTCCCATACTGGGGAGCTCCAAGGTGGAAGCAATGCTCTGGATGTGGTCTAACAGCTGCTGAGTAAATGGAATAATCACTTATCTGCTGGCTGTGCTCTTGCTGAGAGCCCACCATCACTCCCAGTACCTCCTCCTCAGAACTGGTCCCCAGTCTACGTTGTTGCAAGGGTTTGTTCCTCCCAGGGGCACAGCATTGCATTTGTCCTTTCTGAATTTCATAAGGCTCCTGTTGGCCCATTATTGGAACTCGACCTCAGGCAGAGCATGAAATGTAGTGAGAAACGATTGAAAAGATACAATTGAATTGAAAGGTTGCTCTTGAATCATTCAGGACAGAAATGTAAATACATTAAAGTGAGGATGAATGTGCAAAGGTATTCCAATGAATCCTTCAAATACCTTGAAATATGGAAACAGAGTCTTTCATCAAGCTGTGTTTGGTGCTATGTATAGTGTAAAACCTTTCCCTTCAGAAGCAGAGCCCACAACCACTTGACCAGGAAAAGATTCATTAGTTTTCACAGCACGAAGCCCCATATCTAGCAGCGGTCAGATACATGAAGTGAACATTAGCATCAGAGGCTATAGGAAGTGCTGTGCATGCCCTCACAAATATATGCATATACACAGCATAGTAGAATAGGACTGACAAAGTGTTGATGGGGGGACGGGTCTGCTCATGGGTGGGAGCATATGCCTAGAAAATCCTCTACTTGTAATAGTAGTTCATTAAAATCAAGTAAAACAAATGGAGGCACTTACTTGAGGTCCTGAGTATAAATGAAGTTAAACAGGCATAATTTAATTGTTCTACCCACTCCCTTGAGAACTAAGGAAGGACATGAATTTAAAGTGAAATAGCTATTCTTTTTTTTTTAATGTAAACAAGCTCTTATTTGATTTTCTCTGTAATTATTCAGTAGCAAGAAAATTAAAGACTATATTCCCTATCAAAAACCTTTATTAAGTATTTGGCCCAAATGACTTGATTGTATCATTTTAATGAACACAGAAAAAATTAATCAGCACAGAAGTTCATTAATTATAACACGGCAGAAAGCCACTGAAATAGACAACAATGGTTCTTTAACAGACAGATAATTACTCAGACAGACTATTTCAAAGCCATCTTGCATATTTATTGAGTGTGTAGGCAACTGATTCACCAGAGGTTCATAAAGCCCTCTCAGTGCTTGACATATACACCTACGTGTTTCAGTAGAAGTCACCCTGCTAAGGTTGGCTTATTCTGCCTGAGTCTATGTACACAAAGGACAGAGGAATTTACTGCAAAAAGTCAAACTTGATTTTAGGAGCCATTTCTCTTTTCATAAACACAACTTGATAAAAAACGAAGACTTTGTGAAAGGAAATATTGCACATAAAAGAAAGCAAAAAATATTCTGAAAATGGATACAATCTAAATCCACATCAATGCTACCAGATACTGCAGTCCTCACAAGTGAGGGTTAAGTTATATGCCTGTATGGATGACATATTTTAGAAATGCAGAACTCAGGACACTGTTTTTTTCTTGAATGCAGCTCCTTCTTGGTCCATTTGTTCCAATAAATGGACAGCAATCAACTTCTGAACCAGAATCCCAAACAATAAGCAATATAAATTGCCTGAAATCTGAAATGCTGCTCCCAGCTGTTTAGACAAGAGAAATCCTGAAGAAGAAAACAGGGACTGAGTGTCGGGAAAAACATCCTGAAGTGGTTCATAGTGTGTGTTGCCTTTTTGCAGAAAATGGGAAAGCTGAATAATTTTTTGTCTTTAAATCTTAACTTCAAAACATGGTAGAAGGATAGTCATGTCCAAAAAATCAGGAGATGTGATTTAGAAATTAGCAGACAATGTTTTTAGTTAAGCAAGCAAACAAACAGCAGGATCATTTAATTCATCTTTGAGTTTCTGTGGTACGGCTGTTGGTTTTGTTTGTTTGTTTGTTTATTTTTTTAGATTTCTGATACTAAGCTTTTCTCTTCAAGCAGTTAGGCTATAAACTAAATATTTTTGATCCACATGGATGCTGATATTCCCTCTCAGTGCTGGCACTGCCTGGGAAGCATCAGATGGAGGAAGACCTGGGCTAAACCTGAGAGATATTGGAATACTAAGACTGCAGCAGACACCCCTTCATTGGCATGTGACTGAAAGACCTACTGGTGATTTCCATGGGCCAGGTCTTCAGAGGTCTAAATGTGGGTTTATTCTGAAGAAGTCAATGGAGCTGTGTTGATTCACACCATTTAAGTACTTGGCTAGAACTTTCCCTGGCAGAGTTACAGAGCTACAAAGGTGCCAGCACTCTTCCGCCGTCACTCTTTGTGGGTTGATCCTATATTTGTTGAAAGAGAACAATAATTGAGGCACTGATATTTGTTTGACAGATAATACTCACGGCAACAATCTCTCAGGCATTTATTGTGTACACAGTTATTGAGAACACTGACAGTTTTCCTTCACTTGATGACATAATAAAATACTACAATTAGTACAAAATGTACTCAGCATTCAAAATTTAGTCATCTAGTGATATTTATTGTTCTTGTGATTGGCAGATTTTAGTGGAGAAGAATGAATTTAATTAGGTAATATTTGCATGTGTTTTTCAGTTGATGTTGATTGATTTGAAGTAGCCAAAAGCAATGTGATTTCTAAATTTTTGTTTCTCTACTAAGACCCATAACTTTTTTTTTTTTTTTTGAGGTTTCCAGTTAATCCATGTAATCTATTGAATAAATTGTTATTTATTTCATCATGGAGAGGTGCATTACATACGACAGAAAAAAATGCTTGGTCTTTTGTTCCAGCAGTGTGTCACTGAAAGGAACCAATGACTTGTCTCTGCATGCTTTGCTGACTTTAAGATCACAAGAATAGGAAGTAAGGTCAGTTTTCCAAGCAGAGGAGGCTGTACCAGCACTGTGACCTTCATGGGAACAAGGTTGCTTTTCTAATTTTGTTGCAGTCAAGTGCCGCGACAGTGCTGTGGTATCTAACAGAGTGAATAGTAGGAAGAGGACAATGTTTGTGCTGTGGAGACACAAACAGTAGAAAGAACCCCCAAAGGATCCGTAGGGGAGATAATAACACACAAGAACCTGGTAAGTCTTCCCTGTTGCTGCCTAGCAGGATATTCAACAGGTTTTGATTGCTTCATTTAATATCAGCCACTTGCCATAAAGCATTAAATTATCACATAAGACTTTTGATAGTTAGATAGCCATAGAACAAATGGATGCAAACCATTATCAGCATGAGTTTGCGGTCCTTGCTGAGGGACATCCTCATTAGATATTAAACCTGGCTGAGAACTCAGCTCTGAGGCTTGGAACTTGTACAATTCTTTAAAGCTCCCCAGCGTATGTGATATCACCCCTTACCTCAGTGCCCTTGGAGGTCAGAGTGCAAAGGGTGGTCAGGTTCACCTCTGAATGAAGAGAAAGGCAAAAAGAAACTGCTGTTCATTGCAGCTAAATTACTGCTAATCCTGGAACTGAAGAATGGCAGACTGAGGAAGGGACTTCTGGAGATTGTCTGGTCCAAGCTGTAGCCTGAAGCAGGTCCATTGAAATCAGGTTGTTCAGGGTCTTGTCCAGTCAAATTTTGAGTATGTTGATGAAGATGCTAGATCCTTTCTGGTCAAACTGGTCCAATGTTTGGCTGCCCTCAGGGTGAACTTTTTTCTCATAGTTTCTGGTTGGAATTTTTTGTGTTGCAACTTGTCCATGTCTGTGAATGCAAGAAATCAAGTTGTAAGTCCAGACTTAATGGAAAGCAGCCAATTAGGGAGGATTACATGCAAGGATCACCCTGGTTTGGGCCAGAGCCTCAGCTCAGAGCCGCACAAAGTCTTTGATAAAAGAGCTGGTTCCTTCAGTGTAATACTTCTCTGCAGCGTAGCAGATACCGAGAAAAAATTTGACAATTGGGCACATCATATGCAGATGCTGTTTGAGTTCAGCATAGGCCTTTTTAGAATAATTTAAAGATGGTTTTAAAAGATGTTATTGTAGCTCTTGCTTGTATTCTTCCACCTGCAAATCCATACTGAGACGTACAAAGTGTGCAACAAGCAAAGAAGGGCGATATGCACTGGTGGTACAAGGCCTCATTCAGTGCACCTCTGGCAAGGCTGGGTTCAGTGAGGAAGGCTCTAAATTAGCCATGTACACCCATCCAGCACAGCAAACCTTTATTCCAGTCACTGCACGACTGTTGTTAAATACAGACCATCTTACAGCGTAAATGAGTTTACCTTCAGAGGTGACATTTTGATTCTACCAAACTCATTCCCATACCTTAAACTACCATGAGCTTATCTGGGATAAATGGGATAGAGAAGAATGAAGAGGTGGCTCAGTTCTTCCCTACCTCTTCCCCTGTCCTGCACAGCCAGGTTTAGAGGATGGGAACTGCACACCTTGTCTCTTAAGACATCTTGGAGCAGCTCCATTCCCTTGGAGCTCTCACAGTTGATACTCTGCATATACACAGATTGCTTGGTTAACACTCTTTCCTGGTACTGGCAGTAACTGCTCCAATAAAGCAGCACCCAGCAGCTTCCTGAGGGCTTGTCTACTTGTAAAAATCCAATGAACATCTGAGGGAACACAGCAATTTCTTGCGCCTGTCAATCTGTTATTCCTTTGCCAATGCTCAGCATGTTGCAGATGCATTTTCAATAGTAGGAAGTAAAGTCTGGTTAATCTCTGCAAAGCCCAGAAATAGTTCTCCAATCATATCAATTTAATGCATGATTCTTGTGCAAGGATAGCAGTGTCTACAAATTTAAGGTAGCTGTGGATTCAACAGAATACTAACTGAGAAACGAGGGCTTTCATGGCACGATCTAGTGAATCATAAAGATATGCATGTACAAGCAGTTTTAAAATTTCAGTTTAAACATCACATTGCTGTGCAACATCAACATAACTTTGTCACAATGTTTAGTGGGAAACACTTAGAGCAAAATATTACCCTCTCAGCCAAATATGTGTCAGAGAGAAATATTCATGTCTTTTGGTATGGCTGTAGATGTGAACTGGAGCTTAGCAAAAACCCCAACATTTTTAATATAAGTATTTATTTTAGGTTGATTTTTTAATGAAATGTTTTACAGCCTTGGACTACAGATACCATTATTTACTGTAGGATTTAATTAAGAGATGTCTATTTTTGGAAAAAACAAATCAAATGTCTGTCCTGCAATACCAGTGCTACAGTAAGCAGGCAAAATAGATAAACACAATTTTGAAGTCCACATCTATCGTATGTATGCTTTGAAGTCCTATTTATGGGCCAAATTCAAGAGCTCTTAGAGGAGGTCTGTGGATAAGGAGTTCACACTGTGGAGTGGGAGAAGCAAGTAGGATCCCCGTGAGATTCCCGTGCCTTGTACTGCCACACTCTTTTCTCCCATGGGGTGTGGGATTGCTCCACATAGTCACAGAGTCTTACTTAAAAACCAGAAGGTTTTCAATCCTCTTCTGTCCTACCCTATAACTGCACTTAACTGTCCTCTGAGTTGGAGTCATCCATATGAAGAAATTGGCAGGTTTTGGACCAGAACAATTGTTGCAATAGCCCGCCAATAAGTTATCAGGAAACTTGTGCTCAGTTTGTGGACAGGGGCCTTATTAGGATTTATGGAGCTTCAGGTCAGGATCAAGATGACTACAAGTCTGCAAAGGATTCCCTTAGGGGGAGCTGGAACTCCATGTGTTGTGAAGGCAGGGAGAAGGAAGAGCTGTACACGTGCTCCCAACCCTGGATGTCCTAAGAGGAGAAAAGTACGTATTTCACTGATAAGACAGTGGAATTTGGCGGCTTTTGGAACAGATGTGGCCCTCCCAGTGAGCAAACCTGTTACAGCAATAATCTGAATAAGTTCTCTACCGATGCTCTTAAAGTGAACTGCTGGCCAGAAATGTTTGTTGTACAGAAAACAATCCAGGCTAAAAAATAAGGTGTGATACACACCTTCTTCCCTTGAAAACAATGCCACACTGCAGGTGCATAAAAAGTCAGTGTTTTCAAACTTTCCTGATCAAAATGAATAATTGCAAGGGTAGGCTCTATGCATGCATATAGAAAATGTGCATCACTCCCATCACCTGCAGGAGACTCAGGGCTTCCCAGATCCAAGTGATCTTAATGGATAAATACTACAATTTTCATCCTCTGCTTCTTCCAGGTGTTTTTTTCAATAGCACTGCTGAAGAGAATAGCTTTTGTTCATACCAATGACGTCAGTTTCCAGTCAACATATTGCTCATGCTGACACTCTGAAGGGGAATCTGAAAGACATGGGGTCTTACTCTTGTTTGTATTCAAATCCAAGGTAATCTGTCCTTGTGTCACTATTTGCATCAGTTTAAAATGCTATAAAAATGCTGCTGCCAACTTCCCTTAGGGTTTCCCTTGGGAATTCTTACCATGTGGGATAATTAGCAGCACGCTGGGGAAGCCAAGAGGGAGCTCCCTTTTCCCTTCAGGGACTCCACTGAATAGCTCAAGCTCCCTCAGTATTTGCACAGCTCTCACTGTACAATAGGCCAGGATTTAAAGCAAATAAACAGGTAGCTACAAACAGACAAAACCAAACAAAAAGCAGCTTAGCTGGTGGCTAAAGAGTGGATCCTACAGCCAGGCATGAACAAGCAAATGAATGATGTTGTTAAGGGTGAGTGCTCCTAGAGCAGCTCCTGGTGTGTTTGGTGGGAATTGCCACCCCTCTGTGTGATGAAAACCAGGTCATTCGCCGAATGCCCGAACACGGATTTAACAGCCTCACTGGGGGTGGACGTGATTTTCCTCTGAGGAACTCTTGGCCGTATGTTACATGTTTGCAAGAGCACACACTTCTGGCCTCCATCCCCTAAGAAGAAAAATAAAAAACCCCGACTGCTGTAAATCAAGGAAAATTCATAACTTGCTTGAGGTATAACAGCTGTTGATTTAAGGCTCAACATCTTTGGTAGCACATTGCTGCTAGGAAGATAAAAATCTTTTTGACAAAGTTGTGACCATAAAAATTGCAAGGCTTTAGTCAACATTTAGAGAGGATTTGCATCTCCCTTTTAATAAATAACAATAATAATAGCTCACATTTATACGGTACTTCCCAGATTCAAAACATTTTACAAACATCAGCTAATTAATCTTATTGAAATATTTTCCCTTGCAATGCCGTGATATACAGTCCAAAATGTATCCCATCAAGAGGGCTGATGACTCATAAAATGCAGCATTTTCCTTGCTGTGTGACTATCACTAGCTTTTAAAATGGCAAATATAAAAATCACACACCTTTATATTTATGCAGCCTATTCTTCAATTATTACACTTGTGCAGTGGCTGCTACGGTTAATTTGGGCTAGGAGCATGACTGGAATTTGGATATCCAGTCTGATTCTCTGGTCTCTTCATTCTATGCTCTGGGATTCGTTCACGTAATGGGGATAATAGTCCCCAGTTCCTGCTCAAGGTCTGTGGGTGAAACAGGCTGCTCTATAGGGCAGGTCAGAGTGGGCATCAGTCTTTTGGGGGATAGCAGGGGGTTTACCTCCCTCTCCCCTCTCTGCAAGGTCTGCAGAGGCCTTGGAGGAAGAACAGCTCTTGTAAATACTCCCTGAAGTCCTTCTTACACTGTTTCAGGAAAAAGGAGACCTGAAAGGGATATGTGCCAAATTCGCACTCCTATCCCCCTCCTCGTATATCGCATCTTGTACCATGTCCCTGAAGAAGCATGAATCAAGCCTGTGGTGGTGAAAAAGGGTTTTTGCTAGCAGAGTTTCTAGCACACATTTCTTGACTGACAGCCAATATTTTTGTGTGAATCCTACCGGTCAAACCATACCATTGGCTTACTGTTGATAATGGCTGACTGAGGTTTTCCTGCTGTTCCTCAGCAAAAAACATCTCTACATTGCCAGTGCAGAAGATGTGTCCTCAAAAGTTGGAAGCACAAAATAGGGTTGTACCTAGGGATTTGCTTCTCCCAGTGTGTGCAGTATCTTTATTCAAAAAGATCTGGTAACTTCACAACTTTCATCATTGTTTACTTCTTCTTTCTTAAAAATTAATGTAGACAAAAATCCCATAATGTTTAAACTGACTAAAGATGAAGTGAAACTCAAGCCAACTTTTGCACAAGACACGTACTAATGACTCTGCATGCTAATATACTTTTTCTTTGTCTTACTAATTACTGTTACAACTATGGTAGCATCTTTTATAGCAAGCAGTAAGGTAAGTGTGTAGCTGTGAGATTATCTTGTGGGATGGGATCACTGCTAAGTACTTCTGCTTTGTCTCTGTAGAAATTTTAAAAGACTGCGGTTTAGGTCTTGACTCATTTATCTGAATGCTGCTTTAATCCATATAAATAATATCAGAAGCATTACAGTGAATGCAAAAATAGTTTACTAAGTCCCTTTTAAGCTGACAGAGTGGTACAAAGTGTCCCTAAACACTTATGAGAATCAGACTGTTGGGGCTTTCCTTTAGCTCAAATCCACACCTAGTTTAAATCAGCTTGTTGACTGAACAAAATGACAGCAGAGGAAACCAAAACCTGTGGAGTTTGTTTTCCTTTCACAGGCAGGTATTTTGCACCACAACAAAAGAGAGAATAGCATCCTAAAAAATTTTCGGCAACTACCAGTATGCATCTTTCTGGGCACCAGCTATGCAACTCAGACCTGACAGGCCCAGAACATTACAGATCCCATGGCAGGTCTGGATCCAAAGCTTCAGCTGCCCTAAATGCCGTGCTAAGACTTCAGGAGAGGACCAGCCGCCTGCAGCGAGGAAAGCCCCTGTAAGTCAGCGCTGGAGAGGAAGGACCTGGAGGCATCCAGCCACAGCTGTCAGCTGCTGTCATGTAGCGCTAGCCTGCCCCTTACCTCCATCCCTGTTCTCAACACTCTCCCACGGCGTAGCTCTGTGTTTTCTAGCAGAAGCCTTTGCCTGAATAAGCAGGCTTAGAGGGATTTGAGCGCTCTAGCTAGTCTCGAAATGCACTGCTTTGACTGCAAAAGCTCGTTTTGAACAACGGGGATAATGTAACCAACTGACCCTTCTCCCCTTGTGTATTCAGTCATAAATGATGACTCCTGACTGAAATATATGTATGCTACGTTTTCCGTCTGTCGTTGCTGAAGAACCACCGTTACCGTGGAAGCATGAGCCGGGTTCTCTCCAGTTCGTGATTCGTCAGCGGGGAAACTGCTCGAGTTGAGGCTGCAGCATGCTTATTGCTGGTGGTGTGTGAAGTCAGATGCATGGAACCAGCTTTCTGCTCCCAGATCCCCTCTGCAGGATTGCCCATTAGCAGAAGATAACTTTTCTTTGGGACTTCAGTAGATTTGAGCTGACAGTTGTCAACGTGTGGGATGTGAATGTGGAGCCTTTATGATAGAAGTTCTAAAAAGTTACTTTCTAGGCTAGAAACCATGCTTTAAGCAGTAACACATGATGCTGCAGTGACAGGTATGGTTTTCAGATAATATCTTGCTTCTAGTAAAATAGTTTTTTGTATGTTAGCACATCACATGAACAATGTTTATATCATTACTCAAAGAATATTGCCATGACCTCATACTTACCGAGTAATCCCTGTGCTTTATTTACACATTTGAAAATTATTTTAAGTGTATAGTTATAATTGCCATTTAAGCCTGAAAATAAATGTTTGAGATATCTAAGCATGAATTAGTTGTCCAGACTATTCTTTACACACAGTACTGAGCACAGAGCCCTTTTCTCATTTTTAAACTGAACCACTTTGTCAGCTGTGTGAAGGGAAGACTAATGAAAACTTTGCCAGTAAACAGTGATCAGTGCTGCTCACCAGCTTTTAATTGATGTAAGTACTAAAGAATTGAGATAAACTTATGTGTAACCACTAAGCAATAAGTAGAAAACAGGTAAGGAAAAAACTGCTATCATACGAATTAAAATTGCCATGAATCTAGTAATAGTTAATACCTCCCTTTTTGCAAATACCTAGGTACACAAATGCTCTGGATAGATGCTCAGGCTACTCCACTACAAAAAGCCTAAAACCTCAAAATCTACAAGAGACCTCATGAGAAATAGGTCAGAATATGGAGTTAGCTAGTGAGGAAATGTGGAGGACAGGGCAGTCTAAATGGTATGTATCTTCCATCACACAACTTTTCCTAATCATTATTTAGCCTAAAAACAGAAGGACTTCTCTGCATTTTATAATCCAGTGGGTAGAGTCTCAACCCCAAATGTGGGAAACAGAGGGGCTACCCTCCTTTCTTCGCAAGGGTTTCAAAGCCATATCTCCATGTGCAAGAGGAGAGGGTTAGCAAAGATTTATAGAATATTTTGGACTGGAAGGGACCTTCAAAAATCACCTGGTCCAACCCCCCTGCAATGAGCAGGGACATCTTCAACCAGATCAGGTTGCTCAGAGCCCCATCCAGGCTGGCCTGGAACGTCTCCATGGATGGTACATCTACCACCTCTCTGGGAAACCTGTGTCAGTGTTTCACCACTCTCGTAATAAAAAATTTCTTCCTTGTATATAGTCTAAATCTCCCCTCTTTTAGTTTGAACCCATTACCCCTTGTCCTGTTGTAACATGACCTGCTAAAAAGTCTGTCCCTATCTTTCTTAGAGGCCCCTTTTAAGTACTGAATGGCCGCAGCAAGGTCTCCCTGGAGCCTTCTCTTCTCCAGGCTGAACAACTCCAGCTCTCTCAGCCTGTCCTCACAGGAGAGATGTTCCATCCCTCTGATCATCTTGCTGGTATCTTCTGGCCCCTCTCCAACAGGTCCATGTCTTTCCTGTGCTGAGGGCTCCAGAGCTGGATGCAGGACCCCAGATGGGGTCTCACGAGAGCTGAGTAGAGGGGCAGAATCACCTCCCTCGGCCTACTGGCCACGCTGTTTTTCATGCAGCCCAAGACACAGTTGGCCTTCTGAGCTGCAAGTGCACATTGCCAACTCATGTCCAGTCTTTCATCCACTAGTACCCCCAGGTCAGGACTGCTTCTGGGCTGCTCTCAACCGCTTCATCCCAGTACAGACCCCTAAGGAGCATCGCTTGTTACTGGTATTCATTCAGCCATTATGCCGTTGATCGCTACTCTCTGGATGTGACCATTCAGCCAGTTCCTCAACCACTGAACAGTCCACCCATCAAAACCACACCTGTCCAGTTTAGAAAGAAGGATATTGTGGGGAACCATGTTGAAGGCTTTACGGAAGTCCAGATAGACAACATCCGTAGCCCTTCCTTTGTCCACTGAGATAGTTACTCCACTGTAGAAGGCCACTGGGTTGGTCAGGCAGGACTTGCCCTTAACGAAGCCATGCTGGCTGTCCTGAATCACCTCCCTGTCCTTCATGTGCCTTAGCACAGCTTCTAGAAGGATCTGTTCCACAGTCTTCCCAGGCACAGAGGTGAGGCTGACAGGTCAGTAGTTCCTGGGGTCCGCCTTTCTCCCGTTTTTAAAAATGGGTGTGATGTTTCCCTTTTTCCAGTCACCAGGAACTTCGTCTGACTGTCGTGACTTCTCACATATCATGGAGAGTGGCTTGGTAACTACATCAGCCAATTCCCTCGGGCTTCTGGGATGCATCTCATCAGTTCCCATAGACTTAAGGATGTTCAGTTTCTGTAAGTCATCGTGAACCAGATCCTCACAGTGGGAAGAACTTTGCTGCCCCACTCCCTGTCTTGCAGTTCCTTTTCCACTCAATAAGTGTGGGAAGAGAGCTTGCCTGTGAAGACGAGGCAAAGGAGCTGTTGACTACCTCAGCCTTCTCCTCATCTGTTGTTAGCAGTTTACCAGTCTTGCTCATTGGGGACATGCTTCCTTTGACCTTCATTTTCAGGTTGACATACCTGTAGAAGCCCTTCTTGTTTTTCTTTCTGTCCCTTGCCAAGTTCAGCTACACTCTGACTTGGCCTTCCTGACCCCGTCTCTGCATGACCGGGCAGTGTCCCTATACTCTTCCCAGGATCCCTGCTTCCACTGCCTGTGCATTTTCTTCTTGCCCTTAGTTTGACCAGTAGGTCTCAGCTCAGCCATGCTGGCCTCTTGACCTGCTTACCCGATTTCTTACACCTGGGGATCATGTCCAGCATTTCATCCACCAGTACCCCCAAGTTCTTCTTCGCAGGGCTGCTCTCAATCCCTCCATTTGCCAGTCTGTGTTGATACCAGGGGTTGCCCTGACCCAGGTGTAGGACCTTGCACTTGGCCCTGTTGAATCTCATGAGGTTCACATGAGCCCCCTTCTTGAGCTTGTCCAGGTCCCTCTGGATGGCATCCCATCCCTCAGGTGTGTCAACTGCACCACTCAGCTTGGTGTCATCTGCAAACCTGCTGAGTTGCTAACTCAAGATTTTATCTGCTAACCCAATATGTTACAATTTATTTTGGGAGATACAGATCAGAATTTTTTTGGGGAAGATACCTGTTTTAGTGAAGCTTTTAGCATCACAATTTTGAGTTTAAGCATGCAGGCTGTACTTAAATTCCCTTTTGGCTACCCAGGCCGGAGTCCCACGGACACAAAGATGACAACATTGCTAAGATGACAGTAGCAGTGTCATGACAAATCTACAGTTTTGACCTTAGTATAGTTGTCTGATCTCGACATCAGCACCTCTTCTGAAAGAGCTGCTGAAGAGTAGTAACTTTTGGTTTTGCCATATGAGAAGAAACAGAACTGCGCAGCAAGAGTTTTTGACAAGTAATGTTAATGTCCCTCTTCAGTCTCCTCACACCCTCTTCTCTCAGCTCATACATTATAAATAGACTTGTTTTATGGATTGGATAAATTTTTTTTCTTTAATGACAAAAACCTTTTAGATAATTTTTGTTGAAATTAAGGCATTTACACAGAAAATTTTAAACCATTTCTTAAGCATAATAGAGACATTTTTTTCTCCTTTTAATCATGTCTTCAGATTTGAAGGAAGATGAGCAAGCTCTCTGTAATCCTGGCAATCCTGTGGAGCATCCCTTTCTCTGCATCCTTACTCTTAGAGATCTGTAAGAAATAGTCAGGATAACCCTATATAGATTTAAGACTTTCGTAAAAGTTTATTCTCCCAGACATCACCCTTATTTATTTATATATTTTAAAATTTCAAAAGCAAAGGTCTTGTTGTAGTTGAGTATAGTTCTTCCAAGCTAAACTAGACTAGTATTTTACTAGCAACATAGCATACTGTGGAAAGAGCAGAAATAAATAAATCAGCTGGTGAACCATTATCATTCATTTTACATAGGGAAAAAAGAATAGGGCTGTCATTTTCTAACTTTTATTGAAATTAAAATGAAATTGTATATAATTCTTAAACCTAGCAAAGAAACAGAGAACTGCCTAATATTCTGATACAGATTACATGCGTAATATATATTGCAAAGGAGAAAGAATGAAGAAGAAAAAAATGAAGTAGTGGGATAGTTTAATGGTGTAAAAGTGGCTTATCATATCCCAGAATCATAAAAGACTCATTTGAAGCACAGAGAGAATAAAGAAAAATGAAGAAATTGATTAACAGTGAGCAAAGTAAATAGCGTTTGTTTCTATCTTCCTACACTGCTTTGCAGCCACTGTATAAGGTAGAGAGAAGGGTAGGTGGGTGTGGGTGTGGTGAAAGTCCAATACTGGAATTGCCTCGAAACCTCAGATTTCTGAAACAGTATATAACACTGAAGTATTATTTTTCAAGGATACCAACACAATTAGGCAGACTTTTCTTCTGAAAACTAGAAGAAACTCACTATAAATTTTCTGCCAGCCCTGTGCATTAGATTCACAAAAGCAAAACAAAGAGCAAGTCCCCATACTTTGTCAATGCATTCAGAGTCACATGAAGATTTGGTAGCCCTGATGAACCAGCAGGGTTGTGCTGCATGGGATGTCCCTTTTCCAAACACTCAACCTGGGAGTCAGTCGAGCTGAGGACAGTTTTGATCTTTGCTCCTCATTAACTAGACTAAACACTGAGATGGGTGAGCTCCTTGTGTAGTTCGATGGGTCCAACTGCGTGATTCACATTTGCCCTCCTATCACCAGACCAAACCTATAAAAGCAATTCTCAGGGGAATGTGACAATGGTCACCTTACAATAAATCTCTTTCAGTCTGCAAAGTTTTGGACCAAGTAGCTATGCAGAAAGGCTTCATAATTAGTGCCACTTGTCCCTTCTACCACTCGAGGGTAGTTCAGCCCAGTTTCTGGCACTTTGTGCCTCATTACTACTGAAATCTATGAGAGCTGTGTAATCCCTGTTTCAGATTTCAAAACCAGCTCAGCTGAGAAATCTCCACCTTAAATGCTTCAGACAGTCCTTTCCAGAGGATGATCAACGGCCAGCTGACATGTCCGAGGTGCTGACAGCTAATGAAACATGCACTGATGAGAAACCTGCTCACAAAGATAAAGGGTATTTTATGCAATTTGGTTATACATTAAAAAACACTGTCCAGTTTCCTCAGAACAGTTGCTGATCACACATTAATTATCTTTTAGAAAAAAAACCACAAACATTACCAAAGGCTAATAAGGTTTAACACTGTTGAGGGGAAAATACTTGTCCTGTAAAATATTTTTTCAATAGTCTACATAGAGAGCTTGCTTCAGAAAAAAATATCAGATGTCATATTTAGGGGGAAATAACGAGCTACACAGTGTTCAGCTCCTTCAGAGGACCTCAGAAAACACAGGACATGAATTTCATTCTAACTTGCAGTATCCTAATTGTGTCAGTTTACATGGAGAAATAAACAAAGCCTTCTTGATATAATACACCTGACAAGCATCTGTTAGAGCATCCTCCAGAAGCAATTTCCAGCGAGATGTATTTTCATGCACAGTCTTATTAAAAAGTTAAGGAAATGAGAGAGTATATTTGACAGATAAAATTAGAAAATTAATGGAAATGGATAATCCACTCAGATATTCATAAAAAGTGTATGGAGGACCAAATACAAAGGCAGAAGAGAGGAAATACTTCAATTCACGAAGAGAAAATGGAATGGTAGTACTGGTTTGCTTTCTTTTTCCTTATTATTATTATATTAACTCACATACATGCGTACAATAGCTCTAAGAAGTCCTAACCAAGACTGGAACCATTTTACATTAAATCCTTTATACATATTAAATCTGACACTTTCTGATTCTCCGTTCTTCTCCTGCCCCCAAAATATCTATTTATATTTCTACCAAGAGTAAGAAGCATGCAAATTGTAATTGAATGATAAATACAATTATCATTACAACAATTTTGCTTTGCCCATGAGCTTCATGATGCCACATAATGTGAATAATTTCCTGGTTTGTGAAGAAAGACATATAATGATTTTGTTTTAACTTTAAACTGTCCACTATTTCCTGCAGCAGCCTTGGGAAAATCTGTGAAATAGTTCATACTTTTACTCAATTCCTTTTAAATACAAGATTTAAAGAGTATGTGAGATGGATGCATCTGTGCGCACTTTAGATGTCATTATACGAAGTTCTGTGCATGACTGTTCATTTTGGAGCCACTGGCAAAGCTCAAATTGATTTTCAACTTTTCATTTTCCATAAGAACACACATTAACACATGATGGGCAAATCTGCTACTTAGTGTAATGGCTACCGTGTAAGTGACAAGCCATGCATCAGCTGGCAACTGTGGTGTTGAGGATTATTGTTAACAGAATCTGTCCAAAAGGATGCTTTGTTTTCATAGTTTTAAACATAGCCTCACTGAAAATATATTTTTTAACATAATTTCCTTAATTTTTACTGAGCAAGAAGCCATTTGCCAAAAAATATTTTCAGTACTTTGCATTGGGTAAAATACTCTTTTAGGTGATGGTTATTATATGCATCCTTAGTTTGGGGAGGTAGCACAAGAAGGTAACAACAAAATAAACTGCAGTCTCTAGTATGCCTTAGATGTGGCATTGATTATGCGGCTGCAACGTTCCCATTGTGCCCCTGTTCCTGGCACCCAGTCAAGTTCCTGACAATAATGATTCAGGTTCTCGTTCTTACTGAGCATCCCCTTCTATTTCTGTAAAAAGCCTTTTGGCTCAGCTGGCTTCTAAACAGGTGTATCCCTTTTTTCTGTACATCATTAGGCGCTTTGCCAAGGAGAGAAAGGCTGATTCAACTTTCCTGTCAAATGGTGTCTTTTAAAGTGTGATCTGGTATTTTGCTGGTGTGTCTGGGCTGAGTCTGAAAGACAACCAAGCATTCCTGGTTATCCCAGAAACAAAATTCTTAAGCTTTACTGATGACATCGGAGAAATAAAATTCTTAAGCTTTAGTGTTGACATTGGAGCACAGGTCTTTGTTTCTGTATGTGTCACAAAATAAAATATATATATCATGTTCCAGACATTTCCAGTAATGGTTGCCAACATATGACCATAGATAAATAGATCTTTCATGGTCTTCTTAAGGTGAAATTATTCATATGAAAAAAACTTTTCAGGAGATCCATTCTGGTAGTTTTTGATTGGGAAATATTTCCTTTGGAGAAAAAGGGTCTTCAACCCATGCAGAAGCTGAAAAAAACAGGTCCTTCATGTAAATAAGTTTACAAGGTTTAGCTAGACTACTGCATGTCAAATGAATAGTGGTTGTCTGGATAATTCTCTAACTGGTTTTAACTAGACAATGTGTGTGTAAGTGTGGACATACTGAACAGATAGATATCAACAACAACAACAATCACCAGCTTATTCTTACTTCTTTTTAAGTTAAGTCTCTACTGCAGCTGTCATGAGCTAAAGCTGAGCATTCAGTACATCACACAGGATTTTCATAACCACTTCCAGAGCTAAAGCTAAGCCCACTTTGCAAGTTTGATCATAGGCTCACCTTACGTTTGCGCTCTCACTTGCCTGTTTTCCATCCAGCCAGGACCCCACGCGTGGCTCCCCTCACCCTGGACTCAAACCAGCTCGGGAAATGAGATCTCCAATGCTTTTGCCATGGGATTTGCGTGGCACATGAATGCTGACCGGCTGCCTCCAGCAAAGCCGTGGGGTCCTGACTTGCCACCCTACGCTCCACCCATTTTGTGACTGACCCTGTGGTGGTGACCGACGCCATGGGGCACTGCGTTGGGAAGCAGCCCCCGGGCAGGTGGGCATCTCAGGGGGGAGGCAGGAGCTGGAAGTGGGTGCTGCATGGCAGTGGGGCCAAGGCTGGCCAGTCCCAGCTGTGGGGCTTGCCTGTGTCCAAATTTGGGCTCAACACCGTGAACCAGGAGGCTTCTTCATCCGCCAGCCTCAGCCTGGGCCAAAACGGCTGTATGAGTATATCCCACTCAGCTGAACGCACACATAGTTGTGCCACCGTAACACCTGTGCCGTTATAGCCTACCCTAGACTTCTACTATACAGGCTTAAAAATTAATAATTTAAACAAAACAAGGGAAAAAAAATAATTTAAGGAGCTCCTGAGGATGCCAGCTAATGTGGCCATCTATCCAGAAAGAGAAGGTTATACACACAAGTTACACAGAATGTTTGCAAACATTATCATTAATGTGCACACCTTATCAACATACATTGATTTTATACGCATCCTTTAATTTAAATAGCTTTGATTTTCTGTCTGGAAGACAAAAGACAACATTAATAGCCATTGCTTACTGAATTTACAGAGCTGTACATTAGCTCCTCTAAAATGATCTTGTGTTTGTTATGCCTTAACTATTAATATTTAAAAGAATATTAAAAATGCTGGAAACCTGAGTCAGGTAGACACTATATAAATAAATTGCGTATTTGATACTAATTCACCCTATCATCCTCTACAAAATTATATTCTTCTTGCAAAGCTACCAACAACAATGTGCCAGTTTATTACCCGCATAGATATCATTATTCCCCTGTGACAGCAAAGTCAAATTCAAGGCATTTTTCATAAACTAGGAAAAATTACCTTTCCAGTGACATATGACACAACCTCCAACTACTAAATGAATCCAAGAAAAATTGTCCTTTGGGAAAAGACCGTACACATGATTTGTCAGCCTTAAAAATATTTTTGAGAAAGTTAATTCTGAGAGGCTTTACAACTAGAGCTGTGTTTTCTGCCTATATTTAAACTGTTCTCTGCTGTGATGCATTTCAGAATCAAAACTACAGAAATAAAAATTACTTTGCTATATTTTAGCTGTATAAAGACTGTTAGGCCCTCATGGTGAGATCTGAGACCTTATTGGAAATCTCATATAAAAATCTTATTTGTAAATGTCACGTCATGAATTTCAGCACCGAGGTGTTCCAGGAGATTGATGATGTGATGAAGAGCCTGAGGAATGTAGACTAAAACTAAGGTGAGACGTCTGGGGATTGAGAGGGGAGTTAGAGCAGAATGAAGTAGTTGAAGCAAAAAGCATCAGCTTTGGGGAGGAAGGGAGGACAAAAGGATATTAATAAAAAGGGCACACTCCATCCAAAATCTCACCCAGATTTAACCTTCCTTCTGCTGCTGATAAAGAGGTATCTGTAAAAGCCATTGGCACCTGGGCTTTTCAGTGCTGGTCCATATGCAGGATGATAACCTATAGATGCTACTCGTGCCCTCAGTTATTGGGATGGGGTGAATACATTCTGCCTGTCCACAGCTCAGGAAGGGTTAATTAATGGCTTAATTACCTCCCCTTGCTGAGACCAAGCTGTAGGTTTGAACCAGCTGCTGTATGAGTTGGCTGCCTGAGCATCATGGGGCAGCAGGTGGTGAGGCTGCAGGCTGCCCTGCAGAGGCTTTAGAGATGCAGGCTGACAGGAGTGGTGGAAAAAGCAATGTGGAGAGGAAAACTGCCAAACAGGGAGCTAGGAAGCCACAAAGGAAGAGAGAGACATAGCGAAAGATGATCTGTTATTGCTTGTTCTACAGTTGGCAGAAAAGAGCATCTCTGGTCACCCCTGCTGCCACCTGAGTGGTCTGGGCTAGAGTGTCTAAAGTTGGGGTAGGAGCTCATGGATGAGTTTGCAAGCCCTTGCATCTACAAGGTGTCAGTTTGAGCTGTTCATATTCTATGGGGACTGTCTCTCCTAGGGTTGGAGAGAGAAGCGTGGGATGGGGATGTTTAACTTCCTTGCAAGCATGTGCAACAGGCTTCTGCTGCTCAGATAAGGCTTTTGCTGCCCTGGTGGGATTCAGCTGTGCAGTGCAGCTCAGTGTTGTGCAGAGACCCTGAGGCCACCTCTAATGGCAGCACTGTGTGGCACCTGGTCTCACACAGGTGATCTTGCTGAAAAACATGCTGGAGCATTCTGAACAGCGTGGTGTTTATAGCAGCTAAATCCCTCCAACCCAGCTGGATCACAGCTCTTCCAAGTGATGCTACGCTATATAGATATACAGATACCAACCACTCAGTGTAACTGAAAACACTGCAAATGAAAGGCTTTGGTATTTACTGAAGCGGTGTGACACTGCTAGTCTTCTCTATCCTGCAGTCTAGGGAAATTAGGTTTGCCATCTGCATACGCATATAGTGTTAAAATTGGAATTTCCTGGGCTCTGGAGAACTTTCATATCAAATAAAATCACGTGAAATTGTTTCTGTACATTTCAAAAGTAAACTGTGCAGCTTCTTCAGGAGGAGAGGTATGTGAGTAAATGAATGTCTGAGGAGTGGGACAGGCAAGATGGTCTCGTCCCTACAAAGCTGGGGTCTAGACTCCGTCACCGTCTGACTCGTGAGACCTGGCTGGTGGTGAGCGAAGCTGTCAGTGAGATGGTTGGACTGGTGACCAGCTGGGGCTGGGGGACCTCAAGTTTAATGTGGCTGGTAGGAGGCTAGGTCTGGCAGAAGCATAGCTTGTGGTGCATGTGTGTTTTTTTCCGATGCAGCAGAGGCTAAAAACCCACTGTAGAAAATGGAACTTAGTTCTGTTAAGTACTTTCCCAAAAAATAACACAAGGACCTCCTGTACAAACAGTGGTTACAGTCCTGGATATCCCACTAGTTTTTTGTTTAGAGCATTTGTTTTATGCCATTACACTCACTTTTCCAACTAAAACTTCATCTTATGCTTTTGCAGCATCTCAGGTTTCTGAAAGCGTAAAAAAAAAAAAAAAAATCAAAAAAACAAACACAAAACCTAAGCAGCACAAACAAAGAAATATCCAAACCCCGTTTTTTAAGCACGTGGCCACTCCACAGTCCAGCAAGTGCAACCTTCATAGAGGCAGATTGCCAGTGTATGTCTCCCGGTGCCAGTAAATATGCAGAAGTACCTGGTAACTGATCGTAGGCTTGTCAACATGAATTTTTTGGGTGCAAAAAGGTGGTGAAGAATTGATAAGAATAACTGACGCATGGTGGAGTCACGCAGAGACACGTGTCTCCATAGCTGTATCCTGAGCAACTGCTGAGATGTGAGCACAGGCTGAAATCTCTCTCGCTCTGTGTTATTCTTCACTCAACCTTATTGCAACTACTTTTCCTCTCTCCTGTCTTCTCAGTAGAGAAGCATTTATCCATCAGTGTTTTGCAGGGGGTTCAGCTCACATCAAATCTTGGAACATGATCAGTTGTGCCAGCCATTGCTATCTCCGTATTTCCATGGGGTGTAACGTCCAAGCACCATACAGTCATTAATATCTCCTTTCCACTGTTCGGAGGCAAAAAAGCCAGCAGAGGGGTACAGGAATACAGAGGTTGTGGAAGATGGCTGTGACTGCACTGAGAAGTCAGTTGCTGAATTTTTTGCAGCCTGGGCTAGTGAGCTGTGCGTTGGACCATCCTTCCCAACTTATTCTGTTTGCTTGAGCTGAACTTACTGAGTTTGAACTTAACTAAGACTCAGAGGAACAGCTGGACACTTACCTACTTGTTGGTAGGGTGTGTATGTAGGGAAGTTTATTGAATTTTTCATCCTTGGGAAATTTTACTGGATGCACTGAACCTCAATGCCTACTGCAGCATGTGCTCCTATGCAGCTCCCCAGTCTCTTTCCACCTAAATAATAACTATATCTGATAACGGGAAACTGCATTTTCCACGTCTTACATTCTCTGTCACTCATTCTGATCATATGTCTTTAGAATGAAATCTAATTTCAGAAAAACCCAGGAGCTACCATTTAAAATTACTCCTCTCCTTACCAGCAAGACTACCTGAAATGCAACTACTTCATGTAGTTTAAGAAATTTTCAGGGATGACTTAGTTTCCTTTGTATAGTCTGTATTTAGCAAGAGAGAATGCAAAGGAGCTGGCTAGCTGAGACACAGAATATGTAAGCTGAAAGTAATTTCTTGTTTTTAATGTATATGTGGAATAAAATAATGAAGTTTTGTTTGGGGGCTTATAACGTACAAACCCTTCTTTCTTGTAGCTTCTGAAGTGTTTGCATTAAGAAAAGTAACAAAAAGGGTTAAGAAAAGTAACAAAAAGGGCTTTTTAAAAATTAGAACATTGGAAACATTCTTTCTGCTCCTTTCAAGAAGACAAACTGAAAATAATTCCAGTGTCCACGGTTCATCTCAGTAATGTATGAGGATGCGTTTGTTCAGTTTGGTAAGGTTGGGGGACAGCTGAGTTATTAGTGCTGTGTTAGGGAACACGTATCGTGACCATACTCCAGCCAAGTCTCCATCTGAATGCCCTTTGCAGTACATACATCCCCTAACACTTTTAATCTTTTATACACGTTTTTGAGTGTCTGTGCTTTATCATCAGCAGAATCTGAAGCTGCTGTGTGCAAATCCAGCCTGAATTTCACAAGCAAGTATGCTGTGATGTTGCATCTGATCATTCATCTTTTCTGAAAGTGGGATTAGTGGGAGTTTACAATTATCTAGCTTTACTTCTCATGGAAAGCTATTGCAAAACTAATGGCGCTAAGATACAGGAACATTTTTCTTGTGGCAAAAATCATAAAAGTCAGAGCTTGCCACTTACATTTTCCAGGACAAGTTTGATGATTATCCTGTAAATAAGCATTGATTTTTTTTTTCTGTAGATGCCATTACTTTATATCCCAGAGACATTGTTCTGTCTTCTGCATACCTATTACAAATGTATAGCAAACATTTTCTCTGTACTTTATTGCTTTTTGCTTAAAAAAAGACGCCCTAAACCCCCAAACCCACAACCTCCCCCCTTCCCCATGATGCTCTGAGTGCCAGATCCTGACTTATTTTTAGTGCAGCGAGAGATGTGTGTGCTTTTGTAACCGGTTGACCCACAAGGTGGCACTAAAGAGAAAAGTGACAACTTGGCTAATAAAAAACGAAAACCAAAGGCAAAATACCATATGCTGAATCAATATTATTTTAATTAGGAGCACGCTTCCTTTATTGTCAGTTAAATTTTATTTTTTGAAAAGCCTTAAAGCTATATAGAGCAAAGATGGTTCATTGCCCCTATCCCACATCAAAAGTTAAGTTTTAAAGAGAATGAAGAAGACGTAGGTCGTCTACTTATCACAGTTCCAGGATCTCAAGGAGGATAATTGTGACCAGAATGTAGTTAATTAATTTTATTCTCTAAGGAATAAAGGAATTCAAATGAACTAAAAGCTGAAATCTTTTCACTTATTAGTCATGTTGGTAAGAGATATGACACAAGGAATTATTTATCGTCTGTGATGTGAACCAGTTTTCTACTGGAATATTTTGATTGCTTAATTTTTATGCCTTTGCTGTTGAATACTCTGGTCTTATTTAATAAACAAATTATTTGAAATATTATGGTTGTGTGATCAAGAATTTTATACCAACAGGGGCTAAATCTTGCCACTTTAATAGTGAATATGAATTCTCACCAAAAAACATCTTAGTCATGAAACTCCTTTTGAAAGCCAAGTTACAAGTGAGTGGTCAGATTAACACTTTTCTAACAAGAAAGTAGCAGCCATGATGGTTCTGTAGACTGCCTACTTGAAGCTTACAACATAATTAAATAAATTGCATCAGAGTAATTTAAAGACCTTTATAACCAGACTAACTGTAGTATTTTTGTTTCTTCTGGAATGTGTGCCTATGGGATCAGTACTATTAAGAGCGATGGGGGGCAGGAGTTTACTTGCAGAGACAAACTTAAAATAGTACCAATGCATTAAGGAAAAAAAATCCTTAAAGTGACTCTGAAGAATTTTTCTGTGAGTAGCATTACTGAACACCTGATAGTGTGCTCTGGGACCCACCAAACAATCAGATGTGTCGGTAATATATTTTGATGGTTAATGAAATTGCAACTTAGCAACCACCCTGGAAATCAAGAGTGACCCCTGTGTAGCTTGAAATACTGGAATCTAGAATGACTAAGGAGGATATCTTAATCTATTTTAAACATTGGTTAAAGTTTAAGTGCTGCTGATGCATTCAGAATAGTTTCATCACTGCAAACAGTTACTCTTTTTTTAAACTCAATAATTGGTATTCTACACTCAAAGACCTTGTTCGATTGTTTCACATTATTCATTGTGTGAGGACCTAAGTGTCTATTCCTTGGGATCCCAGTGAAAGCAAACCCTGGTAAATTTTGGCCAAGATGAGCACTGAGGCAAACAATCCTGTCCATTCAGCTGAACTCCTCTTCCCTTTCGCAGTTTATCCCCCCTGTTTATGACTTGCCTTCAGCACTTGCTCCGTTTTAAAGGCTTGCTCAAAGAAAATCATGCTTCAGCATGTACCAAAGTGCTTTGTTGGAATCAATTATAAAAACATGGCAACCCTAAACACACACACCGACCTTCTTCCTTGCAGTCTTTATTCAGAAAAAGTTTGGGATCAATCAGAATTTGGACTGAAGAATTTCACAGGGATTCTGTCTGTAAATGTTTGTTATTGTTTTTACAGACCATTCCTCTTGAAAGATTCTTGCAGGCTGTATTTCCCTCAGCTGTTAAATTTTGGCCACATTTCTTCAAAAATTATGTATTTTATACTTATCCAGGACATCTGGCAAGTCACAGATCTCTAAGGTATTGTGACTGGGAAGGTGAAGATGAATGTGTATATCACAGAATCACAGAATGTTGGGGATTGGAAAGGACCTCAAAAGATCACCTGGTCCAATCCCCACCCTGGAGCAGGAACACCCAGATGAGGTTACACAGGAAGGCGTCCAGATGGGTTTTGAATGTCTCCAGAGAAGGAGACTCCACACCTGCCCTGGGCAGCCTGTTCCAGTGCTCTGTCACCCTCACTGAGAAGAAGTTTCTTCTCAAATTTATGTGGAACCTCTTGTGTTTCAGTTTGAAACCATTACCCCTTGTCTTACCATTGTCTTACCATTGTCTCACCATATCCTTACAATAACTCAGGCAGTCCATAGCAGGGCATGACTAGTTATGGTAGAGCTGACTACCTTCAGATACTCATATAGTGTCTACTGGGCACAAAAATGGGCCCAAGGCAGGTGATGGTAAAGCATGACAAGCGCTCGTGCATAAGGAGAGACTGTCTAGATTAGCTAAATCAGGAGTCCCATGATGGAACACCCATATTATTTCCTTGTAAAATGAAATAAAGAAATAAAAGAGTGCGGGATGTTTACAATGCTTTACAAAACATGCTAAACTATATCTGCATTGACATCCTGTACCAGAAGTCTGAACATACAGAATTAAACAGACAAAGAGATTATCTACAGATTTTTTTTAAAGTGCTTTAAAATAATTTTTAATGGAAATAAATCCTTCCCTTGCCCACTATCATGCCATTTGTATTTTTCAGTGAAAAGGTGCTGAACTAGCAGATAAGACATGATCTGGGTGTGGAAATGTTGATTCCTAACACAATCTGGATTTTCCACAAATTCTTGTTCTCCTCCTGAGACTAACTTCTTACCACTAATTGATTCCAATTAGCTAGTTTCAAGTGTAATTATTCAGTGAAAGAAACAAACAGTATTATATCTGTGATCTGCACCCCACTACTGACAACATGGCATTATTGAACTTGTGGAATTGAAATGGCTTATGCTTGGAAAAAAAACACCTTTAAGAAGCTGTGTTTAAAAACACCAAGAAAAAAACCCTTTGTAAAGAAATTGAAATACACTCTAAATATACTTTAACTAAAGCTTGCTAGTGGAGAATGAGGACATTTGTTTTCCTTCTAAATTGCTGCTGGAATGAGGAAAAAGAAATGAATGGAAGAAAAATAAAAATCAGTTGCTGAATAGACATGGATAAATACGAAAACAGAACATCTGGGGGAAAGAATGCTTCTCAGCCACCTAATTTGGAAATTTAAAATATTTAATTCTCATATGAAAGTAGATATTTTTATCCTAAAACTTGAGACAGAAGATGTTGGCTTTTGAGTGAAAAATGTGTTATAATTTAGTAGGGTAGTACTGAATAGCTTTAAAAGGATTGAAATGAAAAGAAAGGGAATTCCACAGCAAAGAATGATGGCGGTATGATTTCAAAGCACAGGGTGAATGGGAAGCAGCAGGTGGTCACTGGGGCCTGGTGGTACATAGGCAACACTCCTTTGATGCCTCCTCAGATGTTCCTTCCGACTCAAGAGGCAACCAAAGAGAGGTGATGATGAGAGAGAAAAGAGGGAGGAGAAAAGAATCCAGATTACTGGGGAGCCCATCTGTCCTGTGGTAAACTTGCAGCTTTTCATTAGATAGGACTTCACCCAGAGTGTAGTGCAGCACCATGCCCCTTCCTCTTATGTCTGTTCCTTCATGAAAGGAAAAATAACGTTTGTCCGAGATGAAGTGGTATCTAATCATTTGGCCATCTCTAATTATAAACTAAATATAAATGCTGCTTAATGCCACTGGGCTCAAGTAAGAAAGAAGGTATTTTGTGCAGGTGGTGTGAGGGTGAAGGAGCAGAGGAGAACGATGCAAGGAAAGATCCTTTTCTTGGTATGTTTAAGCCAGCACAAATCATGGTGTGTCAGCTTGTTTTACAATGCAGTATTTTGGCTGGTTTGGCTTTTAATTAGAAAGTCTTTCCTTTAGCATTTTTCTTAGCAGCAATTTTTAAACTAAACAGAAGGTGTATTCCCCAGTGCCATATGTTAAACCTGACATGTTTCCGAAAAAGTCTTCTGAAAGAAACAAAACAAAAACAACAAACCCCAAACCCACTGTCCCAATCCACTCCCTTTGGCCCACTTGCAAGCCCCAGGAGGACCTAACAGTCCCCTGTCAGGTGGTGGCACTTCTTTAGGAATTAGTCATAACTTGCAAAGCCAACAGATGAGAGGCTGTTCATCTTCTCTTTGCTTCTCTGGCAACCTACTGTGGCTTCAAAACAGGCCCCCAGTCATCTACCGCTTGGTCCCAAAGACAGCAGTAAGTAACAGCCACCGTTCAATTCCCACAGAAGCTGGGTCTGTGGAAAAATGAATACTTCGTAATACATTGGGAGGTCACCTTACTGATGTGTTTTGACCAACATGTTAGTAGGCTATGAAGTGCAATCCATTTCAGCACTTAAACTGAAGGGATTAAGAGCTATGAGTATCCTTGACTTTGAAGCACAAAAGGAGAATCCAGCTATGACCACAGCAATGCCTGACTGAGGGTGAAAGGGTCAGTGGAGCTCTGACTGATGTGGGCTGACTTGGTCTTTTCCCCCTGTAATTCTTCCCTGTATCAATTCCAGTTGCTTCTGGGCTTTGCATAGATGGACATTTTCTGAGCCCTTTGCGATGTTTTTTTTGTGTGTGTGAGGTCACTAAGATAAAGTGTAAATGTTGGTAGAACCCGATGAATGAAGGATGGATCACTCAGGTTAAAAACCAGAAAAAGTTAGGCAGCTTTGGAAAGCTGTAATGTGCTGATCCCCTGTTTGGATGAACTGTACCCAGCTGCCCAATATACAATAAGGTTGTTCATTTATACAGCTTTTCTTCCAAGACTGTAAAGCACCAATGTGAATACCGAGAGGTGTTTGTCTGCAATCTTAATCTAACATAAACCACAGCTTTATGGGAGTCCCTCATCAGCTCTTTGCTGGCCACAGTATAAGCTGCTATCGAACTAGAAACTGTGTTGTCTGAAGTTTATCCATGTTTCACTGATACTTACCTAGGGAGGGCCATCTCCATAGCGATTCAGTTAAGGTGAGACATGCGCTTTTATTTTGTATGGGTAACTGAAACCCTATCCTATAAGCTCATAAAATGTGATTGCATACAAGATGTTGATGGCCTAGGGGAAGTTTTGAACAACTGGGAGTCATTATCAAGATTTTGCTGAAAAAAATGATCCATGATCTGATGTGTTTTCCAACAGTCTTTGCAGAAAGACCAAAGGAGTTGTAAGCTTCAGAGGCAATACCCATGTAATCCATGTATATGTTTATAAATTTGCAAAAATGAAAAAACAGGAATTTTTCCCAGAGGTACACAAACTGCTTCTTGGGAGCCACATGCCTTTGTAATTTCTCATCAAAATGGCTATATATAACAATCTGTACACAGAACTCCTTGCAGAGAGTAGCATTTGAGAACAAATTAGTGAGTTAATACCTCCCTTGACCTGTGTCTGGTCAAGCTACATTTTAGAAACCCATCATTACTAATATGAAGAAGAGGTTAATCTAGTAATGTGCTGTTTTAGAATGATAGATGAGTGAAGGCACATGAGCTATTTAACACTGTACCTAGCAGCACCTTCTTATCATAAGTCTCCAGACTGACAGGAAGCCGAAGGAGGGGTAGAGGGGGGCTGCAAACCTCTTGATGCTTTGTTTGAGTAATGGGACCAAAGTTGGAGGTGAATATAAACAGCCTTAACTCCCGTCACTCATGTCATGCTCCAGTATTTTGACTGTGTTATTGCAACTCGGCCTAAAAGGAATTAGCTTCATGGCTTCTTACTAGCACACACGTTAAATCTTTTACGTACCCTCTCCAATACTGACCCTTCAATTTATAGACTAATATTGTCAGAGCTGAGTTGTGTGACTGACTGCCTCAGTTTTGGAAGACCTCAGCCTGGAGAGTTATGTATTTGTTATTTGTATATCGAGAAGGCCAGATGATGCTCCTGTGCTGTCACATGCAGCTGTAAATCCCTCTTTAAAAGTGGCAGAGCTGGTTAGCCCAACTGCCCGGCACTCACCACTTTTATAAGGCGGCTTTGCAAAGACCTTGGCCTATGAAACTTGTAACTGTCCAGTTGTACTTAACAAAAAATGTGATTAAAAATTAAACATGTTTATAAAGGACATTCAAAAGGTTGCACCGCGTTGCAGGCTATTTCTATTCTTGAAGGACATCTTTGCCTGAATGTCTCCCTGTGCTCCTGATGGGAACAAACGCAACTTAAAAACCATTGCAGAAACCGATAGAGGGAAACACTGCCTATTTTACTAATGCTTGATACTGACAGCCTGTATACAAAATCTTAAAAGCACTCACGCACTTCTTTTGTGGCCACTTTTAAAGGGTTTAATGAAACATACAGAAACTGACATTTTAAACCTGTAGCTTTGGATGATATTTTGCAGTGTCATTTTTTTTTTCCAAATCACATAGCAATAGTTTTCTACCTTTCTGCCTCAAACTTCAGACAACAAATAATGAAGGCTATTTTCAGATAACAAAATATTTCTATTCTTTGGCCTGTTATAACAGGTGGGCAGCCAAATAATGCCACAGTAAATATGTGGGAACACTAGTTACGGAACAAAAATCTTAGTCTCCCTGGGACATGCAAACACAATTAGCAAGTGGATCACCACAGTGGTGATTAAGAACAGTTAAGATTACAAGTCTTTCCTAGACTGTGCTGCGTGATAAAAACAAAGCCTCAATTGCTTTCAGGGAGAGCAGAACTATATATATGTTCCTTATACACGAATATATAAGAAAATATAAGGAATATACCAGGAAACTGGTAAATTCCTTATACTTAAAATGGTATTCCTTAAACTGGTTCGAGTGTCAGTAAATGATCATTTGTATTCCGCAACAGCATGCAAAGTCAGATAACATTTCTAGATGTAGTAGATTCAGGGAAAACAGAGATCAGGCATTCCTTTGGGAAGCAAAATGGTGAATATATCACATTTCATGAAACTCTGCAGATTTGCTTTGCTTATGACAGAAGTATAGGACTTTATATTTTTTTCTTCTTCACTATGGAAAATAAGGCCCTTATTCTGCAAATTGTTAAATATGCATTTAACTTTATGTACAGCATATATTCCCATAGATTCCACATGACTGAATGAAGTGGATAAATGCCTATGTAACTGCCAAGAAGACTGAAGCTAAAGAGCTTCAAAAAACAAAATGAATGGAGATAGTTTTTGAAGTATGCAAGCAAAATAAGGGGAACAGGGATGCTTTCAGACATTGACCTATATCCCCACTGTGCGTATTAATTCCGTGTTTCTGCAGTCCCTATGTGCAAAAGTTTTGGGATGGGGTTTGGGGGCAGGTGAAAGAAGTGGACTCAGATTCATAATTCAGCTTTCCAGACTGGGGTTCACTCCTAGGACTACTTAAGCCACGTGCTGTTGCCCCAGGCAGCATTTAACACATGCTTATATCCCTCCACCTGAGGAGCAGGGTCCTGCACGGACAGGAGGGAGAGCAGGAGTGAGAGGCTGTCCTGAGGCCGTGGAGTAACGGCAGGGGGATTTACGAAAGTCCCAGCCAACACTTAAAAAGTGATTTCTCTCGGCATATTAACCCTATCGATTTAGGGAGGAGTATTTATCCTTTTTTCGGCTCCAACCCCACGTTAGTATGACAGCGCTATTGTCGTCCAAACGTGTAGTCGGCGGCTCTTTATTGAGTCTAGATAAATACGACACAGTACCGGCGTTCGACATTTATGTGGAGAGCACACTCATACGCCTGTAATCCCGGGAAGTCCTGCGGCTCCGAGCCTTCGCAGCTGGGCAGCCGCACCGTTCCCGGCGCAGCCCGGCTCCCACTCTCCGCCCGCCCCGGTCGGGGCTCCCGCGGCCGCCTCAGCGGCCTCCCCCGGAGCCGCCGCATGTGACACACCGGAGAAAAGCCTCCCTCGTCCCCGCGTCGCCCCCGCCTCCCGCCCCCGCCCGCTCCCCCGGGGCGCCGCCGTCACCGCCGGCAGCCGGAGCAGCCGCTGAAGCCGAGGGGCGGCGGGGCTTGCCCGCCTCTCCCCCCTTCCCATCCCATCCCTTCCCTTCCTTCGCTGCTCCCCGGTGCCTATATATAGCCGCCTCTGCCCGAGCCAGCCGGGAGAGCGCTCTGTACCTGCAGGAGACAGAAAAGATAGAATAAGAACGGAGCCGCGAGGAGTGACTCTCCGGAGCCAGCCCCGCCAGGAGGAGGAGGAGAAGGACGGGCCCGGCGCCGCTGTCCAGTGCTACCGCCCCCGGTGCCGGACGAGGCCCGCAGGGGCGCCCCGACCTGCGGGCGGCGGCGCGGGGCGCGCATGGCTCGGGCGCTGCCGGGGCCGGGCGCGGAGCCCGACCCCGGCCCGGGCGACTCGGGACGCGGAGGGAGGAGAGCTCCCTGCGGGCGGCGGCGCTAGCGGGGTGGCCGGGGCGGCAGAGCCCTCCCCCTTGGCGCTGAGGTGCGCTCGGCGGCATGTGCTGAACTGCCCCGCAGAAGCCGCACAAGTTGCCTGCGCGGCGCTGACCCGGCGGCCGGACGGCGCGGAGAGCCCGCCGCTGGCTCCTGCCCGACCCCGTCCCGTCTCGTCCCCCCGCTCGGGGGCTGCTCTCCGGCGGGGCTGTCGGCAGCCAGGGTGATGCGACTCGTCGGGAAGTGAAAGGCGGCGCGGTGGCGTGTCCCCCCCGGGCCGAGGGCCCCCCTGCCTCCGAGCCTCCCATGCCTTCGGGGCCCCCTCGAGGGGCGGCGGCCCCGCGGGAGGCGGGGGCGGCGCTGCTGTGATGGCCCTGGAGGAGAAGCGGGAGAAGCGCCCGCCTGTCACCCCCATGATGATAGAGGAGGAGGCCGCCCTGCGGAACGGCAGCCGGGGGCTGCCGCCGGGCCCCTGGGCCGAGGCGGCAGGGCCGAGACCCCGCACCACGGAGCGGCACATCGCCGTGCACAAGCGCCTGGTGCTGGGCTTCGCCGTCTCCATCCTGGCGCTGCTGGCAGTGACCATGATCGCCGTGCTACTCAGCGTCCGCTTCGAGGAGTGCGGCGCCGCCGCCGACGGCTCGCCGCGGGCCGGCGGCAACGGGAGCATCTCGGGGGCGGCCCGGCAGCCACCCAGCACAGGGCAGCTCCCCGGCCGGTCGGAAGAGGAGACGCGGAGCGGGGAGGCACCGGAGGAAAAGAAAGAGGAGGAGGAGGAGGAGTGGCAGCGGCGGCGGGAGCTGCCGCCCTGGACCCGGCCGCGGCTACCGCGGCACCTGCGGCCGCTGCACTACAACCTGATGCTGACCGTCTTCATGGAGAACTTCACCTTCAGCGGGGAGGTGAACGTGCAGCTGGAGGTGCGCAACGCCAGCCGCTACATCGTGCTGCACGCCCACCGCATGCACATCGAGGCGGTCCGCGTCGCCGAGGACAAGCTGGCCGGCGGCGTGCGGGTGGCCCGCTCATTCCTCTACCCCCAGACCCAGGTCTTCGTTGTCGTCCTCAACCGCAGCCTGGAGGTGCAGAGAAGTTACAACCTCAAGATCCTCTTCAACGCCCTCATCGAGAACGAGCTGCTGGGCTTCTTCCGCAGCTCCTACGTCCTCCACGGCGAGAGAAGGTAGCGGAGCGGCCGCGCGTCGTCCCCACTCAACTCGGGCTGAAGTTGGCGGCCCCCGCCCCCCCGCGCCAGCCCGCGCCGAACTTCGGGCGGGGCGGCGCTAGGACCCGGCGGGCCGCCGCGCCGCCAGGCGGCTGAAGCCGCAGGCACCGGCGGTTGCGCGGAGGG